>CAJQZJ010003646.1:4552780-4573256 GCA_907164525.1 Lophiomys imhausi | reverse complement strand
AGAAAGAAAGAAAGAAAGAAAGAAAGAAAGAAAGAAAGAAAGAAAGAGAAGGAGGGAGGAAACAGAGAGAGAAAATTACCACCAATCCATGACCACACTGGGCTCCAGAGGGGAGCCTTGCCTCAAAAAAAATATCAAAGTACAACTGGAGTTAAGAGAATTAAATATATGTGTGTGAAAGTCTAATAAAAAAAGATCTTCACCATCATTAGTCCTTAGAGAAATAAAGATACCACTTCACACCCAGCAGAACAGCTACAACCAGAGAGACTGCCATGAACTTCATCAGCAGAGCAAACATTTAGCATGTGTGAGGCCCCTGGCCTGCTGCCCTGAACACACAGGTACATACACATACAAAAAGAGCAAGAGCAAAGTACTATGTTGTAGAGAAACGGGAATTCTCCTGCAGAGAAGTAGAATGTAAAATGAAAAGCCATTTTGGTAGTTTACAGAGAGAAGTTACACTTACTATTATGACCTTGCAATTCTACTCCTGGGTTTGTACAAGGAAAATAAAACATTTTCCAATAAGACTTGATATGAATACTAAGTTTTATTCCAAAAAGCCAAGGAACAGAAACAATCCAATAACCATCAACTGGTGTCCAATGAAAAGGAACTTTGTATAATGTTATTACAGCTACAGAACACGGGTGAACCTCAGCCAACATGCAAAGTAAGAGGTGACAAACACAAGGAATACACATTATAGATGATTACTCTCAAATGAGCTGTCCAGAGGGAAAGTCTGTATAGGCAGAAAATGAAGTTTTGGCTGCCTGGGGCTGGGGTGAAACAGGGAGTTACTGCAAATGGACATGAGGCATCATTTTGGAATGAAAGAAATGTTCTAAAACTGGATTGTGGTGATGAATGAACAGCTCTGTAAATTTACTAAAAATTCTTAACTGTACACTTAAATTAATTTATGGGATGTAAATTATACTTCCACAAAAATTTTCAGGGAAGTAAAAATAGTGTGCTATGTGACAGAAGCCAAACCCCAAAGGTCACATTATTATATGACTTAAGTAAACTGTCCACAAAAGACAAACCTACAAGCAAAAATAAGTTTATGGTTGCCTGAGACTGGGAGCACTATGCACAAAAGAATCTCACTGAGATGAGGGAAACATGCTAAAGCTGGATGAGGTACAGTAACGTACCAAAGAAACAAAACAAACAAACAAACAAACAACCCATGTAATTCTTTGTGTAGCCCTGCCTGTCCTAGACTCACTCTGTAGACCAGGCTGGCCTTGAACTCACAGAGATCTGCTTGCTGCTGCCACTATGCCCAGCCCCATGTAATGTTATAATTGAAATTCATGGTATTAAGTCAGTTTACTTATGTATATATGTGTGTATCTGTGTATTCAAATGTCATGTGTGTGAGGGTGGGTGCCTGAGGCCAGAAGAGCCCATCAGGTCTCCTTGGGGCGTCTATTACAGGCAGCTCTGAGCACCTGGTATAGATGCTGGGAACCAAACTCAGGTCCTCTGAAAGGGCAGTAAACATTCTTAACTGCTAAGCTAGCTCTCCAGCTGTAAGGCTGGTGGTTAAAAGATGACCAACTCACACTGGTATTCTTAGCCTGTGATGAACCATGGACCACTTTGTGACTGGGGTGAGAACCCACTCTCAAAAAAGACTAAGAGACTCCCTTCTCATTGCCCACTCGGACATCCTGCTCTATAGCTGAGTAGGCAGAATTAGTGTCACCAAATCTCTACAGCCCTTGCAACACAGAGAGTTTGTAGCTGAACAGGAAAGACATCGATGATGATGACTACAACCACTCTGTTTCACCCTAGGTAAGCTGTAGAGAACTAGGAAGGATATAGACGAACAGCCCACTAGAAAGAAAAGCAACGCTCTCTTCCAGAGCAATAATAGAGACCACTTTTTAAATTTTTCTGACATCATTCTGGAATCTCCCATTTAAATAAACCCTTCCTTCAATATGAGATTAAGGTCCCAAGAAACAACCAGTCAAAAGAGTCTCTGCAAGAGAAAGACATGTACCCGGCTCCACTAGTACATGCCAAAGGCCCAAGATGCAGCAAGGACAGACCTGAGGCGACCTGAGGATCAGATGTCCTCTGTTGGGGGTGGGGAGCCACTACAAGCTTCCTCCACCACCAGGGTCATCAGGCTCGGCAGCAGCCTCTTTACCTATTGAGATGCCTTGCTGGCCAGCTGATGTCTTTAAATAAAACTTAGCCCACGTTGTTGGAAATCAGGAGGCTAATAAGTACAAACAATAAATGGAGAGAAATGGAGGCAGCAGGATAAAGAGCTCAAGACCAGCCTCAGTGACACAACAAATGTGCTGCCAGGTTGAGCTACCTGAGAACTGCTTTTAAGAACAAAATTGGGGGGCTGGAGAGATGGCTCAGAGGTTAAGAGCACTGGCTGTTCTTCCAAAGGACCTGAGTTCAATTCCCAGCAACCACATGGTGGCTCACAACCATCTACATTTGAGATCTGGTCCCCTCTTCTGGCCTGCAAACATATATGCATGCAGAACACTGCATAATTAATTAATTAAAAGAACAGAACAAACAGGCTCAGTGTAAAGTACGTGTGAGCAAGCATAACAAGTGGAGTCTGGATCCCTAGCACCCAGGTAGTGTCAGGTCCCATGATCCTGTAGACAGCCTGACATCTCAGTGCTGGGTGGCAGAGCCAGGACTCTGGAGTCTTACTAACCAGTCAGCTTAGCCAAACGGTGACTTCCAAGTCAACTAATGAGACTGATCAAAAAAAAGGCGGAAAACAAACAAGTAAGTCCGTCCTCTACTACACACACACGCACATGCACACACACACAAAATTGGTGTTTTTTTTTTAACATAGCGAAATAAACATTGGCACCTTTAAGGAAGCTATGGGATCCTCGGCTGCTCTCTATTATAAACTAATTTTAAGGCAGAGTAGACAATCTCCCAACACTCCGGGGTCTGCTCATGTCAGCTGATTAAGGCTGTTTAACTAAACCCACCCCTTTTGATTTCTATGGTCACTGCGTTATGCTGTGCTACAAATTCTCCCCTCATCCCTGGCCCCTAAATTTATCTCCTCAAGCACTATGCACCTTTGGGAATGACAATCCATTTTTGGTGTCAGCCAACTGATATTCTCAGACTCTATTCAGGTCCACGCCACACAAGATAACCAGATTTACGGATCACAGCATGATTCCTGAGTGAAGCCCTCCAAGGACACTTGAAACTCCAAAATCCTTACCATAGCTTCAAAGGTCCCTGAGATACTCTGTGTGCCCTCCTTCTAGTCCTAAAACTTATCAAGCACTTTCTTTCTCCTTAAGAGTCTTCATATTTCCTTATCCCTCAATGAGGGGGAAAGGCGATCTTCCCTCGACTCACTTCAGGGCTCAACATACAGGTCTTCACCTCAGAAAAACAATTTTCCTTCAAATCACCTAACTCATCCAAATCATTCCTTATTACAACATTTTGCGCATTCCCTTCTAGCCACCTACCGGGACCCGTCACAGCTTTTTCATTCTTTCTATTTAGTTAACGTCTGCCTCCTCGACCAGGGAGGGGAGTCGGCCTTAAAGAGCCAGAGCCGAGTCTGACCTGCCCAGCCCCATCCCTGCAAACCAGTACTTCGTGTGCACTTGCAAGGGTCGTCGCGCAGAGGCAGGAATGAACTTAAGTGCGCAGAGCCCACAATCCCTGAGACACATGGCTTTGCCCACGAACCCCGCTGCCGCCTGGACCAGGCCTGCCGCCCATCCATCCACATGGCTCCTCACGCACAGGACACAACTGTCTCAGGTACGCTTCTCCCTGCCGAGGGAACCTCACCCTAGGCGCACGCCTCGCACCAGTGCCCAGCGAGGCTCAGGCCCAGAGTCCCCGCGCGTCTCCCCTCGGCTCTCACCGATCACCTCCTGCAGCTCGTAGTCATCCCTGTTGATGGACCAGGGCAGGGCGCTCGAGTCTTCTGACATGACGGCCGCGGCGCCTGACTCTGCGCTCCCTCACGCACCGGGCTCTCCCGTCCGCTCACCGCGAGCCTCCCCACGCCCAGCCGCCGCCCCCCACCAGCCGCTCGGCCCAGCCTTGGAGCGCGCGACGCCCGGGCGCGCGGGTCAAGCGCGGCCAGGAGGCAGGGTCGCGGGGCTGCGGCCGACTTCGCCTCCTGCGGCTCCGCGTCCCGGAGTCCCCGGCCCGGCCCACTAGCCGGCCTCAGCCTCTGCGGCACGGCGACACAAGCTTCTCGTCAGCCCTGCCCCTCCGTCCCGCCCTCCACCCGAACCCCAAGCACTGGCCAAACTTTCCCTTCTCTCTCCACCTGCCGACACGCAACGCGCTGACGTCACCACGCTGGGGAAGCCTGGCCCCAGCCCTCTGCCTCCAGCAGCCATTTTGGGTGTGGCTAGACAGGAGGTGAGCGAGGAAGGAGCCGGATAAATTGGAAGTTGATAGATGGAAGAAAATGCTCGTGCAGGAGCTCATGGAAAGTATCTGAGGGCCATAAGAGAGCAAACTGCCTCAGAACGAGGAGCCACACTAAGCATGGCGGCCACGGAGTGCCACACGGAGAGAGCGGAGCTTCCTGTAAGCGGCTGAGGGACGTTGCCGTCTCCGCTTTGCATTCATTGGTTGGTTTGAGGAAGCATGAGCAGGGCAACTGGTGTGTATGGACATCAATCATACATTAGTCCCGCCTCCATGAGCTTGACTCTATTCCGCCCAAGGGCTAAAACCTTTCAGGACGCTGTTCTCTGAGATGACGTCACGGCGTCACCGTAACAACCCGCGACGTGGAAACCGCTCCCCAGGGTGTGCAGAAGCCCAAAGGAGCGGCTGGGTGGGGTACACGGACGAAGGCCAACTAGGATAAAAGGTCTTGTGGGCTGCGGAGTGGCGCCGGAAGCTCGACCCGTAATGACAATTTTTTTTTCCTAAGGCGGAAGTACTCAGCATCGCCTCCAGGATCCGGGCAGGAGGAATTTTGTCTTTTTCTCAGAGGCGGGTCTGGTGAGCCCATTAGCACCTGCCCCCAGGACCTTGGTTAGTTGGCTCTTCCCTGACACTGCCTTGACTGTTCAGTGAGATTTTTGTGACGCGCCTTGGGGTCATTTCCGGGGGCTCTGTCCTTTGTCACCTTCACAAAAGAAGTTCAGTTTTCTCGGTTTAGAAGACCGCGTTTTTAGTAAAATGGGAGGGGGAAAACAAACAAACAGAAAAACATCAACCTGGTCAGGGTCGATGCGAAGGTTGTCTCCTCTGAACAGTGCAGGGCCTACCGGGCAATAAAAACCCTTCTGACTCTCCAGTAGGAAGTGACTGAGCACGTCTCGTTGATAGGACTTGGAACATCTCAGGATGACGTGCCTTTGGGCCAGACCTTACAGAGCTAAGGTGATTTCAACAAACAGAAAATAGGACGACAGGATATTTCAGACCCGGAAAAGGTGCAAGTCTTGCTGTAGAAATTTAGTTCAGGCAATACTAGCAGCACGTTTACTGAATGCCTTTTTCTTACTCAAAGGAGAAGAGTAAAGGTAGCATGAAGAGGAAGGTGAGGAGCCGAGAGTAGTGGTTACTCCTTTAATCCCAGGCAGAGTCCGGAGGATCTCTGAGAGTTCCAGTCCAGCCTAGTCTATAAAGCAAGTCCAAGACAGCCGGGGCTCTGTTACACAGAGAGACCTGTCTGGGGGTTGGGAAAGAGGAAGTGGAGAAGGGTTAGAATTCTCAAGGTTTGTACCAATAAAAAGGGCAATAAACCAAAAAGAATCTGGAAATCTGGAATTGTTGGACTGTGTGGACCAGGACAGACTTGGCAGTTTTCTTTCCTTACCTTAAAATTAAATGTAATATAGAATTTATTAGGACTGCCTCCTCTCTCCCCTTCCCCCCAAGAAAAGGAACTACCAGTCTCTTGGTGAAATTTCAAGATACTGGATCTAAATTGTTGTTAGATAACACCACTGTACATTCATTAATGTGTGGTGGGTTTTTTTGTTTTGTTTTGTTTGTTTTTCGAGACAGGGTTTCTCTGTATAACCCTGGCTGTTCTGGACTCACTTTGTAGACCAGGCTGGCCTTGAACTCACACAGATCCACCTGCCTCTGCCTCCCGAGCAATTAGACAGCTGTGAACTGCCATGTGGTGCTGGGATTTGAACTGGGGTCCTTTGGAAGAACAGCTAGTGCTCTTAATCACTGAGCCATCTCTCCAGCCCCATTACTGTGTTCTTGTTTACCTCCTATTCATGCACCTTAGTGGATGAGAAGAGCAGGAACCTGCTCTATAGATCTGGTCATTACATTTCCTCTGTCCCTGCCTTTGTCTCTGTGGCCTGATAGAGGTTACAATACCATGATTTTAATGAGCAAAGCAGCAAGGAATTGAGTATTCGAGACCACTGGTCAAGCTTCAGCCTCTAGACTATTTTCCATATCTTAACAGTGATCAGGGTCCACTTAGATCCTTTTTTTTTTTTTTCTTTTTGGTGGATTAAGCAGGTTTTGCAGTGACTAGTACACAGCTTGACTGCTTAAGTTACTGGTTAAGCAATTATAAACCATAAAGTACCATACAGAAAAGGTGTAGAGTGATAGCAGA
Organism: Lophiomys imhausi; assembly: GCA_907164525.1. Taxonomy (NCBI): domain Eukaryota; kingdom Metazoa; phylum Chordata; class Mammalia; order Rodentia; family Muridae; genus Lophiomys; species Lophiomys imhausi. Next base: position 4,566,646 of record CAJQZJ010003646.1, on the reverse strand, counting down.
TACTTAGGGGGCCAGCTATGTAAAGTGTGCTTTCAGTAGGTAGTTCTAAGTATTTTTGAAACTATTAATAAAATTATGGTTTTATTTCCACTTATTCTTATGGCTCCCTTGATAATCATTTAGGGGAAGAAAGGAAAGGAAATGTGTTCTGGAACCCTGATCCTTATATCAAAAATTTACCACATCCTACCCTGGTTTCTTGAGAGTATGGCATGCTTTCCTCAGGAGGAGAATCCTCGTTTTTTTCCCACATTCTCAAAGGCATCCCTTTGTTAGTTCAGATCCCTTCCTCCCAAATCAGGCTCTGAGATGGAAATTTGAGTCAAAGCTTATTTAGGGGGTGACCTCAAGGGGTACTGAAAAGAATGAAAGAGTTGCCAGGCGTGGTGACACACCCTTGTAATCCCAGCACTCAGGAGGCAGAGGCAGGTGGATCTCTGTGAGTTTGAGGCCAGCCTGGTATACAGAGTGAGTTCCAGGACAGCCAGGGCTGTTTCACAGAGCAACCCTGTCTCAAAAAAAACCTAAAAAAAAAAAAAAAAAAAAAAAGTTGAGAGAGGATAACTGTTGAAGGGTATGTTAATGAAGGGTTAATGTGTTGGTGATGGTCTTAATTCTGCTGAGTGCAACCTAAAAAATAAATTACAGAACACACCCAGTCAGTGGTAGTACATGTCTTTAATCCCACCATGCAAGAGGCAAGGCCAGCCTAGTCTACAGAGTGAGTTCCAGGACAGCCAGAGATACACAGAGAAACCCTGTCTAAGCAAAAAGAGAAAGAAAGAAGCAAGCAAGCAAACTACAGAACACATCTCAGAACTGTTCTGTTAAGAGACCAGGGGCAGGCTGGAGAGATGCCTCAGCTTTAAGAGCTGTCCTTCCAAACGGACCTGGATTCAATTCCCAGCACCCACGTGGCAGCTCACAACTGTAACTCCAGTTCCAGGGGATCTGACACCTTCAAACAGACAAACATGCAGGCAGAACACCAATGTACATAAAATAAAATTTAAGAGAGAGAGGAGCATAGTGGCACAAGCCTTTAATCCCAGCACTCAGGAGACAGAGGCGGGTGGATCGAGTCAGACCAGGGGCTCATGGTGGAGTTCTTTTTTTTTTTTTTTTTTTTGGTTTTTCGAGACAGGGTTTCTCTGTGTAGCCCTGGCTGTCCTGGACTCAATTTGTAGACCAGGCTGGCCTCGAACTCACAAAGATCCGCCTGCCTCTGCCTCCCAAGTGCTGGGATTAAAGGCGTGCGCCACCACTGCCCGGCTATGGTGGAGTTCTTAATAGCCTAACATTCATGAAGACCAGTCCTCAGGACCTCAAGGGAGGAGGGGAAAGAAGGTGAGATGTTAACCAGGAACTTCTTTGTCCTTAACAGTGTTAACTTTCCCAAACCTCTACCTAGCTCAGTGTCAGAGAACACACAGGCAGTCACACATGAGCTTCATGTATCAAGATCTCAGAAGGCAAATTCTGCATCAGGGCCAAGAATATGACCCATAACCATGTAACACTGGACTGAGAAAGCACACGCTTCCTCACTCGAGCAGCTGCCTGCCTTGTCTTTTGCCATTAGCACCTGCAGGGTTGAGAGGAAAAGACATATTTCAAGACCAGTGATGTCTTGGGTAACCAGCAGGTAGTTCTAGAGCTATAGTAATTCAAGTTTTATAAGCTTTTTAAATAAAAGAAACTGCTTTTGAAGTCTCAAAATTAGTGGGTAATCCCTTTGAGAAATCTGAACTACTTTTTCCTTTCTGGCAGTACCAGGGATTGAACCCAGGACTTTACACCTCCTAACCAAGCACTGAACCACTGAGCTACAGCTCACCCCCTCTGAATATATATATATATTTTTTTTCATGACAGGGTTTCTGTGTGTAACAGCTCTGGCTGTCCTGGACTCACTTTATAGACCAGGCTGACCTCGAACTCACAGAGATCCGCCTGCCTCTGCCTCCCAAGTGCTGGGATTAAAGGCGTGTGCCACCACCGCCCGGCTGAATATATTTTTTTTTTAATTTTTTTTTTTTAAAGATTTATTTATTATGTATACAGTGTTCTGTCTGCAGGTATATCTGCAGGCCAGAAGAGGGCACCAGATTTCATTACGGATGGTTGTGAGCCACCATGTGGTTGCTGGGAATTGAACTCATGACCTCTGGAAGAGCAGCCAGTGCTCTTGACCGCTGAGCCATCTCTCCAGCCCTGAATATATTTTTTAAAGCACAATTTTATGTCTCTGTCATGAGCTGTTTTTCTCAATTCTTTTTCAAGACTGGAACCAATTACAAACTGCTGGACTCTGTCCCTCCCATGAAGTCCTTATCACATATTACATGAATGTGATATCCCTTCTTTTTTGTTTGTTTTGAGTTTTGTTGTTGTTATGTTTTGTTTTGTTTTGAGACAAGATTTCTCTGTCCAGCTCTGGCTGCCCTTCACTCGCTTTGTAGACCAAGCTGGCCTTGAACTCACACAGATCTGCCTGCCTCTACCTCCCCAGTGCTGAGATTAAAGGTGTGTGCCACCATGCCCAGCTATATCATCCTTTCTTATGACAAGAGACAATAACTATAGCTCATGTAGGTGTGCTCTCTGCTTTGTGTTTGGCACAATACCCTGCAGAAGCACGTGTTAGGTCAGAGTGTTGATTAACTTCATGAACTGCAATTGGAGAAGAATGGAATAAGCCAGGAATCTGGAGCCCAGTGAGAAACTGTCATCTTAGTGAATCCAAATCAAAAATGACCAAAGTTACAGACACTTGGGGCATACACAAAAGTGTGAAGGTGATTGTAAGGGAGAGATTATCACACTGGGCCCTGATCTGTAGAGGGATGTCAGGTTCTTCGAAGCTTGGATCACATCAGCTAAATTAGTTCTAATTAGGCTAATGGAGCACAAAATGAGAAATACTTGGTGGAGGTGGGAGGTTACTAGGTACTGTCAACATTTCAAACAGTATCTGTCACAGGTTTACTAAGTCTTAAAGCCTGCTATTCCTCCTTTAGCCCCTTCCTACTTTCAGGAATTTATTCTCCCTTTTCCTCAATCTATATTTATTCTGCTCAAAAACAAATATACAAACCTACTTCAAGGCTGGGCATGGTGACAGATTCTTGTAGTCCCAGAACTTGGGAAGTGGAGGCAAGAGCAAGGCTACCATCAGCTATATAAGTGAATTCATGGTCAACCTGGGCTACATGAGATCATCTCAAGAGTTAGATAATATCCCAAGGCCTCTGCTTCTGTTCCTGCCCCCAGATTCCTGTCTTGAGCCTTGGCTTCCCTCCATGATAAACTGTATTCTATAAGCCTAATAAACCATCTCCTCCCCCGAGTTGCTTTCTAATCTTTTTTTTTTTTTTTTTTTTTGAGACAGGGTTTCTTTGTGTGGCCCTGACTGTTCTGGAACTCACTCTGTAGACCAAGCTGGCCTTGAACTCACAGAGGTCCTCCTGCCTCTGCCTCCTGAGTGCTGAGATTAAAGGCGTGCACCACCATGCTCGGCAATTACAGACATCTATGAACTGCCATGTGAGTGCTGGAATTTGAACCCTGGTCCTTTGGAAAAGCAGACAGTGCTCTTAACCACTGAGCCATCTCTCCAGCTCCTTTTTGACCATTTTTAATAACAGTAGCATATAGCAAGTTCCAGGATAGGCTGGGCTGGACTAGGCTAATTGAGACACTGGTTTTAAATATATATATATAAAAGTGTGTGTGTATGTGTAACTAGATATAATTTTACTTTTCTCCAAATAAGCATTTTTTTTTGAGACAGGGTTTCTCTGTATATCTCTGGCTGTCCTGGACTCACTTTGTAGACCAGGATGGCCTTGAACTCACAGAGATCCGCCTGCCTCTGCCTCCCGAGTGCTGGGATTAAAAGCATGCGCCACCACCGCCCGGCCCCAAATAAACAATTTTAAATGAGAGAATACTAAATGCTGGATGTGAGTTGATGGAAGATCTTTGGAAAACAGTTTGATATATCCTGGCAAAGTAAAAACCATGCTTCTGCTCTGAAACCAAAACTCTACAGTCTACAGCCAAGATAAACTCTTGTGCATATATTTTAAGTAACATATCCAGGAACACCCACAGCAACATTTTAAAGAATGAGGAAGTAAAAGAAACCACACAAGTAAAATGTGAAACTATTAAGATAGTGGGTACCAGCTATGTAAAAATAGCTTAAAGGACTCTCTGTGAAAGTAAAAATAAAGTAACTACCCACAAAACAAACAAGCAGAGGAAGCTAGGCATGGTGGTACAGCCTTTGTCTTGGGATCTCTATTGCTGTGATAAACACATGACCAAAAGCAAGCTGGGGAGGGAATGGTTGATTTAGCCTTCACTTCCGCATCATAGTCCATCAGTGAAGGACCTCAGAGCAGCACTGGAACCTGGAGGCAGGAGCTGATGGACGGCCATGGAGGAGTGCTACTTACTGGGTTGCTCTCCATGGCTTGCTGCCTAGTTCCTTCCCAGGACCACCAACCCAGGGGTGGCACCACACACAATGGGCTGGGCCCTCTCCCGTTGATCACTAAGTGAGAAAATGCCTGACAGCTGGATCTCACAGAGGCATTTTCTCAACTGAGGCCCCTTCCTCTTTGATGACTCTAGCTTGACACGAAACCAACCAGTTCGGCCCTCTAATCCCTGCACTGGGGAGGTAGAGGCAGGACAATCAGCAGTTCAAAATCCTTGGCCACAAAGCAAGTTCAAGGCTAGACTTGTACAAGAAACTCTTCCTTAGATCAAACAAAATGGGAAGGTCCCTGAGATCCAGGAGAGCCTTCCTTTTAGTCCTTATCCAGTTCTTTCTCTCAGAGCCGTCACATTTCCCCTCCCTCTCTAGGGGAGTGTGAGGAGATCTTCCTCAGATCCTTCAGACTCTCTGCAGGGGTTAACTCCCATGACTTCAGCTCATAAAAACAATTGTCCTTGAAATCACCCTAACTCTTCCAAAATATCCCTTATTAGAACATCTTGCTCATTCCCTTCCTACAACCTACCAAGACTGATTTTTTTTTTTCGTTCCTATTTTGTTTTTCCAGAACTGAGGTCCAAACCCAGGGCCTTGCATTTGCTAGGGAACCAGGCGCTCTGCCCCTGAACTAAATCCCCAACCCCATTTTTTGTTTGTTTGTTTGAAGCAGGGTTTCTCTGAGTATCTCTGGCTGTCCTGGACTCACTATGTAGACCAGGCTGGCCTTGAACTCACAGAGATCCACCTGCCTCTGCCTCCCCAGTGCTGGAATTAAAGGTGTGTGCCACCATGCCAGACCATTCCCTTTCTTTTTAAAGACTTATTTATTTTATATATATGAGTGTCTTAAAGCCTACATATATGTATGTGCATCATGTGCAGGCCTGATGCCCATGGAGGCCATAAGACAGCATTGAATTCCCTGGAATTCTGGATGGTTGGGCTACCATATATGCTGGAAATCAAACCTGGATCCTTTAAAAGAGGTGCTCTAAACGTCTGAGCCATCTCTCCAGCCCCTTTTTAATTGCTTCTGACTAATTGTCTACCTCTCTTATTTTAATTTTTTTCAACATTTCTTTCTTCAAGTTACATCTCATTCATAGTCCCCTTCCTTCTCCCCCTTTTCTCCCTTATCCTCCTGTTTTTTTTTAAGGTGTATCTTTTCCCCCCAACAGCTCCTCCTTTTAGTCTGATAAAAGGCTCTTTTTCTTATAACAATAAATACAATACAAAACAATAAGAACAATTAGGCCACAATTATGAAAATTATAAGGTTTAACACACATTCCCAACATCCAGTCCATACGTATTTGGTAACTGATATTAATATTCTATTATCTATCTAGCTCCATGAGTTTAAAGTTCTATATCTAACTCAGTTTCCATCCTAACTTGCATTACCAACTTAAAAACATCTTCTTAGACCTAAAACATCCTTTTAATTCCTAAACAGCTTAAAATTTAACTGTGAGACTATAACTGTCTAGTCTTCAACCACATCAGAGTCCTAAGAAGGATAAATATATCTGAATAAACAGGAAGTACAGAGCCAGCAGCTTCCAAAACTAAGAAATGACAGACAACTGGTTGCCTGGACAGTCCCCAATTTCTCTCAATATTTTGGAGCATCTATCTTCAGCCTTTTGGTCCAGTATCTCTGAAATGTGTCCCTTTCCCTGGCATTATGATCTCTTTGTAAATGGACTTGCCAGCAAATATTAGCACATCTGAGGATGATGCTGACTGACATTTCCAGGTACAGTCATCCATCTTATTTACTGAGAGTATTCCCCAAGAAATGCCAGTGGATGAGCATTTATGTGGGAGACTACGAACAATCCATCTACAGATCTTTCCCCCAGTCCTCCTTGTCATAGATCTTTTCTTTGTTTGTTTCTGTGTTTCTTACTTTTTCCTTTTTCCTTTTTTTTTTTTGTTTGTTTGTTTTTTGGGAGACAGGGCTTCTCTGTATAATAGTCCTGTCCTGGACTCTCTTTGTAGACCAGGCTGGCCTCAAACTCACAGAGATCTGCCTGCCTCTGCCTCCCAAGTTCTGGGATTAAAGACGTGCACCACCATGCCTGGCTCTTGTCATCTGTCTTTAAGTCTGTCCTTTCCAAATTTCTGATCAGCTGACATACCCATCAGTTACTACCCATGAGGTGTGCTGAGATGAAGCTGAATTTCTCCTTCCCTGCCACAGCTCACGGAAGTGGACAATGAATGCAAGCATCATAGTACGTTCTATGTGAAGCACATGGCCACAGAAGTAGCTGCTGATGCTCTGGGTGACAGTGGGAGGGCTATGTGGTCCAAATCAGCAGTGGGAATGACAAACAAGGTTTTCCCATGAAGCAAGGTATTTCGACAAGTGGCAGAGTATGCCTGCTGCTGAGTAAGGGGCGTTCTTGTTATAGACCAAGGAGAACAGGAGAGACGAAGCTCAAGTCTGGATGCATTGTGGATGCCAATCTGAGTGTTCTCAACTTGGTTATTGTAGCAAAAGGAGAGAAGGATATTCCTGGGCTGACATATACTACCGTGCCTCGTCGGTTAGGATGTAAAAGAGCTAGTAGAATCCGAAAGCTTTTTAATCTCTCTAAAGAAGATGATGTCCGCCAATATGTTGTCAGAAAGCCCTTAAACAAAGAAGGTAAGAATCCCAGGACCAAAGCACCCAAGATTCAGCATCTTGTCACTCCACGTGTCCTGCAACACAAACGCCGATGTATTGCTCTGAAGAACCAACATACTAAGAAAAACAAGGAGGAGGCTGCAGAATATGCCTTTTGCCCAAGAGAATGAAGGAAGCCAAAGAAAAGCACCAGGAATAAATTGCCAAGAGACGTAGGCTGTCCTCACTGAGAGCTTCTACTTCTAAGTCTGAGTCCAGTCAAAAGTAAGTCTTTAAGACCAACAAATAAGGGCTGGAGAGATGGCTCAGAGGTTAAGCAGCACTGGCTGCTCTTCCAGAGGTCCTGAGTTCAATTCCCAGTACTCACATGGTGGCTCATAATCATCTATAATGAGATTGGATGCCCTCTTCTGGCATGCAGGTGTACATGCAGGCAAAACACTGTAAACATAATAAATAAACAAATCTTTAAAACAAAGTCTGTACTCCCACACCTGGCAATATTATTATATATTTAAAAAAAGAGTAACAAATAAATACTCATACCTTGAATCTCCTTTTTGGCTTTTTGGTAGTATAACTAGATAAGTGAGGGGGGAAATGAGTTAGAGAAATTGGAATATAAAAAAGTAAAAAAAATTAATAATTGGAATATATATATTTTTAAAAATTACTACCCCTGAGTAAAGTCAGATCTGTACCTCCAATAGACCTACAGCATGCTGTCAGCCCTCCTCCACTGGCCTCTCAAGTCACTCCATAGAAGGCCAGGTACAGCAGCTGTCACTTTTGGGCACTACAGAGATTCCTCCCTGAATGAAACCTGAGCTTACTTTTGCTCAATTAGCTTATGAAGTGTGTTCCTTTAAAGGCTTAGGTGGAGACGTAGTAAGTGGGATTGTGGGTAAGATGAGTTCTCTGTGCTTTGGGATAAGCTCAGCATGTAACACTCTGTTTCACAATGGGAGGTGCCGGTCCAACATGAAGGATCCGTGTCCCAGGTGGCACCCTGCACTGGCACTCAGATTGGCTGGCTTGCCCCACCACCTGTACCTCTCTCTCTAGTGTGGTCTTTAGCTTTTTTGATGACATTGCTTGCTGTGGATTGCCTGGTTGTCATATTCTAATGGAATATATGTGATCGACTCAATTCCAGAATCCTATCTTTTTTTTTTAAAGATTTATTTAAATATTTTATGTATGGGTGCTTTATCTGCATGAATATCTGCAACCAGAAGAGGGCATCAAATTACGTTGTGGATGGTTGCGAGCCACCATGTGGTTGCTGGGAATTGAACTCAGGACTTCTGGAAGAGCAGCTAGTGCTCTTAACCACTGAGCCATCTCTCCAGCCCCCCAGAATCCTATCTTAAGGCCACTCCCAATACCAATTACTGCATCACGTACCAATGAGAAATAAATAACACCATCAAAGTGGAAAACTTGAGAATAGTTTGTTGAGGGAGCTGCTTGCCAAAGCATAGGCAGGACGAAGGGAAGACCAAGGGCACTAGTGTAGTCCCTCTAAGCTGGCTACTCTGGAGAAACCCCAAATGATATTGGGGTGAGGGCTTCTAGAAGTAGAAGGTCATGTGCAGGAAAGGCTACCTGACAGCAGTGTGGCCTTTGGTAAAGATCAGTCGTGTCTAGTGCCTTGATAGGAGAGCCAAGTTTATGTAAAGACCTCTGCAGTCTCCTCCTACTTTTGAATCTGCTGGTGGTGGCCCATCAGCAAGTCAGGGAACCAGGGGACGTACAGTCCTCCAAGGTCAGTCAGTATCTTGAGGCACAGCCCCAGATGGAGGACAAGGGGAAGAGATACAGAGAAAAATGCATGATGATTTGCACACAGCCTTGACTTGTTGAAACAAACAGAGCATTTGCTGACGTATGATGTCTGAAAACTCTAGTGGCAAGACTTAACGCAGGCCTCCTATGTGCTGCCATCAGCTTGCCTCTGTCTTACAAGTCTGTACTCCAACACGGCCCCAGAACTCAGGCTTTTTCCGCTCAGCACTCTGGGATCTCCCAAAGGCTTCATTGACTCTGGTTAGGGCATATGACTTGGCTGAGTCATGTACTTGGAAGGCAGGAACTGCTGTTGAGAAAGTCATCACACACAGCCTTGTGGTGGCATGCACATGCCTTTAATCCCAGCACTTGAGAGGCAAAGGCAGGCAGATCTCTTTGAGTTTGAGGCCAGCCTGGTCTACAAAGCAAGTCCAGGACGCCTAGGACTATTACACAGAGAAACTCTGACTTGAGGGAAAAAAAAAAAAAAGAAGACTGTTGACTGCTGTGTGGTCAGAGCTTCTCACCCTTGAGCCACTGATAAGCCTACTGCATTGCTTATTTCTCTCAGTGCTGGGATAACATCCCTGAAAAAAGCAACTTGAGAAAGGAAATTCCCCTCTCTACTCCCCCCATACTGATGTCAAGAATGCTGGTCCATGAACTCTGCCACTGAGCTACATCCCCCAACAGGAAGGGCTCATTTCGGCTCACTCCTTGAGGGTACACCCTTGCATGGTGGGGAAAGCATAAGAGGAAATGGAAACACCCTGTGATATTGTGTCTGCTGTCAGGAAACAGTCAGATGAAATCACCCTTCTTTTTTTTTTTGCTGTTGTTGTTGTTGTTTTGTTTGGTTTTTTGAGACAGGGTTTCTCTGTGTATCCTTGGATGTCTTGGACTCACTTTGAAGACCAGGCTGGCCTTGAACTCACAGAGATTCACCTGCCTCTGCCTCCGGAGTGCTGGGACTAAAGGTGTGTGCCACCATGCCCGGCACCACTTCTATTTTGTAAAATAAATTTTTAAACATTTTTTTTTATTTTGTGTGTATCTGAGAGTTTTGGCTGTATGTATTTCTGTGTACCATATGTGTGCCTGGTAGCCATAAAGGCCAGAAATGAGTATTGGATCCCCTGGAACTGGATTTACAGACAGTTGTGTGTGACCCTCTGCATGGGTGTTGTTGAACCATCTCCCCATCCTCTGCCAGTTTTTAAGATGAAAAGAAATCCTAGGACTTGCTGGCCAGCCAGTCTAGCCAAATTGGTTCAGTGAGAGACCCTGTCTCAAAAAATAAGGTAGAGCTCTTCTGAAGAAGACACTGGATATTGACCTCTGGGCTCGATATTAACCCAAATGTATACACACAAGAACACAAACAACAAAAGCTGTCTTAGTTACCTTTCTATTGCTGTGAAGAAACACCATGACCAAAGCAAATTATACGACAATGAGTTTATTGGGGCTTGCTTATAGTTTCAGAGGGTGAGTCCATGGCCAATATGGCAGCTGGCTGTCCTGGACTCACTTTGTAGACCAGGCTGGCCTCGAACTCACAATGATTGGCCTGCCTCTGCCTCCTAAGTGCTGGGATTAAAGGCATGCGCCACCATGCCCGGCTGGGAAATTGCATTCTTATCTGCAAGCATGAGGAAGAAAGAGAGAGCTAACTGGGAAGGGCATGAGCTTTTGAAACCTCAAAGTCTGCCACCAGTGACACACCTCCTCCAACAAGGCACCATCTCCTAATCCTACACAAACAGTTTCACCAACTAGGAACCAAGCATTCAAATATATAAGCTTGTGGGAGCCATTCTCATTCAAACCTTTACAGATATATACACACTAAAATAAAATGAAAAGGCTGAGCATGGTGGCTCACGCCTTTAATCCCAGCACTCGGGAGGTAGAGGCAGGTGGATCTGTGAGTTCAAGGCCAGCCTGGTCTAGAGAGTGAGTTCTAGGACATTCTGGGCTGTTACACAGAGGAAACCCTGTCTCAACCCCCACCCCAAAATAAAATAAAATAAAAAGACTAAGACCTCTCAGGTCCCACTCTAGAACCACCCATCAGACCTTATTTTCCAGCAGGTGTGATGGTTAACCTTGAGTGGCACTTTGATGGGACTTAGACTCACCCAGAAGAAAATGCCCTGGGTATGTCTTTGAGAGCATTTCCAGAGTGGTTTAATGAGGTCTGAAGACCTACCCTGAATTTGGACAGCACCATTACATAGTCTTGGGTTCTGGACTCAACAAAAAGAGAAAATCAGGGGCTGGAGAGATAGATCAGCAGGTAAGAGCACTGACTGCTCTTCCAGAAGACTCCGGGGGTTTGATTCCCAGCACCCACATGGTGATTCACCTGTAACTCCAGTTCCAGGGGAACTGATGCCCTCTTCTTGTCTCCATGAGAAATGCATGTATATGGTGCACAGACATCCATTCAGTCAAAATACACACACGCCAAAAGTTTCTGTGAGGAAAGAGAATTCTTATTTACTCCTAATGAGAAGTAAACTGGTACAGCCACTATGTAAATTAATACAGAGATTCCTCAAAACAAACATAAAACAAAAATGTAGAGGGGGCTGGAGAGATGACTCAGTGGTTACAAGCATGGCTGCTCTTCCAGAGGTCCTGAGTTCAATTCCCACCACCCACATGGTGGCTCACAACCATCTATAATGTGATCTGATGCCCTCTTCTGACATGCAGGTGTACATGGAGATAGAACATATACATTAAATAAATAAATATTGGGGGCTGGAGAGATGGCTCATCTGTTAAGAGCACTCACTGACTGCTCTTCCAAAGGACCCTGGTTCAAATCCCAGCATCCACATGGCAGTTCACAGCTGTCTGCAATTGCTGGGCATGATGGCGCATACCTCTAATCCCAGCACTCTTGAGGCAGAGGCAGGTGGATCTCTGTGAGTTCAAGGCCAGCCTACAAAGTGAGTCCAGGATAGTCAAGGATACACAGAGAGACCCTGTCTCGAAAAACCTAAAATCAATCAATTTATCTATCTATCTTTTAAAACAACAACAACAACAAAACGTAGAAGTAGAGCTATCAGATGACCCAGCTCTACCACTCTTGAGTATATTTAAGGACTCTCAGGTATTGGAATTCTGGGCTGTAAAGTTGTCTTAGCGGTTAAGAGCACTTGTAGCTCTGCTCTAGAAGAGGACCCATATTCAGTTCCAGCACCCACATAGTTCCAAGGGATTCAACACCCTCTTCTGACCTCCATGGACCATACCAGGCATGTATGTGGTGCACATGCATACATGCAGACAAAACACTCATATACGTAAAATAAAAATTCTTTTAAAAATTAAAAAACACTGGAATTCTGATAGATTATATTTCCAATATATCAAAGAGAGGCCTCATATCTAATAGAGGAGGTTATGTTGATGCTACTGGCTCTGGGATCATGACCTTCAGTAGCAGGGTTCCAGAGTAGGTCATTCTAGTGGCAACTTGCCAAGTGTAGCAACTGAGTACTTGAAATGCAGCTGCTCAAAATTAAGATGTGTTACGCATAAAATCTACTAGAATGAGGCCAGTGGAGTTTACTCCAAGGAAAGAGGAAGTGTGGAGACCACAGTCACTCCTGCCAGCTCACCACCACTTCCTTTTTCATCTTCCTTCAAGTAGCTTCCTGAAGCAGACAATGCAACCCTGCTTTTCCACTTTAATCTACCTTACAGGCAACCACTACCCTGATCCTCCTAGTTTACTTCAGTCTAGCACTCCCTACTGCCCAGACCCAGGTCAGGGCCCTGCCATAGCCTGTGGCCCAAGGCTCCAGTCATCTCTGCTGAGGCCCAAAGGTCTTATCTGACCATCTCATTCTCCATCCTGCTGCAAGTTTCTCACGTGCTGCATCCACTTAGATCTTTCCCTTACTGCTTCTCTGGACTAAGGTCCCACTCCATCACCTTTCAGAGCCCTGTCTTCAGGACATGTAGGACACATTGCCTTTGGTCTAGCCAGCATACCTGTTGTCCCAGACTCTACCATCTGGTTCCAGATAGGCTCTGACTTTCCGGCATTTGCATCTTGATTCTTCTACGGAACTTTAATTTCCTTTAGAACAAAGCCTGATTAGCTTTTATATTCTGCCTGGTCCTGTGGAGCAAGCAGATCCTCAGAGATCAAGTTTCTGAAGTGCAATGGTGATTGGAAATACATGTACTGTCAGAGGTGCAGAAACCACAAATATTTCTTAAAAAAAAAAAAAAAGAACTGGGTGTGTTGACATACACATCTCTAATTCCAGCACTTGGGAGGCAGAGGCAGGCAGATCTCTCTGAATTTTTGGCCAGTTTGCTCTACATCCAAAGTTCCAGGACAGCCAGACCTACATAGAGAGATCCTGTCACACACACACACACACACACACACACACACACGAAGTTAAGAATTTTTACAACCTTTTTTGACAGAATCTCACTATGTTTCCTAAACTGTGGGGATCTAGCAGTCCTCCTGCATCAGTCTCATAAGTAGCTGGGACCATAGTCATGGCATCTCACCTAGCTCTAAAACTTTCTGTCTTGAGATGATTACAGATCTTCAGGAAGTTGGGAAGGCAATCAAGTTCATACACTCTTCACACGGTCTCCTCTGATTTGAAGGACACAAAGGTAACATCAGTATTGTGTGGTGTGTGGCACCTGGCCATCCAATCACTGGATGTGTGTGACGTCATAACCAAGATCTAGACGGAGACCTGAGAATAAAGCTCAGACGATACAGTTTGCCTAACATGGACCCTGTGTTCAATCCCTAGCATTGCATACAAGCAGCAGGTCCAGAACCTAGAACATGATCTAATCTAGGAAAGATTCAGGCTGGCTGGAAGGAAGCAGGTTTCTGGAGCTGCTGCTGATACCCTTGGCTCCACTTGGTCCC
>CAJQZJ010003646.1:4538748-4552770 GCA_907164525.1 Lophiomys imhausi | reverse complement strand
GCAGGTTTCTGGAGCTGCTGCTGATACCCTTGGCTCCACTTGGTCCCTGCTGAACCCTGAGCCCAAGAGGCCGGGAATCAGCCATCTGAAAGCCCTGTGACACACCACATTACAGAGCAGCTGCTCTTACATGAGAAAGTCACAGCCTAGTTCGCCGCTTCCAAACACCTTAACACACATACAGTCACAAGTACACTTTCTCAAAACAGAATACTTTTTATTATAAATTTCAAATATAGAAGTACAAATGACAAACATGAACCTCTCTCCCATTCATCTCATTGAAGTTCTCATAAAACCTATAAAACAGGTATAGAACATATTTTCTTTAAAACATCTAATATCAAGCACTGAAGTGCTTCATGGAGTCATACAAAGGGGCCTCCATTCCTCCCCTAGACACTGAGGAGAGGTCCATTTTCTTTTAGATTCAGGACTCTGGGGTGTGCCCTGAGAGAGGGATCATGACATTGCCTCCATATTGGCTGGCTGGAGAGGAATATGCAAACCACCTTGCTGGGGAGAAAACAGCTGAGCCTGCAGCTGGTTTGTGCAGAGGAGCCAAACAGCTTCTGCTTTTTTAATTTTCAGTTTGCTAAAGGCCCAAATGCTGTCATGTTTGGAGCCTTTCTAGACTTTGCTTTCAATGACTGGAGAAAAGAGAGAAGAAATCAACAGTACCATCTTTTTCTTCTTTTTAGGGGGTGGAGGCAATAGGCCCTTATGTAGCCCAAGCTGATATGTAGCCAATGACAGCCCTGATCTCCCGATTCTCCTGTCTCTACTTCCCAAATGCTGGAATTATAGGCACGTACCACCTGTAGCAAGGGCACCTCATTTTTGTCCAGGGAGATGGCCATGCCCTCTTGATAGTAGAACTCTTCTATCCAGCCATTCTTGAGAGTTGATCCAAAGGAAACACATGTGTGCAGATGCCTGTGTGCGTGAGGGAGCATGTGTGTACTTACACATATCTACATGAACAAGACTATATACAGCCACATGCCTCCAAGCACTGGGGGCAGGATGTTTTTGTGTGTGTGTTGCTGCTTGTTAACAATTAGATAATCGAGGTACAGAAAGTTGGTGAGCCAGGGAGAAAGTTTCCCTGATGACAATGTCCTGGTGATCCAGGTGGCTCAGTACATAAGTAATAGGTATGTCAGAGGACATGACCCCACCTCAACCACCAATGCAATCTGAGACATGTGCAAGGCATTGATGAGTGGCAGTGAGCGGCAGCCCCAGGTTGCCTGTCATCACTGAATATAGGCTGAGGCTGAGGGGAGTCAAAGACGCAGACAGTATCACAGAACCCAGCTCCGAATCAGCTCATCTTCCCGTCTGCCCTGTGGGAGGAGGAAAGGGAGTTTAAGGCAGATAGGTGGCAGCAGCTGTTGGGGCAAGCCTGTGGTTCCTTTAACAGCCAGTATGTGGTCCTTTAACCAGCTCTCCTTCGTCCCAGACTGTCTCTCCTTGGAGAGCCAGAGCAGTGCCTCGCCATGTTCCCTGTCTGATCTCCGTATCCCGTTTCTCAGGTGGAGACACTGAGGCCAAAGATGGTTGAGATGTAGCTCTGCTTAGACTGAACCAACCCTGATAACCACTGTGCTGGCTGACAACCCGACAAGTAATAATGTCACTTGCAGTTATTGGTTCCATTCAAGACTTGAGGACTGGTGTCCAGATAATGTCTACCTACTGCAGATGTCTAGGGGTCACAAGTTCCCTCCTACAACATCAGGGGAGGAGGCAGGCAGAAGAGCACGGACAGACTGACAGACCTAGGGCTCCCAGGGCCATCTTCACGGCAGGGACAAAGCCTTGGCAAGGCGGGTCCAGAACCAGGACTTGGTGCAAGGGTTGGTATAGTCGCAGATAGTGATGAACCGCAGGATACTGGGGAAGTCCTTCTTCATCGCCTTGTATTTGATGGGAATGAGTCGCTTCTGTTGGACACCTGGAGGCCAAAGGGTGTGGTAATGGGACCAGGCCCCTGCCCTGTGGTGGAGCCGACCCAGTCTCAGAAGCAAGGGCTAACACCAGCTGTCCAGCAGCTAGGTACCCACGGTACATATCCACTACATAAAGAGGTACACAGGAACATGCACTCAGAGATCTGCTGCACTCTGGTCTTCTGTTCTTGGTCTGCATCTTAAGGCTATACCTCCCCACCCTACTCTGACCAAAGCAGGTCTAGGCTTACCTGGAGAGAGGCTGAGAGCAAACTTGGTCTGGAAGTCACACTCCTTGCTCTGTAGGTAATCGTCAGAAACAACCACCACCATCCGGCGACACCTAAGGGAGGGTGGCAGAGTTCAGGCCTTGTGAAGACTTCCTTCAGCTTACTTCCAGAGGACAGCCTCAGGAAGGATCGCAGTACCTAGGCTACACAGAGCCCAGCTAGCAGGAGCGTCCTAGCATCTGGACCTCTGGATTTTATGCGCTCACCCACCCACCCCCTTAGATGCCTAACCAACCTTTTCTCAATGAGCTCACTGGCAATGGACCAGACACAGGTGCCCGGCAGGACGTCACGGTCGGAGACACACAACTTCAGCCGATAGTCTGTCTGTTCCAATTGCCGGATCATCTCCTGGACAAACTCGATGTCACTGGGGCAGTAGCAAATGAAGGCATCAAAAAGCTCTGGCGTCTGTCCTGAGGACAGGGGACAAGGGAAACGATGACCTTTCTGTAGGAAGGCTGGAAGGAGCCCAGCCTGGGGTCTTCCATCAAGGGGACCTGGGTCTGTGCCCGTCCCAACATGATGTCATACACATGCTCTTCCCACCAGTGAAAGATGACTGCCTCCCAGATGAAATCCCAGTTAACTGTGATGGAGGCATGCCATTAGAGTCTCAGAACCACGCTGAGATAGGACTGCTATTGTCCCCATTTCTTAGATGGGGACACCAAGGCTCAGAAAGAATGAATGACTTGCCCAGGGTTCCACCCAGGTCCATCCATCTGCTTTTAGTATCCATGTTCCGCGCACCACATGTCCTAGGGGTGTGGCCCACTTATCCTATCTAGGGGAACAATACTGGGCCCTTACCCAGTGGGTCATCAAGAGTGGTGATGCCTCCCAGCTCCTTTGTCTGTGGGACACTGCTTTCCACTCTGGGCACCTGTAAGGGCTTCTCAGACTCGTGATTCTGCTGCTTTATTATGTATTTCTGGCAGTCCTCCTCTGTGGAGAAGAGACAGGGTGTAGAAGGTTCCCCCATTGCCCCAGGCTGCCGTACACACTCAGAACCCTGTCTTTGTTCCATGGTGCTACTTGGGCTTTGAGACTTCTCTAGTCACTGGTGCCACGGACAGCTCTACTGCTCCACAGCTCTGACAAACTGACACCCCCTTTCTGGCTCTCCCAAAACAGACATCTGTAAGGCCACCAAAGTCAGGCTGACATCTGCCTCTCTAACACTTCATCCCGCACCCCTTTCTAAGGCTCTTGAGAATGGCGCCAATCTGGGCATCTTACAGAGGGCAGGGCAGTGGGACCAGGGGCTTGAATGCCAGAAGGGCTCAGGCACCCGGTCAGTGCTCACTAAGGATGGTGACCTCCATATAGCAAGTGTACCTAACTGTGTGCAAGGGTTTAGCCCTTCACTTGTCCTTTTGGTCCCGACACAACTGAGATACCCCCAGAGAAGCAGATCTTGACTCCTGGCCAACTGAAGGTCTTTGTCTAGATTCATTCCACATGCTTTCCCTATCTCAGGGTTTTTAGCCCTCTCCCAATCCCTATGCTGTCCTGCATATTGACAGAAAACTCGACTGTCTCTCTCTTCCTCCCCAATACACCCTTGAAAAATGAAGCAAGATATGTTAAGACCAGACTCCTCAACCTTTGGCATAAAGCCAGAAAGCACACTTCCTCACCAATTCTGGGCCCCAGTTCCAGCAGTATATCCTCACGGTCCAACGTGGCCAGCATCTCTAGCAGCCTGCCTACCGATGCGCCAGAGCGCCCCTGCCAGGCATCCAACAAACTGCGCGTGGGGTCGGGGCGCGTCTCCAGCTCTCGTATCTCCAAGTACTCGAAGCCCATCTCCTCGGCTAGCGAGGTCCAGTCGGCCGCCACCGGCGTTCGTACGTTCAAGAACAGCGAGAGGCGGCGCCGCACTCCCACGTTGAGTGCTGACAAGGGTAGGGAGGACTTGGAGGAGTCCAGGGACACGGATCCCACGCGGGGGCCTCCCTCGGACATGGCTAGTCACTCTGAGCCCCGGTGAGGTCTGGTGAGCTCGCCTGTCCGGCTTCCTACTTCCCCTAAGGTTCCTACCAACCCCTCCTTCTTTCGCTTTCCGAGAAGCTCCGCCCTCTGCTAGAATCTGGAGTCCAGAGCACAAGAGCTCAGCTGGGATGCCCAGCCAGGGCCCTTGGAGTGTGTGTGTGTGTGTGTGCCTGAACACAGGCCTGAAGTTCACCCCACTCTTGTTTATAACCTTTGTTCATCTCCTCTTCAAGGTGGGAGAACCTAGAAAAACACCTCTGGCCCACTGACCTGTCTTGGTACTGGTGCCTACGCGAGGTGAGGTGAACCAGCCTTGTTTAGGACTTGCAGGAGTTACAGCCCTTCCTTCAGTAACCTAATTCTGGTGATAGGGAAGGAAGAGACACACTGGCTTCAGAAGTAACAACCTGTAGGCTCAATCTACCTGCAGCCATCTGGGGCAAGCCGTGACTCTGCTTTTAAAAGGAGAAGGCCACGACCCTGCCCACAAATTGGCATTTAGGACACTCTTTCCTTTGGTACCTTCCCGGGCTCTGCAGAGAGCAGGCGGACCTACCCCCTTACTCTTCAACGTTGGGCATCCAGTATAGACCCAGGGAGGCTTGTATGGTTAATTCACTTAGTTGACCTACTTAGGTGTCAATCTCCGACGCGACCACCCCCGCCCCAGCTTAGTAGACTTCCTAGGGTGTGGGCACTAATGACAAATAGACGCACAACAGGTTTAAGACTTGTGGGTCACGCTACAGTTAGAACCTGTCTGCCATTCAGTACCTCCCGCACCAGCCCAGAACCAAAAATTGCTTTGTTTTCTGAGAGGGCTTCTGTGACAGACCAACCTCGTCGGGGCCGAACTAGGTGCCTCAACATTATCTAGGTCCTCGGTGCTAGGTTTTGAGACCTGGGGCCGAACAGAGCAAAATTTGAAAGGAGACCAGAGTGTCTTCTCTGGCTCGCCCAGCAAAGGGAGAGAAGCCATGGACCCGGCTCCGCCTTCTGGCCTTCCGCTGAGCTCAGGGGGAGGGACTCCTACGAGGGTGAGTTCATCTCAGGAAACTAAAAGTTTGGTGTGCCTCCTTTCCGCATATCTGCAAAAGGTTACGCAAACTTAACTTTCCAGTCTTCCTTTCTGGGTGAGGCTTAAGACTGCACATTGTGATTGACCTCCGTAGGATTTGCGGGCGGGGACTTTTGGGGAAAGGACGTTTTAGGATGAACCTTTAGCGGTGATTTGGGGCGAGGGGCGGGTGGCTGAGGCGGTCCTCAAGCAGACTCCCCTTAATCTAATTGGTTGCGTCTAGAAGTGGGCGGGCCATTTAAGGACCCCGCCCCCTCGTAGTAACAGTCTATCCCGGTTGTGATCGCTTTTAGGCCTCACCTAGTAGAGGGCGGACCTGCGCTTGGGATCGTTTTTATTTGTCGAGCTCTGCACCCGAAGTGCAGGCAAGTTGTGGGAACCTCCTCCGTGATGCATCGGCTGCAGATAGTGCTGGGCCACCTGGCCGGCAGGCCCGAGTCGAGCTCCGCGCTGCACGCCGCGCCCTGCTCCGCTGACTTCCCGCAGGCCTCGGCCTCCGACGTGGTGGTGGTGCACGGACGGCGCACCCCTATCGGCCGCGCGGGCCGCGGCGGCTTCAAGGTGAGGCTCCTCCGGAGGAGCAGGGGCGCGGAAGGCCGCCAGCGCGGGGATGATCCTATGCCCTCTGGGGTCGGGGGACTGCAGAGTTCCGGGTGGGGATGCGGGAGCTGGGCTCACCGCCGCTGCGTCTCTCTGTGCAGGACACCACCCCCGACGAGCTTCTGTCGGCGGTGCTGACCGCGGTTCTCCAGGACGTGAACCTCAGGCCTGAGCAGCTTGGAGACATCTCCGTAGGTGAGCTCACCTGCGGGTCTTGCACTGGGCCCTCCCCGCCCTCCTTCTACCTGGAGCCTCCCTTTCTCACAGAGAACCTGGGTTTCAATGAGCAAGCAACGAACTGCACGGGTGTCAGTGGGATGGTCCCTTGATAACTATCTTGTGCTCCACCTCCAGGCACATCAGCCATCCGAGTAGAGATGGGAAGCAAGAGTGCCCTGTGGTAGATGTTCCTAAGCAGCGGTTCTCAACCTGTAGGCTGTTAGCAAAACTACAGTTATGAAGTAGCAATGAAAAGTAATTTTATGGTGGGGTGTCGTCACCAACATGAGGAACTGTATTAAAGAGTCGAAGCATTATGACAGTAGAGAATCACTGCTCTAAAGCCCAGAAGTCCAGGAGGTGGGAGAGCTCGGTTCTCGACCTGCACGGACATCCTGTCCCAGCCTACTGGGGCAGACGCGTTCACCCCGCCAGGCCCTAGCCCCTGCTCTTTATCTGAACTAGAACAACATAGTGTAGGACACGGTTTTGTCCCAAGCTGCCAGCCTGTTCCTCCCCCCTGCGGTGACACAGGGCTTGCAGGAGGACACTTGGGGAGGTGAGCTGTTGCAGATTCTCACTCCCCTCAGGTTTTAGGCTTTGCACTGTACAGTCTCTTACCCTGTAGTCTCTCCTGTTACCAGGCAAGCAGGCCCCGCCCAGCCCGCGCTGATTTAGAGGAGCATGCCTTGGCAAACATGCTAGTGGCCCTCCAGCACTGAGCTGGCGGAGGACAGGCTGCTGGGTAGCTGGCTCCCCATTCCCCAGAGTCTGAGCTTCTACAGCATCAAATGAGCCTCGGAAAATTCTGAAGTTATCCTGAAGAAAGATCTGGAATGTCTCCTCTCTGGAACTCATAGCTGAACCTTAGTATGCAGAACACTACTTGGTACTGAATAAGGTTTCTGTTTACAGGCAATGTGCTTCAGCCAGGAGCTGGGGCCATCATGGCACGCATCGCCCAATTTCTGAGGTAACTCTTCTACCTCTGGTGGGAATTCTAGCACCACTGACCAGTCTGTAGGCAACAGACTATTAGTTTGGACATTGGATATCAAATCAACCAGAATCCTTGGACACAGCTTTTCTCCTACTTTGAAGGGTGTGTTACCTGGCCCAGATCCAGGACACCCACAGGGCTTTGGGACTGGAGCAAAGGTGGTCCAATGTTTCCCAACTCCAACTTGTTGTTTACCCTTTGGAAGTGTGGACTTTGTCCCCACATGTCGGGTAAGTGATCACATAACCACATTGATCAGTGACTTTGCCTCCTGCTTGAGCCACCTGAGAACCCCAGGCTCAGCCTGTTATCAAAAGATTGAGGGTGGGGGTGGGGAGGGAAACCTAGAGTGCCTGGGGAGAGGGAAGCCAGGTCACCATGGCCCTTCCAGGTGGGAAATGGGGAGTTCAATTACCTCCACATGTAGATTGAAGACCCACCTCCCTTCGTCCTTCCTACCACATGGATCAGAAATAACAGCAACAGTGGCCAGTGTCAGAACAGGGAAGAAAGGAGAATCTCCTGAGTCCAGGAGAGGGTCAGACTTAGCCTTCCCATCCCTCTTGTAACTTTCCAGTCTCCTCTCTTACCTGCTTCCTCACTTTGACCTTCCCTCCTCCAGCTCTCCTGGCCACCTCTTGTACACCCTACTCTGCCCAATCTGACCCCACAGAGCTCTCCCTACTCTTCTTGCTCTAACCAATCAATCCCTGCCCACACACCTTTGGAGACTGGCTCCCAAGCATCAGATGAGTGAGCTACTTGTCCAGTGGGTTGCTGTGTGCATTCCTGGGCTATGCTTTGCCATCTGGCCCTGTTGTTTCCAACTCTGACAGTGGACTGATCTTCTGTATATTGGCTGGGCATCCTCTGGAGCACAGTATTGTTGGTATGGGGCCTCCTTTACACAATACCTTGTGCTCAGTAGTTATTAGATGAAAACTTGGTGATTTAGGGAAAGCAGCTTGATGAATGGATGGCATGGAACTAGGGTTGTATCAAGCCTGAAAAGTCATCACTAAGAGCCCAGCCTGAGGGTTTCCAAGCAGAATCAGACAGAGTCTCAAGGAACTTCCTGAGGTTGCCAGAGATTGTATACTGATGGCTAAGGCAGGTTATCTGTCAGGAGGGGCAACCTGGGAAGCTCCCAGAACTGAGCCCAATGACAAAACCCAAGGAGCACCCAGTACCAAGGGCATGAAAAGGAACATGCCAGAAGCACTCTTCGTCCAGGGAAGAGCCGATCCTTAGAACCTGCAAACAGGATGCACAGGTGTGTGAGTACTGGTACGGCCAAGTGGCAGACATGGCTGGAGGTTTTGCCTGTGAGACCTAGCTCCGGGGCTGGTAGCCAGGCTCTTTGTGGGCAAAGCAAATATCTACTTTTCTTTGTCAAGTCTTCAGAAGGAGAAGAAGAATGCCAGTGGAACAGACAAGCTTCTTCTGTCTAAATTTAGACTCACAAGGTGGCAGCTGGGTGTGGTGATGCACACTTTAATCCCAGCACTCAGGAGGCAGGGGGATCTCTGTGAGTTTGAGGCCAATCTAGTCTACAAAGTGAGTCCAGGACAGCCAGGGCTTGGTACACAGAAAAACACTGTTTAAAAAAAAAAAAAAAAAAAAAAAAAGAATCCTAAGGTAGCAGGGCAGGGCTTATGTTTGGGGATGGTCTGTTACAAGTGGCTGTAGTGACAGGGTTTGTCCAGTGCTTGATCCCTCCTTTACATATATCCACCCTAGTGGGGCGAGGCCGTGTGTTAGCCCTCTGGTCTGTACACACTGCTATGGGCCATAATGGAGCCTCCTGCTTTCCATGAGACAGTGTCATGTCCAGGACTGACTGCCATCTCCCCTTCTGTTTCAGTGGCATTCCAGAGACTGTGCCTTTGTCTACAATCAACAGACAGTGTTCGTCAGGACTGCAGGCAGTGGCCAACATCGCTGGTAAGTTGTGACTGCTGGGTGCCCATGAGCATGTCCTGACCTTGGTCCTTGGCCCTCAGGACCCTGGGCAGAAAGAGTGGAGGAACACCCATTGCCACACCCCAAGCCTTTTTGGGTGCTCCTAGGTCTTCTGTGAGGCTTTGTTGAATGCACCCCGAGATCAGGGAGGGAACAGGTTGTGCTTCTCCGGGGCAGGCCCACCCTGGCCAAGGGTAGTTATGAAGTGCTTTTGTTGCAGGTGGCATCAGAAATGGGTCTTATGACATTGGCATGGCCTGTGGGTAAGATTGCCTTCCTGCCGGACCTCATTAACCAACGCAATAATCAAACTAATTTCCCTTTCCTCGGCTGTGATTCTCCCTGCCCACCAAGGCAGCTGATAAGGCTGGGGTCCCAGAAATGTGTCTAGGAGTGGCCCAAGAGCTAGTCTGCTCAGGAATGGTCCGGTCTCAACACGAGCAGGAAGGAGAGTTCCAGCAGGAAGGAGAGTTGGTCTCTAAGGTATCCTGGGAACCTGCCAGGGTGGAAAATGTAGGCATAGATGTTAAGAAAGTACTACACTTGAGAGTGCCTTCAATGGCATTTGTCTATTCTCTCTTTTTAAAAATTATTTATTTATTTACTTTTATTTTATGTACATTGATGTTTTGCCTGCATGTATGTCTGTGTGAGGTGTCAGATCTTGGAATTACCGACAGTTGTGAGCTGCCATGTAGGTGCTGGGAATTGAACCCAGGTCCTCTGGAAGAGCAGTCAGTGCTCTTAACCACTGAGCCATCTTTCCAGCCCTGAATATCTCTGTTCTTAGTACGTTCTGGGGGATCTCTATGCCTGTTGAGAAAAGAAACCCAGAGACACATAGAGCAGAGCATAGTGGTTCACACCTGTCCATCCCAGCTACTGAGCAGACTGAGACAAGAGGATCTTAAGTTAGAAGCCATCCTAAAGCCAGGGACAGCTTTTATTGTTTTTGTTGCTGTTGTTGTCTGAGACAAAGTTTCTCTGTGCAACCCTGGCTGGTCTGGAACTCTTTTTTTTTTTTTTTTTTGGTTTTTCGAGACAGGGTTTCTCTGTGTAGCCCTGGCTGTCCTGGACTCACTTTGTAGACCAGGCTGGCCTCGAACTCGCAAAGATCCGCCTGCCTCTGCCTCCCAAGTGCTGGGATTAAAGGCGTGCGCCACCACTGCCCGGCTTTTATTGTTTAACTGTTTTACTAGTCTATCTTGTCACCAGCCTGGCACTCAGGTTCACTGTCACCATCTAGATTGCAGTCCAGGTACTAGGGCCTAGACTTGGGGTGTCTGAAGCTGGAAAGACAGCTAAGGAAGGCCATGGCAGGCTTTGGAACTGGCAGCCCCAGGTTCTGTAGAATAGCTTCTGAGAGGAGGCACTGCTGGCTAATGGTCAGGTCCTGCTGCCTGCACTGGGTTATCCTGACCTGCGTGTCAGTAGGAGGACAGCCAAAGTCCACAAACAGGGACTGTGGTGGGCAAGGGTCACAGCCAGCCTGCTCATTGCTGTTCTTTGTGTTTGTCATAACGAGGACAGCAGATATGATGGCTTAAGGGAGAGGACTGGGGCTCCATGAATTCCTCAGAGGATTCTGGTCCCAATCAGTTTGAGGACTCTAGTGTTGAAACAAAGCAGGTGGGTCTAGAGGATGTCCACATCACAAGCCTTTGAGAATGCAGCTTGCCCAGCACCTACTAGCTGAGGGTTACCTCTGACGCCAGACTAGTTATGGGCCAGGATGGACAGCTATGGACAAATTCCTCACCACTCAGACCTCACTGTCCTCATCTTTAGAAGGGGACACCATGGGATCTGTGTCATGTGGTGATACTGTTTGAAGGGCTCTTACACTTGAAAAGAGTTCAAGCTAGTGCTAGAGGTAGAAAAAAACACTCAGTTAAGGTCACCATCTTGAAGCTTTACCCTGCAACACACAGCACCATTTCTGAGCCCTCTACACCGAGATCTGTCCATCCTCTACACTGACATCTGTCAATCCACCTTGTCTATTCGAGTCAGGTGTCTCTTTCATAGACATTAACTTTGTACTTATTTGAAAGGGATCTCTCTATTCTCCCTTTGAATTTAAAATTACTGAAAGCTTGACCTAACTCTGGACATATGTCCTGTGCCAGGAGTGGGTACTGGAAGGCTGTCCCTGGGGCAGCCAGTTTCCTGCATCAGCAATGGGCCTTGGCCCTGGGAGTGTGTCTGGTACAGTGCAGTGTCTTAGGCTCTAAGGAGAGAGGGCTCAGCTGCCCTGTAACCTCTAGCTGCCTCATAGGCCATCTGCCTTTCTCTGGGTTCCTGGGTAGCCTACCACACTCCTGGCTATTGCTCAGCACTTGCCACTCAGTTAGCCATCCTGGGGCTTCCTACTAGGCCTAAGAGTTCACTTCTCCTCCTCAGGGTGGAGTCCATGACCCTGTCAGAGAGAGGGAACCCTGGGAATATTTCTTCTCGCCTGCTGGAGAATGATAGGGCCAGAGACTGCCTGATTCCTATGGGGTGAGTGTCCACACGGGTGTGTGTGTGTGTGTATGCACACCCTCCTGTCTGAGGTGTTATGTCTCAGGGAAGGCAGTGGTAGGAGTCCCCCAAGCCTTGGAGGCCTCAACAGTTGAGGACACTGGGAGCTTAGATTCTTTTTTTTTTTTTAAGATTTATTTATTTATTTTATGTATATGGTGCTCTATCTGCAATTAAACCTGCAGCCCGAAGAGGGAATCAGATCACATTGTGGATGGTTATGAGCTACCATGTGGTTGCTGGGAATTGAACTCAGGACCTTTGGAAGAGCACTAGCCAGTGCTCTTAACCGCTGAGCCATCTCTCCAGCCCTGAGCTTGGATTCTTGTACATTCAGGGAAAGACCCGGGCCTTTGAGATGCAGTGTGGGAAATCTGTTCCGTCTCTCCGGTGCTTTAGCCCAGCAGCCATGTCTGTGAGCTCTCCTCAGGGTGTCCAGCAGGGGATTCTGGGGAGTTAGCCACATGAGAACTCTAGGCTGGCCTGGCTTGGTCCACAGCCTGTGTTTCCAAGAATAGCCTGGAAGCCAGTGGAGAAACTGTGGCCAGAGTGTGCCTCTAGCATCACTCCTACCCTTGTGTTATGGGCTGAAGCAGCTCACC
Organism: Lophiomys imhausi; assembly: GCA_907164525.1. Lineage (NCBI taxonomy): Eukaryota > Metazoa > Chordata > Mammalia > Rodentia > Muridae > Lophiomys > Lophiomys imhausi. Next base: position 4,540,543 of record CAJQZJ010003646.1, on the reverse strand, counting down.
CAGGGGACAGTTCCTTTTGTAGGCCACATACAGGCCGCTGTGCCCTTTAAGAGCGTGTCTTTGAAGTGTGAGTCTTTGATCATCTGCTCAACATCCATGATGAGCAGGAGTCCCTGGGGCATGGACTGGAAGCTCTGTCTCAGACCTGGATGCCCAGAGGTACGAGCACAGGCCTCCAGTGTGGCCATGGCCCTCAGGCCAGCAGACCCACGGCCTCCTGCTTTCCTGCTTGTGCGCTAGGATAACCTCGGAGAACGTGGCTGAGCGGTTTGGCATTTCTCGGCAGAAGCAGGATGCCTTCGCGCTGGCTTCCCAGCAGAAGTGAGTGCAGCTGGGGCGGGCTATTGACAGGGCTGGAGAGTGGATAATGGGGACACCCTTGTAGTTTCAGGTAGAGTTTTGTCAAGGTACAAAGTTCATATCTCTAGCTGGGAGGTAGCTGTGGCCAGCACCATGTTGGGTTGGGCAAGGGCACTGTCTTCCCACATAGGCCTGAGTCTAGAGAGGTGACCTCAGGCAAAGGTGAGCTGCCATCAGAGAAAGAGAAAGCCTCAGATCTCTAGGCAGGCTTGGATGGCCAGCCCAGTTGTACAAAGAGGAGACGACAAACAATTGCATGGTGTCTGGACCAGGCATCCTCCTCAAGCAGGGTTCTCAGCCAAAACATTGTCATCCAGCTATTCAAAGAACTTAGTGTAACATCAGAAATGAGACACTGCCTCCAAAAAGGTGAAAGGAGAGAACTGACTCCCCATAGTTGACTTCTGACCACTACATACATGCTACATGTTATATAAGGAGGGCCAACATCTTCAAACTTCCTCCTCTTCTTTGAGGCGGGAACTAGACATGATCTGCAGCTGTGAGGTAGATGAAGAAGCGTCTGTGAATGGACTCAGGTAGGCGAGGGACCTGAGGAATTCCTTCCCATCAGAACTCCTTTATTAAGGGCCAGGTATATTCCCAGACTTCAAATCCTGAAGTACATGGTCTCTTGAATTTGGCCAAGGCCAGGGACAGGCAGGAAGGGATCCCAAACATGCCTATGTCTTATTGCCCATGGTGCTGGCAGGGCAGCGAGAGCCCAGAGCAGGGGCTGTTTCCGTGCTGAGATCGTGCCTGTGACAACCGCCATCCTTGATGACCAGGGCAACAAGAAAACCGTCACTGTGTCCCAGGATGAGGGAGTCCGTCCCAGCACCACCATGGAGGGCCTGGCCAAGCTGAAGCCTGCCTTCAAGGATGGAGGCTCTACCACGGCTGGTGAGTATGGGTCAGGAGTAGGGCTGATCGAGGTGACCTGTTCCACTGAGGCCTGGAGCTGACCAGGCCCCCTGGGAAGATGATGATGGAGGGCTGGCTCTCCTCAGCTCAGCCTGAAGCCTCTTTGTCCCACCCTTCTTTCCCTAGGAAACTCTAGTCAGGTGAGTGATGGAGCAGCCGCCGTCCTGCTGGCCCGGAGGTCCAAGGCTGAAGAATTGGGCCTCCCCATCCTTGGGGTCCTGAGGTCCTATGCAGTGGTCGGTGTCCCTCCTGACATCATGGGAATCGGACCTGCCTATGCCATCCCTGCAGCCTTGCAGAAAGCAGGTGAGGCGGCTCCTTCCCATCCTGTGCTTGGATCCCTCATTACCTGTACCTGGGACTTGGGTGTGCTGGGTTTGACCTTGTGGGTGCTGTGGGTGGGTCAGGCTAACACCCCACATCCAAGGCCTCCCTAACCTACCACTGGAACCCACTCCCCTGGCATACACAGTAGACCACTAGAGCTGTACTGGGTTGGAGCCCAGGAGAA
>CAJQZJ010003646.1:4513923-4538348 GCA_907164525.1 Lophiomys imhausi | reverse complement strand
AGCCTTATTTAAAGTGAGACTTCGATAGCCAGTTTACCCTGACGAACATGCGTCTGAGCTATTCCAGAAAAAGGACTGCTAAGTGTGTTAAAGAGTCTACCCCCGAGACTGGTTTCCTGACGATTGAGGACCTGCCCCAGAGACTGTATCATTCTAAAAGGGTATGAAAGTAATTGTTATGATTATCAATAGGTTTAGCGGATAGGTTAAAGGGGTTGTAGGAATTTGTAGGATTAATAGTTAAGAAATTGCTGGTGTTTGTTATAAGTGAATTTAGTAATAAATAAATAAGAGTTAAATAAATAATAATTTAAAAGTTCGGTTTCAGGTGGCGCCCAACGTGGGGCACGAACCCACGACCCTGAGATTAAGAGTCTCATGCTCTACCGACTGAGTAGTCAGTCCAAAGAGACTCCCCTCATTTCACCTGACTTCATCCATAAGCTGATAAGCTAATTGCTCACAGCAGTTGATCTTCATGCCCCGAATTAATAGACTGTATCAGAAACTTAGGTATTCACTAAATCTAACTTATATTAATCTATCAGCCCCTTCACTGAGTTTCTCTGTGTAGCCCTGGACTCACTTTGTAGACCAGGTTGGCCTTGAACTCACAAAGATCCACCTGCCTCTGCCTCCCAAGTGCTGGGATCAAAGGTGTGCAACACCACGCCCGACCACACATAATTTTTAAAATGAGTATTTCTTAAAAGTTCTAATCAATCATGTTGTAATCTCAACACTGGGGAGGCTGAGGCAGGAAGGTCACTGTGAGTTTGAGATCTATATAATTCTAGGCCAGCATGGTCTGAAGGATGAGGCCTTATCTCCCTGGAAAAGGAGTGTAGGATGGGAGAGCTGGCTCAGTGGATGAGAATGTGTTATTTTTCTGTAATGTCTTGCTGTTCTGTGTCATTTCTGTGTTATAAACCATAAAAAGAGAATGATAATGTTAAAGTCACTCTAACCACTAATTCCTGAATCTTGATAAGTTCATTGAAGACAACACAGGTGTTTGTCTTTCCAGACTTTCCCCCCCATGTGTCTAGACATAGCTACTAGCTTTCACTGTTCACAGACAGAAGGAAACTAGGCAGGGAGCCCAAGGGGATGAACACCATAAAATTAGAAAGGAGATTAACATTTAATTTTCCTAAACCAAATTTGCTTCTAAAGAGAGTATAAACATACACCCCCTTGGGGGGGGAGGGACAGGCACAGCTCCCCCCAAACACCCCCTAGGGGGGCGCAGCTCCCCCCAGACCTGTTTGCTTAAACATCAAAGTCTATCAAGCTTTCTCCAGCTGTAAACACTAACTCAGCTTTAAAAATCTTAATGCTGCACAAGCTACTTACTTAACAGAAGGCAGGTCGGTCCAACTCCACCCTCCAACTCGGACAGAAATTATGCAATGCTTGCCCTGATAGTGTTGGTTGGTCAAAATATTCACTTATAACAACTTCCCACTGATCTGAAGACTAACTTTATTTCCTCTGAGTTACAGTAGACTGAATATAGATTTAATTTCAAATATATCCCAAGATGAAATCTTCTGCATATAAATATAAAATTGCATATACATAAAGCAAATTATAGAGTCTGAATTATAATTGACTTATCTAATTCAGTTCTTGTAGAGAGCTGCGACGTGCTGCGCCCTAAAGATGGCGCCGGTTTTTGCCTTCCACCAGCCCGACAGTGAGCGCTCTCGGTGGTAAACAAGTCCATATTTGGTTAAGACCGCTGATCTGGCTTGCTTTCGCATACGTGGGCCTCTAAGATAACACCACGTGGTTTTACTTGATTGGCGGTTCATATAGTATTTAGCCTGTGGGTTGGGTCTGCCCGGGCATTTGGAAGACTGTTTTCAAGGGACCTGAATAAACTGCTTGAGAAGAGCTTTTGTGAGTTGCGTCGTCCTTGCTGGTCGAGGGGGACGCGACAAGTGGTGGCCCATATGGGGAACCAGAAAAGACTCAGAACTCCTACAGTCAGGGGCAGTGCACTGGTAAGTTCCCGGGGTAAATTGGGATAATAAAGTTTCGCGGAAATAACAAACAAAAGGTAAAGTTTCACGGAAATAGCGATCAAAAGGTAAAGTTTCGTGGAAATAGCGAACAAAAGGTAAAGTTTCGCGGGGAAACTGCGAACCGAAAGTAAATTTTTAATCATGGGATTGTCTCAGTCACATCCAATTTTTCTGGCTCTTCAGGAGCTACTTTTAGCTAGGAATTTGAAACTTATAAAGTCAACCCTAGAGAGATTTTTGAATGAATGCGACTCCATGGCTCCGTGGTTTGCGGTGTCCGGGAATCTTACGGTATCCTGCTGGGACAAATTAGGCAGAGACTTGGATTTTGCTTGGGAGCAAGGTACTCTGAAGCATGGAGTAAGACCGATTTGGAAGATGGTGAGGAGTTGTTTAGAAGATCAGAGATGCTGTAACGCAATCAAGGAGGGAGAATCAGCCTTGGAACTGCTGCAAGGGGAAAGATCTGAGCAGGCAGACAGTGAAAAGGAAAGTAACAAAGGCGAAAGATCTGAGCAGACAGTGAAAAGGGAAGCAAAAGAAAGGTCCCTCTCTATCCCGATCTTAGAGATTTTGGAGATTTTGAGGACTCAGAGGGTACGGATTCTGAAGGGGAGCTACACACTCTAATAGAACAGTTGGAGAGGACTGCTATTAGAAAAAGGGAAAAGAAAAAGGTAAAAGAGAAAGACACGTTGGCAGCAGTTGGTGTAAGTGAAGCCGTTGCCGCGGCGCCTTCAGCCACGTTGGCGGCGGTCGGTGTAAGTAAAACTGTTGCCGCGGCGCCTTCAACTCCCCCTCCATACCCAGAAGCCATTCAGATAGATCAGCCTGTTCAGTCCCTGAAAGTAGGGAGATCTTTCTGCCCGGGGATGTGGACACAAGTAAGAACAGAATTACAGTTTGTCTATCCGGTATACCAAGACCCACAAGGGAACAGGTACGAGGAACCGCTTGATTTTAAAGTAATTAAATCCCTTGCAGAGTCGGTTCGTACTTATGGCATTACCGCTTCTTTTACATTGGCTCAAGTAGAAGCATTAAGCAGACATTGTATGACTCCAAGTGATTGGAGTGGCCTGGCCCACGCCTGCTTAAGTCCAGGGCAATATTTAGACTGGAAAGCTTTCTTGATTGAGTATGCCACTGAGCAAGCAGCCACTAATCAGAGAGATGGAAATCCAGCCTGGGATAGGGATATGCTGCTTGGGCAGGGGAGATTTGCCAACCAGCAGATAGGATATCCCAATCAGGTTTATGAACAAATAAACCAGATAGCTATCAAGGCTTGGAAATCCCTTCCTAACAAAGGGGAGGTGAGTGGGAACTTAACTAAGATTCTACAGGGCCCCATGGAGCCCTTTTCAGACTTTGTGGCACGATTGGTGGAAGCGGCAGGGAAGATTTTTGGTGACCCGGATGCTGCCATGCCACTAATAAAACAGTTGGTCTATGAGCAGTGTACTAAAGAGTGTAGAGCCGCTATCACCCCTTACAAGAGTAAAGGGCTAGAAGCCTGGATGAAAGTGTGTAGAGAACTTGGAGGGCCGTTAACTAATGCTGGTCTTGCTGCCGCAGTAGTACAGTTGACCAGAAAAGGTGGAGGAAGTTCAGGAGGTTGTTTTAAGTGTGGCAAGATGGGACACCTTAAAAGACAATGTCACGGGGGAAGGAGTACAGGAAGTACAGGAAGTGTACAATGCCCCAGGCGGCCGGGGTTATGCCCAAAATGTAAAAAAGGGAACCACTGGGCTAATGAATGCCCTTCAGTGACAGACATCCATGGCCAGCCTTTAACTCAAGGTTATGGTGGCGCTCGTCCAAAAAACGGACAGCGGGGCCCACGACCCCAGGGCCCACAAATATATGGGGCAGTAGAAAATCAGGACAAAGAACAGAATCAAGAGAGATGGCCAACCCTCCACCATCCGAGAGACCGCGGAGAGCCACTGCAGGCTCAGCAGGATTGGACCTCTGCTCCACCACCAGACTCGTATTAACGCCCCAAATGGGGGTCCAGTTAATTGAAACAGATTTTAAAGGACCCCTTGAATATGGTACAGTTGGTTTGCTGTTAGGGAGGTCATCATCAGCCTTGAGAGGACTTATTGTCCATCCTGGGGTTATAGATCCAGATTATACAGGAGTGGTTAAGATCATGGTAGCCTCCCCCCGTGGTATAACAGCTATCTCTCCTGGAGATAGAATTGCTCAGTTGATCATGTTGCCGAGCTTACATGATCGCTATGCGACAAAGGATCGAGAGAGAGGAAAAGATGGTTTCGGGTCCACGGGCACAGATCTGACTTTTCTCTCCTTGGATTTGGACCAACGCCCTGTCTTGGAGTTAAAAGTTGATGGTAAAAAGATCCTGGGCCTTTTGGATACTGGGGCTGATAGGAGTATCATAGCAAAGAAAGACTGGCCTTCAGGTTGGCCCGTACAAGCCTCTTCTCAAACACTTCAAGGCCTGGGTTATGCTAAGACTCCAGATATGAGTGCAAGATTATTAAAGTGGCAGGACCAAGAAAACCACTCAGGAGAAATACAGCCATATGTACTTGAGCTCCCTATCTCCCTTTGGGGAAGAGACCTTTTAAAGGATATGGGATTTAAATTGAGTAATGACTATTCTGATTCAGCCCAACGTATGATGCAAGATATGGGATATGCTCCAGGCTTTGGAATAGGAAAATATTTGCAGGGGCGGAAAAGTCTCATATCTATGCAACAAAGACAAAAGAGACAGGGCCTGGGTTTTTCCTAGGGGCCGCTGAGGAGGGCATTCCCATAACTTGGAAGACAGAGGACCCAGTATGGGTTCCTCAGTGGCCACTTTCCTCTGTAAAATTGAATGCGGCCAAAGAGTTGGTGGATGAACAGATGTCTTTAAAGCATATAAAACCATCTGTATCTCCCTGGAATACACCTATCTTTGTCATTAAAAAAAAAAATCTGGAAAATGGAGATTATTGCATGACCTGCGTGCCATAAATCAACAAATGCAGATCATGGGCCCAGTGCAATGCGACTTGCCGCTTTTATCATCTTTGCCAGCCTCATGGCCCATTGTAGTTATAGATATAAGAGATTGTTTTTTCTCTATCCCTTTGTGTGCCAAAGATAGTGAGAGATTTGCATTTACTGTTCCATCCTGTAACCATGAGGAACCTTATCAGAGGTTTGAATGGGTAGTATTACCCCAGGGCATGGCAAACAGCCCCACTATGTGCCAACTGTATGTGGGGGAAGCCATTGCTCCCTTGAGAAAGAATTTTCCAGATCTGAGATGTGTTCATTATATGGATGATATCTTACTGACAACTAAGAGTGAACAAATGTTAGATCGGGCCTATGAAGAATTAGTTCAATTATTAAAAAAGAAAAGGTTGTTTATTGTTCCTGATAAGGTTCAAAAGAAAAATGTGGTTGATTATTTAGGAGCGAAGGTTGGACCTGAAAAGATAATACATCAAAAGATTGAGATAAAGCCGGGCGGTGGTGGCGCACGCCTTTAATCCCAGCACTTGGGAGGCAGAGGCAGGTGGATCTTTGTGAGTTCAAGGCCAGCCTGGTCTACAAAGCGAGTCCAGGACAGCCAGAGATATTCAGAGAAACCCTGTCTCGAAAAACCAAAAAAAAAAAAAGATTGAGATAAGAAAAGATAATTTAAAGACTCTAAATGATTTTCAAAGGTTGTTAGGAGATATCAATTGGGTAAGAGGCTATTTAAAACTACCAAATTATAAAATAAGACCCCTATATGATATTTTTTTTTTTTGGTTTTTCGAGACAGGGTTTCTCTGAATATCTCTGGCTGTCCTGGACTCGCTTTGTAGACCAGGCTGGCCTCGAACTCACAAAGATCCGCCTGCCTCTGCCTCCCAAGTGCTGGGTTAAAGGCGTGCGCCACCACCGCCCGGCTCCCTATATGATATTTTAAAAGGTGATTCAGCACTTAATTCTCCTAGGCAATTAACAGTAAAAACAAAAAAAACTTTATGTAAAGTAAAAAAAAGGTTACAGAGTGCCTTCCTAAAAAGATGACAGAAAGGACAGCCCATTGCATTGTGCATATTTGCCACCTATGGTCAACCTACAGGATTGCTATGGCAGGACGGACCATTATTATGGACTTATTCAAAGATTTCTCCAAAAAAATCCATAGAACATTATCCCACTACAGTTGCTGCTTTAGCCTTAAATGGTATCCAACAATGCTTACAGTCTTTTGGAGTTGCTCCTGCCAGTATAATAGTGCCCTATTCCAGTCATCAAATTAAGATTTTGTGTGGCACTGTAGATGATTGGACAATATTACAATGTAGCTTTAAAGGAGTAATTGATAACCATTATCCTAAACATCCATTGGTATCATTTTTTAAGGAACACCCAGTGATATTCCCTAAGGTTACTTCAACAGTACCACTTCAAGGGTCACCAAATATGTTTACTGATGGCTCAAAGACAGGCTGTGGAGCCTATTTGATAAAAAAACAAGAGCCCGTGTTATGTCAATTTCAACCGGGCTCCCCCCCAAATAGTAGAGTTAAAAATAATAATTAAGATGTTTAAAAGATGTCAATTTACATTCAGTTTGATCTCAGATTCAGTCTATGTGGTCAACACAGTAAAAGTATTAAAATTAACAGGTCCTATTAAAAATAGTAGTACTGTATGTGCCTTATTACAAGAGTTACAAGTTTTAATCTGACAAAAAAAAAAAAGATGTTTTTATATTCAACATATCAGAACACATACAGGATTACCTGGACCATTAAGTAAGGGTAATGATAGAGTTGATCAATGGACTAAGATAAAATACATTTTTTAGAACTCATTCCTGGACCAAGCCAGACAGTTTCACCAATTATTTCATGTAAATACAAAAACTCTACAACAAAAATTCCATTTGTGTAGAGCAGATGCTAGACAAATGGTTTTGGACTGTCCTCAGTATGTGATTCATCATCATCCTCCCAGTGTGGGAGTAAACCCTAGAGGGTTGATGCCACTCAAAATCTGACAAATGGACGTTACCCACATTTCAGAATTTAAAACCTTAAAATATATTCATGTATCTGTGGATACCTGCTCAGGTATCATACATGCTACACCTATGAGTAAAAAAAAAGGACTCACAATGTCATAGGACATTGCTTAAAAGCCTGGGCTACATGGAAAAAACCACAACAGCTGAAAACGGACAATGGACCAGCCTATACGGCACAGTCCTTTGTCTCCTTCTGTAACCAGATGGAGGTACAGCTTAATCACGGATTACCATATAATCCTCAAGGACAAGGAATTGTGGAGCGTGCTCATCGCACCTTAAAAAAATGCTTACAAAAACAAAAAGGGGGAATAGGCCAAGGCTGTATCCCCAAGGAGAGAATGTCTTTAGCCTTATTTACTTTAAACTTTTTCAATTTGGATGCTCAAGGCCGCTCAGCAGCAGACAGACATCAGGATTCCCATGGTCCACCTAAAAGCATGGTGAAGTGGAAGGATATTTTGACAGGCTCTTGGCGGGGGCCTGACCCCGTGCTAACATGGGTGAGAGGGTCTGTTTGTGTTTTTCCTCAGGATCAACAAGATCCAGTGTGGGTGCCTGAACGCCTTGTGAGGAAGATTCGTCATGAAGACCTTCCTAAGGATCCTGGTGATAGTAGCAGTGAGTATGTCAGGAATGACCGAGCCGAGATGGGGGATCCTGTTGATATTCCCAAAGCCGATGCTGGTCAGACATGATGCAACTGTGTTTCCACGCTTATTTAGCAGTAATAGAAGCCTAGGCTTACCCTACCTTCCCTTTGATGATCAGAGAAGCCCTATAGAGGGTAATAGAAATGTCAGCTTGAAGGGTAGTCTGTGCTTTTTAATGAGCTTCAATAGGTCAGATGATACAGAATGCATTAAATTGTCTCAGCAGTCAGCAGATTTTTTACCACAACTGAGGTTTGGGGGTAGGAGTGGTGGTTTGTTTTCAGGCAACGGTTCTCGCCTTGAAGGATGGTGGCCCACACGAGTCTCTGACCGGGACCCCCCCAGACAGCCACGCTGGGCACCTTTTTGTAGAGGATCCACAGGAGAGGAAGGACCTTTTCCCTGAACTGGATGTCAGGAGCGCAAAGCAGTTTGGGTTCAACAAGATTATTTTTCCTTTAGCCCCATGATTAGTAATATAGTGAATAAGTCTTGTACAGGAATGCTTGATATATCTACTAGGGATCCTCAGCAGACTGCCACCAATCCTTTTGATTTGTGGCTTTTGTGTGGGGTAAATGAAAGTTGCATGGACTTGGGACCTGTCATTATGCTTGGGGGAGGAGTTTATCAAAGAGGTAATTTTTTCCCTAGGGTCCGCTACCAAATTGGATCTTTCTAGCGGTAGTGGCTCTGGTACTTGAAATTCTTTGTTTCATTCTTACCGCAATAAGACCTTTTCAGCTTCACCAGTATGTCTCTGGCCTCCTTTTCTGTGGATTGTAAGTAATGGGAGTGCATCCTTGGGTAAAGAAAAGTTAGTATGCACTCCGGGCATATGTTTTTATGCCCTGTGCTGGAATGCCACAGCCTTTCCTGTGGCTGTGGTGACTAGAATGCCTCGATATATACCAGTTCCTGTAGAGGCCCCTAATACCATGATGCTATTCAGGTTTAAAAGAGATTTTGGCATCACTGCAGCTATTGTTACTGCCATCGTTATTGCTGCTGTGGGAGCTACTGCCTCAGCTATTGCCTTGTCTAGTTCTATACAGACTGCCAATGCCCTAAATAACATCTCAGCCACTGTAGCACAGGCATTGGATACTCAGACCTCTATGAATTCTCATCTCAAAGGAGGTCTTATGATAGTTAATCAACGCATAGATTTAATACAAGAACAGATTGATTCTCTTTGGCAACTAGCACAATTGGGGTGTGAGTGGAAAATGCAAGGTTTGTGTGTTACTTCCGTGCAGTATCAAAATTTTACAAAGGCTGCTAATCTGTCTAGACAATTGTCAAAGTTCCTCTTACAGGATTGGTCGGCTGAATTTGAAAATTTGATGAGAGAGCTGAGAGCGACAATCGTCCACATCAATTCCACTCGGGTGGATCTGAGCCTGGCCACTGGTTTCACTTCCTGGATACAGACGGCTATGGATCATCTTAAGGAGTGGGTGGGCGTAGGCTCTTTGGCGATACTGATGATACTAGCCTCTCTGGTTTGCCTATGGTGCATCTACAAGATGAGAGCCACACAAAAGCGTAATACAGCCATGATTATACAGGCCCTTGTCGCCATTGAGGCGGGCCAGTCCCCTCAGGCATGGCTCGCTGCCATGAAGCCTTAAATCTTCACTGAGCATAGTCCCTGCCCACTGAGGTATTCGTTCCATGGATATTAGGGTCTGGCAAGTCAATGACGGAGTAGACGGGTAAGTCTCGGCCACCTAAGACAGGGCAGTCCCGAGTGGGGAGGCTGACCCAGAGACGGGTAAGAGTTTGAGCACCGCCCTCCTACAGGCTCAGGCCCACCATGAGATCCCCAAATAGGGGGATTACGAAACCTTTCCAGGGACTTCTACCAACTTTAGAAAAAATAAAAAGGGGGAACTGTAGAGAGCTGCGACGTGCTGCGCCCTAAAGATGGCGCCGGTTTCCACCTTCCACCAGCCCGATGGTGAGCGCTCTCGGTGGTAAACAAGTCCATATTTGGTTAAGACCGCTGATCTGGCTTGCTTCCGCATACGTGGGCCTCTAAGATAACACCACGTGGCTTTACTTGATTGGCGGTTCATATAGTATTTAGCCTGTGGGTTGGGTCTGCCTGGGCATTCGGAAGACTGTTTTCAAGGGACCTGAATAAATTGCTGGAGAAGAGCTTTTGCGAGTTGCGTCGTCCTTGCTGGTCGAGGGAGACGCGACAAGTTCTGTCATATTCTGAGCTCTTTCTGCTCATCAGCTGGCTCCCAAATCATTGTTCTCAGCCCAGATCTGTTTCCTGAGCTGGAGGCCGCATATCCAACCTGGCCTGTCCAACATCTCCACTCAGACACCCCAGAGGGACCTCATGCATTCTAGCTATATCACACCACACAGCCTGTGTTCCTTTCCTTGTCTCCAACTAAGAGTATGAACCCCTTCTCCATCTGGCAGTGGCCTCTTGTGGATTTGTCATTGCTACACACACACCCTTTTTTTGAGACTGTATTTATTTCTCTGTGTAGTCCTGGCTGTCCTGGAACTCTCTATGAAGAACAGGCTAACCTTGAATTCATAGAGGTCTGTCTGTGAATTCGCCTCTCGAATGTGAAGGCCTGAGCCACCATGCCCAAGCCCTTGGCTTGTTCTTTATTTCACTGTGCACCCACACCGTTTCCTGGTCTCATCCCCGAAGCCCTTTCCTGATGTTCTCAGACACGTGCAAGGTGAACATACTGGGTTCAGGGGAGGGTGAGAGTCATGTGGAGCAGAGCCACCAACTGAGTTTACCCCCAGGTAATCTGCTGATCTGTGGGTGACAATAAAAGATAATTTCAAACTGGGAACAGTGGCATAGACCTACAATCGCAGTATTTGGGAAGATGAAGCAGGAGTATCGGGAATTCAAGGCCAGCCTGGGGTACGTTTTTTTTTTTTGGTTTTTCGAGACAGGGTTTCTCTGTATAACAGCTCTGGCTGTCCTGGACTCGCTTTGTAGACCAGGCTGGCCTCGAACTCACAGAGATCCGCCTGCCTCTGCCTCCCAAGTGGTGGGATTAAAGGCGTGTGCCACCAACGCCCGGCCGAGACTTTATCTTTAAGCAGATTATGTTGGGCCAGACTTGGTGTCATAGGCCTGCAATCTCAGCTATAGGGAGGCTCCGGTAGGAAGACTGAAAGTTGAAGGCCAAACTAAACAGAAGGAATTTTTAAACCCAGACAAGACTGTCAAATCAAACAAAAATATATGAGGAAGAGAGGGGGATAGAGGGAGAGAGAGAGAGATTATTACGTCTGAGACAGATCTTGCTACATATCCCAGGCTGACTCCAAACTCATGGTCCTCCAGTCTCACCCTGGATTAAAGTGTAAGCTACCATCCCAAGTTTAGTCAAAATTTAAAAAAAATTTTTTTCTTTGTTACAAAGTGTTGACTCTAGGGTACAGGTCAGACAAAAGTATATTTTCAGCACCTACTTCCTTTTTTCTTATTTATTTTTTTGGGGGAGGTCTCACTGTGAAGCCTTAGCTGACCTGGAACTTGCTAAGTAGATCAGGATGGCCTCAAACTCACAGAGATCTGCCCAGCCTTCCTCCTGCTGAAATTAAAGGTGTGCACCAGCACATCCAGCTTGCCCTTCAGAACCCCACCCGACATTTTATTTTGAAAAAAAGTTTCTCTATTATGTATCCCTGTCTGTCCTGGAACTCTCTATGTAGACCAGAATGGCCTTGAACTCACAGAGATTTACCTGTCTATCTCCTGAGTGCTGGGATTAAAGGCGTCTACCACCACAACAGGCTTCTTCAGCTCCCTTTTAATTTTATTTTGAGACAGGGTTTCAGTAATTTACCCAGGCTGGTCTTGAACTTGAGATCCTCCTGTCTCAGCCTCCTAAGTGCTGGAATTACATGTGTATGCCATGACCAGGAAAAAAAAATTCTTTCTTTCTCTCTCTCTTTTAAATAGAGTTGGCACAAAATAAAATACAAGGCCTAGACAAACAGAAGATAGGATGCAGTTGGCCAAATGTACCTCCCCCATCACCGTGACAGCAGGTCACATACGTGGCCTTGACCGGACCCTGTGTCTGACGTCCTGAGTGGTCACTGCTGAGAGCCTGTGTCCCCAAAGGGCAGTGAATGTCCTGAAGGTCAGGTACTTAGTTTAAGTACCTTCATGTTCACACTGAGCTAGCTGCAAGCTTTGGCGAGCGAGGGAAGAGCCTGGTGATCCGACCACTGCAGGTAGTCTGTGCTTCCTGTAGGCATGTGGTTGCTGTGGGGACTCCTAGAAGGAGATGATGTTCTCAGCTCTGTGAATGCAGCGAGTGTGGGTTCTTGTCTGGCTTTGCCGTGCCTGACGTAGTAAGCCGCCAATATATTAGCTGACAGGGATAAGTGAGCCTCATCCACGAGGGTATCGCAACATCTGAGTCTTTTTTCCTAACGTTATTTATTTATTTATTTACGATGTGGGTGAGTGTCGTCGGGGGGGGGGGGGGGTGTACAGGTCGGAGGGAAGCCGCTGCGCTGCAGTGTGGGAACCTGCAGCGGGCAGGCGCAGTCCCACTCGCGACCTCCTGCAGGCGGCGCCAGAGCGTGGTCCCGCCTCGTGACTCCAGCCCAGAGTCCTGCCGGGCGTGGCGAGAGGCGGGCCCTGGCGCCTGTCGGCCTGGGAGCGCGGCCACAGTCTCGCCGCCGCCGCCGGACACTTGGGTGGACGGACGCACAGACGTGCAGCGGGGAGCCCCAGGACCATGGCGGAGCGCCCGGGCCGCCGCTGTTGCCTGGGCTGGGACTTCAGCACGCAGCAGGTTCGAGGGGGTCGCGGTGCACGGAGCGGGAGCCAGGCGATGCCCTGCCAGCGAGACTCGTCCTCCCGGAAACCGTAGCGCCTCCCCGCGGAGTCCCGTGGACTCGTACCTGGGGAAGTGACTGGAGGGGTCCACAGGGCGTCCGGGTTTCGGATGGCAGGGACCCGGGACACGCAGCGAAAACAGCAAACAGCCGAGCCCAGAGGCTGGCAGAGGTGTGCGCGCATGCACAACTGAGATCCAGATCACAGCTGAGCACCTTTGCTCTATTTTTATTTTGTATTTTGAGACAGGGCCTCACTTTTTAGGTTTGGTTGTCCTGGTCTCACACTTTGTAGACCAGGCTGGCCTTGAACTCACAGAGATCCGCCTGCTTTTGCCTCCTGCGTGCTGGATTTAAAGGACACCTTTATTTTTTAAAAGTGAAATGAGCATAGTGTGCAAATGGACTTTACCTGTTCCCTGCCCCCCCATCCCTGTGACCTTTCTTGGCTGTCACCAGTGTGCCAGGGTCAGTAATTCCAGGACTGCTGGTCAGAGGTTGGTGTTCCCAGCAGATAGCTGGAGAATTAAAATTAGCTTCTAAGTAGACACGGGACACCCAGAGGGTTTCAACATGCACCCTTGAGGAATAAGCACATAGACTGTGAAGTCCCTCTCCTCTGTTGGGTGAAGAGAGGCAGACCTTTTGGGTCCTTGAGGGGAACATCCCCTGGGGCTCAGATGGTCACCTTGCCCTACCACACCTGTTTAACCATCTTCCCTGAGTTTGGAATGGCTTCATTAGGATGTCGTGTATGGTCTGAAGGTAGGTAGGTGGTCCTGGTTCTGAGGACAACCCCTAGAGATAAGACTCCTTGTAAGGTGCAGGACCATGGCCTCCACTGTTTTGGGAGCAGATTTTTGTGGGAGTTTCCTCTGGGTTTTCTGCCTTTGCATCCTTTTTATCATTATTGTTAAATCTTCGAGCATGTGCCCCATGAAACTTATTTTGCTGTGGTAACAATGATGCCAATGAGGCTTTGTCTCTATGCTGAACGTTGACTGAAACTAGAAGCCTCTTGGGCCGTGACAGAGGCTGAGGAAATCCTATACACCATTTTCACAAATGTCTTCCAGGTTAAAGTTGTTGCTATTGATGCGGACTTGAATGTGTTCTATGAGGACAGTGTGCATTTTGACAGAGACCTTCCGGAATTTGGGTATGTACCTGCTGTACGTGTCTGGGTGGGTGGTTCGAGATCCTCCCCAAACCATTTGCATTTACCAGCTGTAATGTTATATATATTTAACCCAGCTGCAAGAGAGACGGTCTACGTAGACCTCTGAGCATCTTCTATCATTATTATTATTAATTATCATTATTATTTTATGTGTATGGGTGCTTGCTTACATGTATGTCTGTGCACCACATGCTTGCCTATGCCCAAAGAAGCCAGGAAAGGACATCAGATCCCCTGTAACTGAGTTACAGACAGCTGTGAGCCACCAGTAGAGTGCTGGGACTCAAACCCAGGTCTTCTGGAAGAGCAGCCAGTGCTCTTAACTCCTGGGCTCCTTTTCTATACATACAGAGAGTGATTTCTCCCCTATTCTTTCCCAATCCAATTCATTCATTCTCTCATAGATTTGAGATCTGTGCTTGAGAGGCACTCTGTACTGGGTACTAGAACTTGATATACTTGATCATCTTGTGTTGCTAACGCACAAGTACCACAAAGCTGGACTGTGGTGCACGCATTTAATCCCAGCACTAGGGAGGCAGAGGCAGAGGCAGACCAATCTGCCTGGTTCGAGAGGTTCGAGGCCCGCCTGGTCTACAGAGTGAGTTCCAGGACAGCCAGGACTTCACAGAGAAACTGTCTCAGAGAAACCAGGAGAAGAAAAGAGTGCCACAGACTGGAGAATTTATTAAGAAAAATGTTCACATGAGCTCCAGTGGTCTCATCCACTGTTGGCCTTCTTTTTCTTAGAGTACTTTTGGCACATGCCAGGTGCACAGGTATGTGCACTTGAGTGTCTTCTAATCCCCTGACTTACTTCCTAAATGCTGAGATTACAACCATCATACCTGTTTTGTTTTGGTTTTTTGAGACAAAGGTTCACTTTGTAGCTGATGCTGACCCCTAGTTCATAGTCCGGTCTCCTGAGCGTAGGGATTACAGGAGTGTGCCATCACATTTGGCTTTTTTAATTTTTCCCGAGACAGGTATCCTGGAACTCATTCTGTAGATCAGGCTAGCCTTGAACTCAAAGAGATCTTCCTGCCTCTGCCTCCCGAGTACTGGAATTAAAGGCATGTGCCACCAAGCCTGGCTTGGCTGTTCCTTTTTTTTTTTTTAATTACTCATTTTTATTTTTGTCCTGGGGATCAAAGAGGGCTTTGTACATGTTAAATGCTTGGTGTATCATGGAACTACACCCTCAGTCTCTGTTATATAAAGTTACCTGCTCATCGGGGTATGGTGGAATGCTTCTACAACCCCAGCAACCAAGAATGAGTTCCAGACCAGCCTGAGCTTCTATGGAAGACTGGGGGTAGGGTTGAGGGAAGCAACTCGTTTCAGTCCTGAGTCCCAGCCCTGCCTTGTGGACAAGAATTTCTCTTTTGAGGAGCTTCCTTCTAGGAAATGTTTCCCCGGGGCTGGAGAGACTGCTCAACAGATAAGAGCACTGGCTGCTCTTCCAGAGGACCCGAGTTCAGTTCCCAACACCCACATAGTGGCTCACAACCATCTAGTTTTAGGGGGATCTTATGGCCTGTTCTGACCTCCAACGGGTATCAGGCACACACGGACATACATGTAGTTAAAACACTCACGTAGGTAAAATGAAAACTGAAAAATAAAACTGAGCTGTCCGGTTTCATATGGAAAAAAGACCCCATGCCTTTTCTTTAAGTGTTTCCCTGGTCAGTACATGATTTCTGCTTGGCACTCAGGGGGACATTGTCCTTCAACTGGAGGCCTCTACCACCACAGGCCGGCTCCTTAGAGCTCAGCCTGCTGGGAGCTTCATCCCATGTACCTGTTCTCCCTGCAGAACTCAGGGCGGGGTCCATGTACACAAGGACAGGCTGACGGTCACCTCTCCAGTCCTGATGTGGGTCCAGGTAAGAATAGGGAGGCTCCCTTCCCTCTCCTGTAGCTGGCCTGTGCCACTGCTGACCTCACAGTGGCAGCTCATGGGGCATCCATGGAGACTGGGGTTGAAGTAAGTCAGAGTGGCTCCTGGGACAGGCCAGCTTCAGCTGATACCTGCACTTGCCTGAGAGGACTTACAAGGGACTTCCAGGTACCAGTGCCACAAAGGTTGGCAAGTCCTACTGTTGAAGTTTTGTGTATGTATTGTTTGCTTGTTTGTTTGTTTGTTTTGGTTTTTCGGGACAGGGTGTCTCTCTCTGTGTAGCCCTGGCTGTCCTGGAACTCACTCTGTGGATCAGGTTGGCCTTGAACTCAGACATATGCTGCAGCTGCCTCCCAAGTGCTGAGAGATTAAAGGTGTGCACCTACGACTGGCTGTTTATTTATTCTTTAAAGATCGGGTCTTAGCCCAAGGTGGTCTCGAACTCATGATGTGGCCAAGGCTGACTTTGAACTATTGATCCTGCAGCTTCATGCCCAGTGTATGCAATACTGGGGCTTCCTGTTATGCTAGGCAAGCATTCTCTCAACTGAGCTGTGTCCCCAGCCCATGCCAGTGATAAAACGTCACAGAGCCAGGCTTTCCCAGACCCTGTCTCAGTCCAAGCATGCCCCCTGGGTTTTAGTGTCTCAGTGTTTGTCCCCACAGCATTGTCATTCAGAATGGTGTCTTACAATCAACTAGTCAGGCTGAGATCAACCCCAGGCTAGACCACCCACCCTGACCTGCCTGTGCCCAGTTCTGGTGACCCATCGCAAGGGTTTGTTCAGCACGGACAGACATGATGGGTCTGTGGTTGCCTGCCTTGTGCTAATGGCACCAAAGTCCTTCAACTTGGAAGCCAGCCAAAGCAGCATATGTCTGCCCAAAGTCTTCCTCCGTCCTCCCATACCTGCTTAACCATCTCCCATATTACTTCTGCTTAAAAAATAGATTAGTGTGAGTTCTGTTTTATCTGCCTGGTCATAAGCCAAACACAAACATGGAATGGAGCTAAGGATGGATTCTAAGCAGACAGGTTGGCTGAAAATGCGCTTCAGAGGACTTGAGCCTGACCAAGGTGGTAGTGGGAAGTCACAGGCAAGGGCCATTGTCAAGAGCTCCCAGATTACGTTAAAGGCTGTGTCAGAGTGGGTGGGTGGGTGGAGAGCCAGGGTTGTCACTGAGCTGTGGCAGCCTCTAGGGCTGGACTTGTTTCTAACAGGCCAGTCCCTGCCCTCCTGTCTGAGGTTTAACAGGCACGTTGTCAGGGCCTGTCATGATCTCTCACAGGATACAAGCTGTGATGAGTCTCAAACTCCTGCCACGAAATATTTACATCTGTCTGTCTGTCTATCTGCCATGAAGTGCATACATATTGAGACAAGTTTTCATGTCCTCAAGGTTGGCCTCAAATACTGTGTAGCTGAGGGTGACCTTGGACCTCTGACCCTCCTGCCTCTGTCTTCTTCCAAGTACTAAGACAATAAGCATGTGTCACCACGCTTGGCTTTATGTGGTTTGGGGGATGGAACCCACGGCTTTATGCATGGTAGGCGAGCACTGTACCAATTAAGTTGTATCCCACCCCATATGGCTATGAGACCATGAGGCCTTGGGCATTAGGCAGAGTTACACTCTGCTGGACACCACTTCCCATCCTACCAGTCCTAGGAAAAAGATCCCAAACAGACCGAGGGTGTTGAGCAGGCACGTAACCACACAGCCACTGGCTCTGCTCACTCCTCTAGTCTTGGGCTCCTGCATACAGAGTCTGGGCCTGGAGCTCTTCTGATGCAGCATCTGTCTGCCTTGCCCCTCTCTGTTGTACTCAGGGCAGATCATTCAGATGGTGAAGTAGAAATGCAAGTAAAAGAAAACCAAACAGTTTGAGCTGTTTGTTTTGTTTCTTCCCTAGTGCTTAGAAGATACCAAGTAGAGACAGAAATCCTGAGGATTAGTGGTTTAAGGTTTCATTTCTGTAACATTTATTTAGCACGAGTCCCAATGGTGGTCCATACCTGGGATTTCATCTTCAGAGACAGAAGCAGAAAGGTCAGGAGTTCAAGGCCATCCTTCGCTGTTGGGACCTTTCACCCACATCTCTAGCAAAAACAGGAATATTAAATACACAGGATTGTCTTTCCAATGGGAAAGATGGAAAACCTGTTCTTCCATTCTGAAACCTGAGAAGTAGAAGTGATTACCAGCCTGGTGATCTGCCTTGTCTGCTGGGCCAGGCCATATAAAGCTCCTGCAACCAGGACTGGAGGTGGCTAATAGCCCAAATGACCTCTGCAATCTATATGACCAGGCTAGTCCCTTAGGCTCTTAAATTAGTACAGGTAGTGTATCTCTAGAACCTATCTACTTGGGAGAAATGACATGTACTCTGAGTTGAATTTCAATGTAATTAAGCTTCCCTGTGCACCAGGGATTGTATTACCCCAGGAAACTTTTTTTTTTCCAAATTTTACTGGGCTTAAATATATTGATAATAAACCACCTGTTATTACACTCCCCAAAGTCTGATCCAGGTTGGTGAAGTCAATCTGTACCAGGTTTTCATTCTTATCTCTTCACTTTGTTCGCTTCCCCACCTGGACACCTCCAGGGGCCTCTCACTTAACTATACAGTGAGTTGGGGCCAGCCTGGACTACATGAGACCTTCTCTCAAAAAAAAAACAAAAACAAAAATGGGCTGGAGAGATGGTTCAGTGTTAAGAGTGCTTGCTGCTGCTCTTCCAGAAGACCTGAATTTAGTTCCCAGCACCCATGTCAGGTTGCTCACAACCATCTGTAACTCTACATGGTATCTGATGCCCCCTTCTGGCCTCCTCAGGCAATGCACACATGGGGCATACACCTACCCTTAAATAATAACAAATGCTTAAAACAAACAAAACAGTGTGTGTTTAGCCAAGTTGACCCTCTCATTTGACTGATGTCTGCTTGTGTGGCTCGCTGTCCCAACACTTACAGGTCCTATACTGAGGCCTCTCCTCTCTGCAGAACCCTTGATATTTTCCTCTTCTGAGGCTTGTGGTTAGAGGACTCAGTGGTTCTGTTGAGTCATGGTGGATTCTGTTCTCCTTCTCAGGCTCTGGACCTGATCCTGGAGAAGATGAAGGCTTCCGGCTTTGACTTCTCTCAAGTTCTAGCCTTATCCGGGGCAGGCCAGGTTTGTCACCAGCGGTTGCATCTGACCTGGGAACTTAGCTGTTTCAGCAGTGGGTGGATGCTGAGCTGATAGCTCGCTGTGGAGTGAGTCAGTCTGTCTTTCTGTCTCTTTCTCTCTCTCTTTATAGTTTTTTTTTTTTTTTTTGGTTTTTCGAGACAGGGTTTCTCTGAATATCTCTGGCTGTCCTGGACTCACTTTGTAGACCAGGCTGGCCTCGAACTCACAAAGATCCGCCTGCCTCTGCCTCCCAAGTGCTGGGATTAAAGGCGTGCGCCACCACCGCCCGGCTCTCTTTATAGTTTTTTTGAGATAGGGTTTCTCTATGTAGCCCTGGCTGTCCTGGAACTTGCTCTGTAGACAAGACTGTCCTTGATGTTGAGTATGCATTTCTTTGGTGTCAGCTGTACCTCCAGCTCTTTAACCTTAGGGGATAAATGGCTGGCCTCCTTGCGAAAGAATCTGAGATGCTTCTATGATAAAGCATTATATAAAATAGGACATTTAGCTGGGCTTGGTGCAGGCCTCTAATCCCAGTTAATTGTTAGGCTAAGGCAAAAGGGTTGCAAATTACAAGCCTAACTACACCACAGGGTGAGTTTGAAATTAGCCTGGGCAATTTAGTGAGACTGTCTCCAAATAAATTAAACAGAGGGCTAGGGATATAATTCAGTGGTAGAGCACTTTCCTAGCATGCATGACCCACAGCGTTCACTCCTCAGGACTCAATAGACGGACACATAGTAAAACAGGACACTTGGCAGGGGGACCATATACAGGTCCCATAAAGGGATGGATGAAGCATTAGATATGGCCATTTGGTGGCACTAAAATTTCTTTCTAGTTCCTGGAAGGAAAAACAATAAGAACTGATACTAAAAATGAGAGCAGTTTTATGTGTTTATTTTATTTTTTAGTGTGTGTTGGGGGGTGTGTGGATGTGGGTGTGGTGAGAGTATATATGTGCATGTGTGTGTGTGTGAGTGTGTGTGTGCGTGTGTTGAGTGTGTATGTAGGTTTATGGCAGGTGTCCTTGGAGACCAGAAAAGGATGTTGGTTACCCTAGAGCCAGAGTGAGCAATGGTGAGCCCTCCTGGTGTGGGTGTTGGGAACAGAGCTTGGGTTCTCTGCCAAAGCAGCAAGCTCTTTTAACCTCTGAGCCATCCCTCCACCTTGAGAGTAGTTTTAGTAGAAAGTTGAAGTATTTTTACTGTCAAGAGCATCGACTGAGCCTGAGGTGTTCCAGGCACTGTGCCGAGGCCCTCGAGTTCTCTAGTCCCAGTGGGAACTCTGAGCTGGTGGTGGCACTGCCAGCCAGACACCTGGGTGCCCCATATCCTCCTCTGGCATAGGGTCACTGTGACTCGTAGTAATTAATGTAATTAAGCTTCCTTGTGCACCAGGGATTGTATTACACCAGGAAGTACACTGTTAATAGTGCCTGAAACATAATAAACTTTCTTAAATTTTAGCTACTCTTTTTTAAAAATAAAAAACACACAGTGTATATGTATGACATTATGCCAGGGTGCATGTGTGGAGGTCTCAGAACAGCTTCTGGGAGTTGGTTCTGCTCTTCCTCCATGTGGATGCTAGGGATTAGGCTCAGGTTCTGAGGCTTGGCAGCAGGTACCCAGCTCACTCTCCAGTTTATCCCCTCAGCCTGGAGTTCCATGCTACCATTCCTGTCCATGCCCCATCTGTACCCACTGACTAGGTTCTCTGTGTTCTCACGGCTCATCTCTGCAGCTCCACAGGTTTGTGTGTTTGAGGGGGGGAGAGGTGCATATGTACATGTCTGCACATATGTGTAGTCAGAGGGAAACCTTGGCTGTCATCCTTATTTTTGAGATAAGGCCTCTCGCTGTTCTAGACCTAAGGAAGTAGGCAGGCTGGCTGGCCAGGGGGCCCAAGGAAGCTGCTGTCCCCGACCCAGTTCTAGATTATAAGCGCACACTACCATGCCCATATTATTGTTATTTTCTTTAAAATTATTTTATTATTTTATATATATGGGTATTTTGTCTGAATGTATGTCAGATGGTTTTGAGTCTCCAAGTGGGTACTGGGAATTGAATCCAGGTCTTCTGGAAGAGCAACCAAATCTCTAAGCTACTGAGCCCTCTAGATTTTTTTGAAGTTTATTTATTATTTATTTTCTATGTATGAATGTTTTGTCTGCATGTATGTCTATGTACCACATGCATGTGTAGCGCCTGCAGAGGCCAGAAGAGGATATCAGATTCTCTGGAGCTGTAATTACAGATGGCTGAGAGCCACTCTGTAGGTGCTGGAAGTTGAACCGAGGCCCTTAAGTGCTGAAGTATCTCTCCATCCCCCCACATTATTTCTTTAATGTGGGTTCTGAGGATCGGAACTTAGGTCCTCGTGCTTGCAAGACAAGCACTTCAATGACCAAGCCATCTCCTGAGCCCTCTTCAGGGTTTTGTAACTGCACTTTTGTGTCTTGCCCTCTCTCAACTCATTGTCCCAGATATCAGGGTCAGTAATAACCTTTTTATCTTATGCCTGGCAGGATCTCGGTGTCCAGTGTGTTTACTAAGTGAATAAATGGTCAACTTCAGGCAATGCTGTAGGGATATTTGAAATATTAGTGCAGTTTGACAAATGATACCAAAATACAGTCCATTGATTCTAGAACCCTTCCTACAAGGTCTGAGGTGATAGGATGGAGTTCCTCTCATTTCATAAAAGTGAAAACCAAGTATCATAAAGGCACTGAGCTGTGTGACAAAGGTGGCAGAGCAGGCTTGGAGAGTGTCTCTTTGGTTGGAGATCTGGGTCTGCGTCTGCAGGAGGTTGTGACTCTGGGCCGTGGTGCATGAACGTGTTTGCATTTCCCTCAACAGCAACACGGAAGCGTTTACTGGAAGGCTGGAGCTAGCCTGGTGCTGTCAAGCCTGTCACCAGCTCTCCCTTTACATCAGCAGCTGCAGGTGAAGATGTTTTGTGAATCTAATAAACTTCTGCAAAGCAGGCAGAGGGACCTCTATGTCCTGTGAACCCTGCAATCTGGGGCTTCTCTGTATGGTTGTGAGTGTGAGAAGGTGGTTTGACAGTGGTCCAGTGAGCATGGTTTGCCCAGCCCCCCAGGCTGAATTCTCTTGGGGGTTGCCCAGAGGTCCAAATCCCTCATCAGTGAGTCCCTTCCTTCACAGAACAGCTGTGGGTTGCTTGGTGATGCTGGAAGGTGAGGTCTCCAGTTTCCCTTTTTCTTCCTGTGTTTCCAAAGCCCTAGCAAAACCTGCGCTTTGATGCCACAGTTCCTGTGCCCTGCAGCCGGACTTGGCCATGTGCCCTCAACAGAGGAGACTGTCCAACCTTAGGCTTTCTAGAAAGACTTCATTGGCCCCACAGAGGGCTTGTCCGCAGGGTCTTTCTGCTTTGACAGTGTGACTACCAACCCCAGGGTTGCCTGTAGTCAGTGGTAGAATGGGATCCTGAACTTCCACCAATCTTCCTAGAGCTGCTTCTCCATCAGCGACTGCCCAATATGGATGGACTCCAGTACCACAGCCCAGTGCCGCCAGCTTGAGACTGCTGTGGGTGGGGCCCGTGCTCTCAGCCTCCTCACAGGGTCTCGGGCCTATGAGGTAGGTAACATGCCGGGATGGAGAGCAGGGATCTGGAGGGAGTAGTGGGCACCCAGCCTCTGGGGGCAGAGGTCATCTGAAGTGATGCCAGTGTTGGTCCCTCAAGCTGAATTGGAGCATGGTGACCCTGGGTTCTGATCCAGGTGTCCTGTCTCTCTCTGCATTTAACAGGCAACGACAATGCCCTTGCATGTAGTCCCAGGCCAGAGCAGGGGTGTGAACATGGCTGCACTCCTCTCTGGAGCTACTATGCTTGGGGAAGGGCGTGCTGGCTCAGACTCATGGTCTGTAACCTCATGGTAGCAAGCAGGACTTGTATTTGAGGCAGTGTTGAAGCTGAAAGGAGCTAGAGGCCAGAAGATCCTCAGTGTGGGGCCTCGTTGGCTTTAGCATTTCGTCCCACAGATTGTTGTGGTTGGCTGTCTTGGGTCACATGAGTGCAGCTTGAGTAGCGGGTAGAGCTCGAGAGATTGCTCCTCAGGTCGGAGTGCATGCTGTATTATCGAAGGTTCAGTTCCTAGGATGTCAGGTGACTAACAATTGCATGTAACCCCCACTCCAGGTTGTTGAACACCCTATTCTGGCCTCCTTGGGCATCTATGTGATATTCACATACACACATTTTATTATGTGAGGAAGGCATGCATATGCCTCCCTCATAAATAAAAGTAAAGGCAAACAAAATCCTAAATCCAGTTATAAGGTCTCCACAAGGTTCTGGTTCTCTTGGAGCTGGAAAGGGGCATCTGTGGCTAAGAGCACTCACTGCTCTTGTAGAAGACCTTGGTTCCTATCCTACACAGCACCTAACTACCTGTAGCTCCAGTTCCAGGGTGACTTGATGCCGTCCTCTGATCCCTGTAGGTTCCTGCTCACGCATGGAGCACAGACACACACTCAGGCACAAGCATGTACACATTAACAAGATAAGTATATTTTTAAGGACAGTTATCATGAGGGCTGTTCGCAGAGCTGGTCAATGCGTGAGAAGCCCTCTCAGGAAGCTGGGGTTACTGCCTTGTCTGTGGGTGCAGAGGGATTGCTGGATGCCTGAGGCTCATTACCAAAAACAGAGGTGTTTCTAGATTTGGTGTTTTTTTGAAGTTGTTCATATTCTATGCCATGTCCAGATCATGCTTTGTTGACCTCACTTATGATTATTCTGCATAGGGTCTGGGTTTCTAAGAATCTGGGCTTTTCTTTCTTTCCTTTTTTTTAATTTCCCCAGCGTTTTACAGGGAACCAGATAGCGAAGCTTTTCCAGCAGAACCCTGAGGCCTATTCACACTCTGAGGTAGGTGAGCCTTCATGTTCCATCAAAATCACAGTTAAATCTTTTTTGTCACACTCACCTGAATGGGAACACATCTTATGTGCACTGGCTAATGCCTTCGACGAGTAGTTGTTAAATGGTTCAGAGAGGGGTTGTTGAGGTGGCTCACAGGGTTCAGTTGCTTGCCTCCAAGCCTGACAACCTGAGTTTGATCCCAGGACCCACACGGTGGATGGAGAGAACCGACCCTTGAAAGATGCCTTTTGACCTCCACACAAATGGAGGCATATGTGCACCTCTCTCACATAATAAATAAATACAGTAAAACAAATTAAAAATAAAGGCAAAAAAATCTGTGCCTTTTTTAGTTTTAGATACACGAAGCGCACAGTGCCACAGTAGTCTACAGTAGTCAGCACAGTAGACCAGGAGCCAAAAGACTGCACCGTACAGTCTAGGTGTGCTCTAGGCCATCCTGTCTGGATTTATGTAAACATACTGGATGATGTTTGCACAATGATAAAATTACTTAGGATGCTCTTCCCTTCTCCTTCCCTTCTTTCTTTTCTTCTTTTCTTTTTTAATAACAGATCAAACATTTTAAAAAATCTATCCCATTTATGTATGTATGTATGTATGTATGTATGTATATGTGTGTGTGTGTGTGTGTGTGTGTGTGTGTGTGTGTGTGTGTGTGT
>CAJQZJ010003646.1:4484668-4499732 GCA_907164525.1 Lophiomys imhausi | reverse complement strand
ACACACACACACACACACACACACACACACACACACACACACACACACAGAGCCTAAATCGTACTATGTAGCCCAGGCTAACCTCAGATGCTAACCAGTCCTCTTGGCTACAGGAAATATAGTTGTTAGTCTCCACACCTAATTCTTACTGGATTTGTGAAGAATTCCACTCCATCCTCTTGGTCATGTCACTCTGTGTGTGTACATGTATGTATGCATGTGCACATGTGTGTATGCATGTGCACATGTGTGGGTTCACATGTGTAGACCAGAGGACAACCTTAGCTGTCTGCCATTCCTCATAGGCTGCCTATCTTTTTTTAAAAAGATTTATTATATATATAGTGTTCTGCCTGCAGACCAGAAGAGGGCACCAGATCTCATTATAGATGGTTATGAGCCACAATGTGGTTGCTGGGAATTGAACTCAAGACCTAGAGTTAGGATTAGAGTTAGGTTGGGGTTAGGATTTCTCACTAACCTGGAATTCCCAGGTAGACTATGCTGATTGGTTGTGGAGTCTCAGAGATCTACTAAGTCTCCTTCTCCCCAACACTGGGGATATAAACGAATGCTGCCATGTGCAGCCCTCAGTCCAGCTTCTTGATGAAGCCTTTTGTGGGGCTCTTTTCCCTCTGAATTCTGGCTCTTTGTCTCAGCCCCAGCCTGGCCCCACTACCCTCAAAGGGTGCTCCGGCATGGGCTCTGGCCTCTGCTGTCTTGGTGAAGGTTGTGGGGTGTAAAGAAGGTGGTTATCTCCCCACCCACAGCTCCTTTCTAGTCCAGCTACCATCTCAGCCCCTCCAGCCTTTCCTTTAGGACACTGTTTTGAGGAGGTCATTTGATCTATAAGTACTGTTTGCTTCTTGTGGCATGCTCCATCTTGCCTCTTCTTCAGGGACTCTCAAGGTCTGTGGAGAAAGAGCAGGTGGGCCACATTGAGGAATAATCCAGCCACCCTTTTCCTAGCGACCCTTCAAAGCACAGCTAATAGTGGAGGTGTCTCCTCATCGACCACTTCCTGTACTCGTACATGAGCTTTGTCCCTCAGGTCAACTTGCTGTACCGTGTCCAGGCTTCAGCTGTCCTGCCCTTACTTCACCTCCTGCAGAGGGAGCTTTGTATTATCTCTCATGCTCGGGCATGCGCACAGCCCCAAAGCACAGCCCACTGGTTGAGTTCAAGGGTGTCTGTTTCTGTTGCATTTCTCCTCTACTCAGTTCACTCACTCGGCATTTAGGGAACACCAGCTATGTGCCAGGTCTTCTTCATTGTGGGGGTACATCAGCAAAGAAGCACTCCTGTCTCGCCTTCCCCTTCCCTGTCATGTATGTTCTGATGCCTTGGCCCTGTCTCCTTGGTTCTCTGGACTTCTTGGAATATCTGGCAGTGGCAGTGAGTTTGTATCCCTGAGGGAGAAGACTTCTCAGCCCAAATCAGGAGCCTGTGCTACAGCAGTCCACCCTTTGACCCCTGTCACCTTTTGAGCTCCTTGAATTCTCAGCTTGCTGAACTAGGGGGTTAAGATAGAAGGTGGTGTCGGTGCTGCTGTCTAGGATGTTATTACAGTTTGCTCTGTGGATCCTGTGTGACTCCTGCTAACAGAGGTTTCCCTCCCGTTCTCAGCATCACTGGCCAGCATGAGGCTGGAGGAAGGTGATATTACGGTAAGCTGACTTCTTACACCTACAGACTTCCTGTCCTGAGAACCAGGATTCTAAGTCCCATCTGTGTGTCTGCTACATATCAGAGGGTCTGCTGCCTCTAAAGAGGGTGGCAGCCCACTATCTCTCCATCAAAGGTCATTGCCCTTCACTGATGTCACGCATGACTCCTGTCTGCTTGGCAGTGACTAGTCTGCTGGAATAGTGGCAGAGGATAGGACATGGACCAGGGTGCTGTGAGCCCCAAGGTACATGGAGATTTAATCTGTCTTTCTGCATCCAACAAGGAAGCCATTTGTGAAACCATTATTTGATGATTCTGTGTTAAGTTCTAGAAAGTCAGTAATGGTGTCTGTGAGAGCCTGAATCTGGGTAACAGCCTGGTATGGGGAGAGTAAAAAAAAAAGTGTCTCTGAGGAAGAGGTGGAGGTTGTCACCTGCAGTACAAGGAATGAAGTGACTGGGTGAGGGGGTGCAGGATGCAGAGTTTGTCACTGGCAGAGAGGGATCATTTGTATGTAGGCCCTGGGCACCTCACCCTGTCTTGCTCTCCTCAGGTCAGCCTGGGCACCAGTGACACCCTGTTTCTCTGGCTCCAAGAGCCCATGTCTGCATTGGAAGGCCACATCTTCTGCAGCCCAGTGGCTGTGCAGCACTACATGGCACTTCTGTGGTAACCCTGGAATCTCTGGGTTGGGGGAGGGAGGTGCAGACAGGTCTCGTGCAGCCAGACACCCCAAACCATTCTTGCTAAATTGCCTCATGGGTAGCCAAGACCACAGGGTTCTTGCTTGACAGGAGAACTGTCTGGGGAAGAGCCCATGACCTATAGTCCCCCAAGCCTGTCCTGTGTGACACTGGCTTTATAAGTAAGGCATTTACTTTGTGGTGTTCTTACTATTCTAACTTGACCCTCAGCAAATGGTCTGGGGGACAGTTTGCTTCCTGAGAGTTTTCCCAGGAGCTGTGTGCTCAGTGTACTGACCACAGGCCTTTGGTACCTGTTGGAGGCCTACCTGGCTTAGAAGCCTTCTGAGCTGTAAGCAACAAGAGCCTCTGGGGAATATTCAGGTCTTGTTGGGCTAGAATCCAGCCCCATCGGAGAACTGATAAAAGGTACAGAAAGCCCTAAGTGGGCTCCACTGTGGCAGCCTCCAGCAGAAACAGAGCCCAAGATAAGTGTGAGTCTAGCACATTTCAGGATGTCCATGGAACCCAAGGAGAGTCTCAGATACATGAGATCGGGCTGCCTACTGTGCCCTGCCTCTGGGTTGTGGTCTAGCCTGATATAGAGACCCTCTGCTTGGGACTTTTCCAGCACCCCTGGGTCCAGTCTGGAAGTAATCCTTGTCTGGCATGTGAGGCATCTGGGTTCCAACCTTAACACCACAATACCTGGGAGCTCAGGACTCATACCGAGCATGTTTGTGCAGCTTTAAAAATGGCTCCCTCATGAGAGAGAAGATCCGAGATGAGTCTGCTTCCTGTTCCTGGAGCAAGTTCTCTAAGGCCCTGCAGTCCACGGAAATGGGGAACAGTGGAAACGTGGGTACGCTGGTCCTGTGAATGGGGCAGCAAGGCTTGGCCCTCCCGGTTCTGAGGGTGGGGTCAAGAGGCTCCCCTTGGCTGCTGCTCCACGAACCTTGAGTGAAAGATAAGAATCTAGTTATATCTTCTGCCCCTTCAAAGTCCCCAGTGACAACATCAGATATGGCAGTCCTGGGATCTATTGCAACCTGTTGCTTCTCAGTACGCAGCTTTCCTCCCCAGACAAAAGGCTGCAGCGGGCCAGGTCCTGCAGAAAGAAGGGCCATGTCTCTTTGAACACACTGGCTTGGTGCTCAGGGTCAGTGGGGCAGCTGTTTTTTCAACCAAGCTGCCAAGTGGAAATAAGAGTTGCCTCACAACAGCCCAGGCCTTCCCAGTCCCCTCTGTCCTGTGCAAGAGAAAGGACTAAGGATCTCACAGGGTTCCTTTAGGGGACAGGAGGAGTCCTGATGCACAGATGGTATCAGCTTTGCCTTGTCCTTTTTGAGATCTTTTGAGAAACTGCTCTTTGCTCCTGGATGCTGACAGCTAATCCCTTCCTGGTTTTGCTTCAGGTTTTTATTTCGATGTAATGGAGATCACCCCTGAAATTATTGGGCGTCACAGGTTTAATGCAGAAAACATCGAGGTACTTATGTCTTTTTCATGTGTATATGTGTATGGTGTGTGTGTACGTGTTTGCATGTGTGTTGCTGGTGTGCATACATGTGGCAGCCCAAGATTGACACTGGGTCACTCTTCCCACCCATTCATTGAGACAGATTCTCTTAATCAAACCCAAGGGTTGCTCAGGGGGTTCTCAGTCTCTTGCAGGCAAGCCGCCACACCCACCTGGCATTCCTGTGTGTCCTAAGGCTCCAAACCCTGGCCTTGTTGCTCACACAGCAAGATCTGTAACTGCCAGCCATCTCCCCAGCCACATATGCCATTGGCTTTAGAACTACATAGTGTCTGGTATTGAGTGCTCTGTTTAACTACTGGCTGTCAGATCATCCTGCTTTGAGGGGTTCATCCATCATTCATCTACAGATGTGCTCGGGTGCATTCTAGAGGTGTGGTCTCAGCAGGGGCTTAGACAGACCCTCTCCCTCCCCCAAGGAGGAATGCAGGGGACCAGAGTACTCTCTGAGCTACCTAATGTCTGTTCCCAGACTGGTGTCACAGGACATTTCCTTGGTGGCTGTATCCTCTGCTTCCCAGCAGCTCTTGGTGGTGGGAATTTCTTCCTAGTGGGAAGAGCCTGTAGGAAAGACGGGGTTATTTGCTGAGCACTATTAAGCTCTAGGTGCCATGTTTGTGATTTTAGCTTCATCCTCTTTTTCCAAGCAAGTCTGTGAGGTAGGCCTGACTATCCCTTTTTACAGATGGGGAAGCTGAGGCCTAGCCTTAACTTAACAACCTGTACAAAGTCACAAGGTCACAGGTGGTGGAGGAGGCTCAAACCCAGACCTTCTTGTCTGGAAGCCTCATTTCTTTCACTTCCATGTGGCCTCTTTCAGGACATTCCCTGTTTGTAGTTGACTTTCTGGTAGTTACCGTGAACTGACGCCGTGTTTTGGGGGTTGGAGCTGGAGAGGGTTTGTGGCCCCAGTGGATGTTGAGAGAACTTCTGTGGGACACTCTAGACACTGTGATAGTCAGGTGGATGTGGGTTGGTGCAAATTAAGCATTGCCCATTCAGTGGAATGCTTTGGATACAATGTGGAAAGTTCGTTGGGCATGGTGGTGCATGCCTCTAATCCCAGCACTTGGGAGGCTGAGTCAGACAGATCTCTATGTGTTCCAAGACAGTTCAGTCTACCTAGTGAGTTCCAGGACAGCCAGGCTATGTAGAATCCCTGTCTCAAACAAACAAAACATGTAGAGAATCCATCCTGGTTCTCAGGTTATGGTTAAGTTCAGTTTGTGTTTCTTTTTTCTTTTTTTAAAAGATTTATTTATTTATTACGTATATAGTGCTCTGTCAGGCCAGAAGAGGGCACCAGATCTCATTGTAGATGGTTATTAGCCACCATGTGGTTGCTGGGAATTGAACTCAGGACCTATGGAAGAGCAATCCTTGCTCTTAACCTGTGAGCCATCTCTCCAGCCCCCAGTTTGTGTTTCTAGAGAAAAGACACACATGCCTGCTCTTGTGTGTACCAGTCCTAAGTTTATCAAGGAGAGACGACACACATGCCTGCTCTTGTATGTACTAGACCTAAGCTTATCAAGGAGATAGGGGGGTTCTTCATTCATCCACTTAGTAAATATGTTTTTTCTTTCAGATTTACTTATTTTATGTGTAAAACTGTTTGCTTGCATGGATGTATATGGATCATATGTGCGCCTGGTGACCTCAGAGGCTGAAAGAGGTCATTGGATCCTCTGGAACTGGAATTATAGATGTTGTGAGCTACTATGTGGGTACCGGGAACTGAACTCAGGTCTTCTGTAGGACGAGTCAGAGAGTGACAGGTTTACTTCTTGATCTGAGAGGCTGGAGAAGAAGCAGGCCCAGTCTCATCACAGCTGTCCTCATGGTCCACAGTTGACATTGTGGATACTGAGGACAAGTTCATGGCTGTCATTTATCAAGCATCAACTCTGTATTCTAAACCCTGTCAATCTAGTTTGGTCATGGTGATCTTAAAAACCAGGTATCGCCGTTG
The DNA here is from genome assembly GCA_907164525.1 of Lophiomys imhausi. NCBI lineage: Eukaryota > Metazoa > Chordata > Mammalia > Rodentia > Muridae > Lophiomys > Lophiomys imhausi. The sequence goes on along the minus strand of CAJQZJ010003646.1, from coordinate 4,493,869 downwards.
CAGCCCTGGGTTAGGAAAAAGGAAGATCCGCATGATGTTCAAGGTCAGAGGGGAAATGTTAAGAGTCAGAGCTTGAACCCTTGGTTGCCTGAGACAGCACTGTGATGCCGCTGACTCCTCAGAGTGCCACACAGCTGAGGTGTGAGCTGTGCACGTGAGAGTTGTGTCTGTGTGAAGGTGCAACAGGTAAAATTAGCCATTAAAGTAAGATCACTTACACACACAGATATACACTCACATGCATGCATGTATGCACACATGTGTGCACACATGCACACACACAGGTGGATGGACACTCAGAGTCCCTCACACTGTGCCTATTTTTTGGAGACAGGTCTCAGCATTCCCTGGTGATGTGGAGATTCGAGCACTGATTGAAGGACAGTTCATGGCCAAGAGGATTCATGCAGAAGGCCTAGGTTACCGAGTCAGTAAGTGAGCGGCCAGCTGGATGTGTTCTGGGTTTGGGGGAAGGGAGACAGAGGCTCAGAGACAGGAATTCTAGGTCATCCTCTTATACATAATGAGTCTGGGACTAGCCTGGACTAGATGAATCCCCTGTCAAAGGGTAGTGGAGGAGAGATGGCTCAGTGGTTAGGAATATCTGCTGCACTTATAGAAGAACCAGGTTCAGTTCCCACTACTTAAGTGTAACTCTAGATCCAGGAGACCCAGCACCCTCTTCTGGCCTCCACAGCCTCCCATATGTATTGGACATACACATACATAGACATATAAAATGAAACAAATCCCTTTTTAACGAGATGATGATGATGATGATGATGATGATGATGATGATGATGATAATACTAACCCCACCAATGTTTTTTTGTAAGGTTTGGATATGAGACCTTATCAATGGAAAATTCCTTCTATTATTGATTTGTTGGGAGATTTTTTTTCCCTTTTTCTTTTTTTTTGGGGGGGTGGGGACAGAATAGTGGAGCAAAGTGGATTGGTGGTTGAGCTCAGGGCCTTGATTGTCCATGCTAGGCAAGCTAAGCTACATCCTTCAGCCCCAAATTCTTCAGAGGGACTGTAGATTTACAGACAAATTACCTATAGGAACCTTGAATGGACAAGCCAAGCTTTGGGTCTCTCCATAGCCCTGTAAGATCAGCAGGAGCCATAGACCTACCACAAGCCATCCACTGCTGAAGGACAGTCCTTTCTGCCTTGGGAGAACTGCTGCAGCCATTTCAGTTCTATTTATCTTTTGTCTTACAGTGCCCACGACAAAGATTCTGGCCACAGGAGGAGCATCTCACAATAAAGACATCTTGCAGGTATGTGTGGTGTAGCCCTGTACCACAACCTCTTCCTTGTCATGCATCTAGGAGCCGGGTGTCTTCTTCAATCATTCTCCCTCTTGTTTGGGGGAACACAATCTCTCACTGACTCTGGAGCTCACAGATATGACTACTATGGCTGGCCAGCAGGCCCCAGGGATTGATTAGAATGGCTGGCAGCAGGCCTCAGGGATTGACTCGAATGGCTGGCCAGCAAGGTCCAGGGATGCAATTCCTCAGGCCTGGGATTCTAGGCACTCAGCTTCTTCACATGGGTTCTAGGGGTTTAAACTCAGGTCCTTGTGCACATACAGCACTTTATGGAATGAACCATGTTCCCAGCTATCCATCCATTTGTCTTGTGGCACTTGAAGTCCTGGGTTTGATTCCCAGCACTGAAAATAAATAAACAAACAAACAAATAAATAAATAAATAGCTTTAGTTAGGGTTTATATTGCTATGATAAAACACTATGAGCTGCTGGGCGCTGGTGGCGCACGCCTTTAATCCCAGCACTTGGGAGGCAGAGGCAGGCGGATCTCTGTGAGTTCGAGGCCAGCCTGGTCTACAAAGCGAGTCCAGGGCAGCCAGAGCTGTTATACAGAGAAACCCTGTCTCGAAAAAAAACAAAACAAAACAAAACAAACAAATAAAACACTATGATCAAAAGTGTCTTGGGGAAAAGGGCTTATTTTACTCTGTGACTTATTAAGTCCATCACTGAGGGACGTCAGGGCGGGAACTGAACTAATACAAGATCCTACAGACAGGAACTGAAGCAGAGGCCATGGAAGGGGGCTACTTACTGGCGTACACCTCATGGCTTGTTTAACCTGCTTTCTTTCTTTTCTTTTTTAAAAAAAAATTATCTATTTATCTATTTATTATATATTACATATATGAGTGTTCTGTCCTCACATACACCAGAAGAGAGCATCAGACCCCATTACAGATGGTTGTGAGCCATGATGTGGTTGCTGGGATTTGAACTCAGGACCCCTGGAAGAGCAGTCAGTGCTCTTAACCACTAAGCCATCTTTCCAGCCCTAGCCTGCTTTCCTAAAGAACCTAGGACCACCTGCCCAGGGGTGGTCCCTCCCACATCAATCACTAATTAAGAAAACACCCCCAGAGGCTTGCTTACCAGCGAATCTTATGGAGGCATTTTCTCAACCATCTTTCCCTCTTTTCAGATAACTCTAGCTTGTGTCAAGTTGACAAAAACAAAAAAACCAACCAACCAAACAAACAAAAACCCGAAAAAATCCAGGATATAAATAGTTAAAAGGCTGAGGCATGGCTCAGCTGGTAAAGTGCTTGCCATGGAGCCCTGGGGACCTGAGTTTAGAGTCCCACCTACATAAAAAAGTCAGTTTTGGTGCGTGTATCTGTAATCCCAGCAGTGAGGAAGTAGAGAGAAGAGGGGAAAGGTCTCCTGCCATTCCGGAGCCAAGGAACACCACAAAGTCACACCGCACAACAAATCTCACACAAGAGATTTATTGGGAAAAACACAAGAGACAGGCTGCCTCAGCTCTGGCGAGAAGCAGCAGGGATGGGAGCAGGAGTTTCTTGTGTGGTGGAGCTCTCCAGGGTGACCTGGGATTAGCGGGATATTTTTGGCCTGATTTTGAGGCAAGCTCAGGGATTGGTGGGATTCTGTGGCCTGATCTTGGGCTTCTTCACCGCACCGCCACCCCAGGCTGGGGACAGGCCACTCTCCCTCCTGGAGGGGCTGGGGACAGCTGTTACTGCCATTAGAGAAGTCTGGGCAGCAGGGCCTTACAGAGGATCTCTGGGAGTGTTGGCCAGCCATGCTAGCTAATTTGTGAGCTGGAGGTCAAATTGAAGACTCTTTCTGAAACAGTGAGCTTAAGTGATTGAAGAAGACACATGATGTTGACCTGTGGCCTTCCCCACACACATGCACACAAACACACACAAAAGTGCAGGAGGTTGGATGCGTTGGTGCACACTTTTGATCCCAGTGCTCAGGAGGCAGCAGCAGTTGGATCTGTGAGTTCTGGGCCAGCCTGGTCTAAATGCTGCTACACTAGCCAGGGCTACATAGTACGACCCTGTCTTAAGAAAAACAGCACAGGGCATGCTGGTGTCACTTGCAGTCCCTGAGCTCAGGAGGCTGGAGCAAGAAGACGCTTGTTGAGGCTAGCTTGGTTTACATAGCAAATTTCAGGCTGGCTTGTGCTATATGGTTGAATCTTGTCTTTTAAAAGGTCCAGAGACAGCCTGGAGACTGTATCCCTTCTCTGGGGTCTTCCTCTGGACCATTCTGTCTCATCCCCTGCTCCACATGGCTAAGCAGTCATGGTTGAACAGAAGGCATCAAAAGATATGAGGAAAGAAAGCAGAACCTAGGAGGTTCTAAGTGATCTCTCTGAGTGACGACTCACCCACCCCAACTTCTGTGACTCTCTCAGGTGCTTGCAGATGTGTTTGGGGCCCCTGTGTATGTCATAGACACCACCAGTTCTGTCTGCGTGGGCTCGGCGTATCGAGCTTTTCATGGTAGGTCAATGAGTGGGGCACGGCTGTTTCTGGAATTGTTTAGGTGCCACTGGGCTGGAACGCGTGGGAAGGGGAGAGGACGCATTCCCAGTCTGAGGGACGCTGCAGTCGCAGGAGTGGTAGCCTCATTTTTCTCCCTCCCAGCAGGCAAGCATGAACCCATTCCCTTTGTCTTGTATGCTCTAGTTAGGGAAGGGATTCAAACTGGATGAAGCCTGTCAGAGTCAAGCTCTATAAAGAGACCAGAAAGGCCATAGGGCATATGTGCCTAGGGGCATCATGGGTATAGGTATGTACAGCTGGTGGAGAGGAAGGCAGTGGCTGTGGGTCGAGTCCAGAATAGTGAGATACTGAGAAAATGCCCAAGGCCTCAGGGCCAAGAAGTCCAGAACCATGGACAGCTCCCCGGAGGCCTTGGCTCTGGTGGCTGCCTCCCTGAAACTTCAGCCATTACTGAAGGACAGAGTTCTCAGTTAGGCTGCTCCACCCTGTCATCCCCCTGCCAGGGAACTTGTGACTGTCAAGTGCCTGAGAGGCCCCATCCTTTCCTTGTTTACTCTTCACTTCTCAACTTGGTGCTTCTTTCAACATTGAAAAAGGATGGTGGGAGTGCAGTTCTTTTAATAATGAACCCCTTTTGTCCTCTTTCTCCATCACCTCACACAACTTCATGTAGCAAGATCCTTGGGGAATTTACTGCCAAACTTTCACTCCTTACCCCCATGCTAGGGATTGAACCCAAGGCCTTGTGCTTGTCTGTGCTTGGTGGGCCATGTCACAAGTGCGCCCCCCCCATCTCTGATGTACTTTCTATTTTGAGATGAGGTCTAACTAAGTTGTCCAGGCTGACTACTCTGAACTCACTCAATTCCAGGTGGGCCCTGAACTTACCATTCTCCAAGATGTATAACAACAACAAAATATCATGCATTTTAAGTAGTTTTTAGCAACTTCGTTGCCAGTGCCTTTTAATAACTCCTCCGAGCTGGGCGACTCCACTTTAAACACTTGGGTTTTCTTGTTCTGGGATGAAGGCTGGGTCTTGTGTATGCCAAGGGATATCTGTCTGCTGCTGAGGTGCATGGTGAGGGGATGTCGCCACTGAGCTGCCCCACCTGGTTGACAGTGTTTTATTGCCACAGCAGTGTGTGTCCCCCAGTCAGGTAACCTCCTCCCCTGCGATGTGCACAATTGTGAGGTGACCTTTCCCCTCTAGGCCTTGCGGGAGGGACAGGTGTGGCCTTTTCTGAAGTTGTGAAATCAGCTCCGCAGCCCAGGCTGGCTGCCACTCCCAGCCCAGGGGCTTCCCAGGTGAGTGGTGATGTTCTCTTAGAATACGCCCTTCAATGTGGCTTGGGTCCTTTTTCTTAGAATATGCCTTTCAATGTGGCTTGGGTCCTTTTTCTTTTCTTTAAAAGGTAAGTTTTTCTTTCTCATCTATAGTACGCCTGTTACACTCAGCTACAGAAACTCCTACCTCAGCCCCTCCTCCCAAAACATACACACTCCATAGTACTTGGGGATTGAACCTAGGGTCTCACCCATTCGAAATACACACTTGAATACTGAACTACATCCTTGGCCTACAAAGAAGCCAAGGGTCCTGGGACCTGAACCTGGTCCTCTCTAAGAGCAATATATGCTCTTAACCACGGCACTATCTCCCCAACATCTCATCTTTCAAAAGTAAAAATAGAAACAAAATTAACTTTAGCAATGTATTTCACTTAGTCTAATGTATGCAAAGTATCATCATTTTAAGACATAACTGCTTAGAGAAGTTACTGGGGTCATAATCCACATTGGTTTTTCACAAAGTTTTGAAATTTGGAATATGTTTTATAAATATATGTTTATTTAAATTTTTATTTCTTTTATGTGTATGAGTGTTTTGTCTTCATGCATGTTTATGCATCATGTGTGTGCCTGGTGCCTGAGGAGGCCACAAGAGGGTATCAGATCCCTTGGAACTGGAATTATAGACCATAGTGAGTCACCATGTGGGTGCTGGGACTCAAACCTGGGTCCTCTGGAAGGTCAGCCAGTACTCTAAACCACTGGGCCCTCTCACCAGTCCCAGAAATTACACTTTTTTTTTTTTTTTTTTTTTTTGGTTTTTCGAGACAGGGTTTCTCTGAATATCTCTGGCTGTCCTGGACTCACTTTGTAGACCAGGCTGGCCTCGAACTCACAAAGATCCACCTGCCTCTGCCTCCCAAGTGCTGGGATTAAAGGCGTGCGCCACCACCGCCCGGCTAGAAATTACACTTTTAAAATTGAAAGCTGCAAGCAGATGTGAGAGTCTCTTCTCCTTCCCCATTATAAACTGCTCCTTCTGCCCCTCCAGGTCTATGAGGCCCTTCTCCCTCGGTATGCTGAGCTTGAACAGAGAATCTTGTCTCGGGCCCGGGGGCCTCTGGAATGAATTCTGCGGGCCCAGGCACCCTACTGCCTCCCACCTGCCCAGACTCCCCAGTGGCACTGGTTCTCTTGCTTGGTCTGAGCAGGTCTGGGCTGTGCTGACTTAAAGGACTCTCTGTCCTGTTCTGCACCATCCTGAAGCTGGCCGCGACTTCCTAGAGACATGTGGCCTGTGTGTCCTGGGGTGGGAAAGCAATTTCCCCTTTCCTGTCTTTCATTCAGGAAAACACAGAGTGTAGAGTATGGCCACCAAAGACAATCACGTTCCCCTTTCAGAGGCACTCAAAAACTCTTTCGGAGCCGGGCAGTGGTGGCGCACGCCTTTAATCCCAGCACTTGGGAGGCAGAGGCAGGTGGATCTTTGCAAGTTCGAGGCCAGCCTGGTCTACAAAGTGAGTCCAGGAAAGCCAGGGCTACACAGAGAAACCCTGTCTCGAAAAAACCAAAAAAAAAAAAAAAAAAAACTCTTTCAGGACCAAACAGCCAAATAGAGAGCCAACCTCACCCTTACTGGGACCACTCCTTCCATCCTGCCTGCAAACCAGACTTTAGGCCACTTGTCTCCCACCTGTCACCCTCCCAGCTGTGTCCACCCTCCAGTTTCTTTGGGAGTCTTCCCAGGGCCCTCTTGTATCTACCCATCTTCTCCTTCCTTCATCCTTCCCTCTCAAGTGCACCTGGTATAACTTCCCCATCAAGATGACCCTCATGGGTCTGGTGAATGTCCTTCTTGTACATTCTCCCAGTTCTGTCCAGAGACTGCCTGACTGGGGTTTACCAGGTGACCTGGCTGGGCCATTTCCCAGGTGAAACACTTTAGGGTTCTTCCTTATTTCATTGTAGTTCACATGATGACAAAATTGTGTTTCTCTGCAAGAAATTTCTAAATTCTGGATTTCTTTCCTTTTTCTTTTGGGTCTCCTGTAGCCCAGGCTCCCTGCACACTTTCTTTGCAGTTGAAGGGGACCTTAAACTTCTGATCTTCCTGCCAGTATCTCCCAAGTATGTGCCCCTACACCAAGTTCATGCAATACTGGGGATCGAACTCATGGCCTTATGCATGCTAGATAAACACTCTACCTGCTGAGCCACATCCCCAGCCTGGATTTCCTTTTTACTTGGCATACTTTATGACTCTCACTTTCACATATCCTATTATATTGAACAGATGCTGAGTCCTCCCTCCTTCCTCTCCACTCCTGTTTTGCTTTACGGTTCTGTTTCTTGCTCCAGTTTCCCTGTGGCCTCACTTCTGCATCAGCCTCTTCATTCTTCTGCCAGAAGGCCTTGCCAAACTCAGGACTCATTTCAAACCAGACCACTGGATCTGATGAAGTGGCAAGATGCTGCAGACAGGTATGAGACCAGCTGGTGACTGCTGGGAAGTCAAGAGGACAGAACGTAGACTGGAAGAGCACTGTGTCTAGACATGAAGCCACATGGATGGGAAGGCTCGGTGGGTGAGGGGAAAGAAGCATCAAGCAGCCATGACCACAGCAGACCCACGATGCGCAAGGAAATGGCCACTGGGATGTTGCTTGTGATAGAGATTTTACACTACCGACCAATAGCGAAGGCATCTGGGACCACAAAACAGTAAACCAGGATGACAGTCCAACATTGAACTTTCTTACAATAAACCCTACAATTGTGAATGAAAAAGGGCACCATAGGTGACAAATTATAAAACAAATCCAGTGGAAACACAGGCCACACCAGATTCCACAAGCAAGCCTATGTGAGAAGAGAGTGACTGAACAGAAGAATAGCATTGTGACAGATATGGAGACTAATTTACAACACATCAAAGAGGAGGTAGATATGACAGGAAGTTTAGGGAGACGCCAGAAGGGAGAAGAATAAAGACAAAGGCAACATGGATAACATCAGAACTCTCAAAGACAAGGAACAAGATCCCTGTTGATACTTAAAGCTACCCAAAATAAAGACAAAATTTGAAATCACTCCCTCCCCTCCATATCCACTCCCTTTCCCCCTTTTAGCAGTGTCAGGACTTGAACCTGTGACTTTGAAGATTTTGGGCAAGCCCTCTCTCACTGAGGTGTACTTCCAGCTTCACCAAACTGTCTTAAAAGAGTCTACCTTGTAATTTAGATGTGTTCTAGCAGTGTTTTGAGGTTTTTATATCACTGACTCTACATCAAAAGGCTTTCTTAGACCATAAAACAATAAACTGAGGTATCAGGGTGGGGGTAGGGCTTGCTGGAAGGATGGCTCAGGGGTTAAGTGCTCTTGCTGTTCTTCCAGGGGACCTGGGTTTGATTCCTAGCACCCACACAGTAGCTCACAACCATCCTTAACTCCAGTCCCAAGGGATCTGATGGCCTCTTCTGTACTCCATGTAATGGACAAACATACAAGCAGGAAAAATAGCCATACATATAAAATAAAGGTTGGGAAAAGAACAAATGCAATATTCCATCATACACTGTGTAATAAATCACATTTTGTATATTGAATGTAAAAGTGAAGTTGTCAAGACCAAGAGATGATGTCTCTTACAAAAACCGGTCAGGCTGGTGTCAGATTTCAACACAAGAAGATAGCAATGGAACAAAACTTTCTTTGTAATGCAGCTCCAGCAAGTGAACAGTGATGTTCCATGTTCCCATCTAAGAGCTTAAGTTTAGTCAACATGGTTAGTCTTAAGTAGACTCGGAGTAGTTAATGATGGCCATGGGCAGGTGGAGGACTGGAGCCTTTAAAGACTTGACTGCTTTGTCACTCCTGATCTTACAGAGGATGAAGGTCATTCATTAGTCCCATTCTTACCCAAAGGTAAACCTGGGTATACTAGGATTTCATGGACCCACACATTCTTAATAAAGTTTTGAAGCATCTTGGTAGAACCAGTCACAGGCCACACCAGATTCCACCACAAGAGTAGGAGAGGTGTAACCGAACTTTTAAATTATTATTTTAACTCTTATTTATTACTAAATT
>CAJQZJ010003646.1:4423933-4484268 GCA_907164525.1 Lophiomys imhausi | reverse complement strand
TATTCACTAAATCTAACTTATATTAATCTATCAGCCCCTTCAGAGAGGTCTCTGAATACGCAGGCTCCCTGGAACATTGTCAAAGAATGAAGAAGAATGTGTAAGGACTAGTGTGATGGCTCAGTGGATGCAGGGGTTTGCTGCCAAGACTTAATGATCTAAGTTCAAGCGCCAGCACCCACGTGGTGGAAGGAGAGAACCAACTCCAGGGAGTTGTCCTTTGACTATCACACTTGTGCATCCCCTCGCCCCAACATAAGTGGATGACAAAAGAAGTATGCTCAGGCTGAGCCAGCCAAGTGTCAAGGATATAGACGGATGTTTTAGTTATGCCTGCACTAAGGTTTACTTGCAGCTTCTTGGCATTCTAAAGGCTGTTGTCATACTACTAGGAGATGATGGGGGAACCTGAGGAGGTCGTAAGTGCTGAAGTCAAAGAATGTCAGATGGCACTGCTTGGACAAAGTTATCCTCTACCATAGGAAGAAGGGAGATGTCTTCATTTGCTTTCTGTTGCTGTGATAAACACCAAGATCAAAGGCAACTTAGCAGAATAAAGGGTTAATTTCATCTTCTCTTCCAGGGCACAGTCATCCCCTGAGGGAAGTCAGGGCAGGAACTGTTGCAGACATAGTGTATGGGGCAGGGTTACTTCCATGGAGGAATGCTACTTACGGGCTCCATCACAGACTTGGGCTCAGCTGTGTTTCTTATACAGCCCAGGCACACAGGCCTAGTTATGGTGCCACCTATAGTAGGCTGGTCCCTCCCACATACCCGTCAATCAAGATGGTCTCTCAGATATGGCCACAGGTCAATCTGATCTGGGCAGTCCATCAGATGACCCTAGGATGTGTCAGAGTTACAGCCAAAGCCAAGTAGGACAGGAGAGAAGAAAGATGAAGAGCTCACTGTTGTACATGCAATTTTAAGGAGTTGGAAATATTTAAAATTGCAAATACTTGAGGCTTCAATAAGGAAAAAGAACTGGGCTATAAAAGTACTCAAGTACTATAAAAGACATTAGTATTAAAAGCTATATATATATATAAAATCAGCATAATGCAAAGTTGTTTTTGTTTTGTTTTGAGATAGGATTTCTCTGTGTAGTCCTGGCCATCCTTATAATACAAAGTTTTTTTTTTGTTTTTTTTTTTGGGGGGGGGGTTTCGAGACAGGGTTTCTCTGTGTAGCCCTGGCTGTCCTGGACTCACTTTGTAGACCAGTCTGGCCTCGAACTCACAAAGATCCACCTGCCTCTGCCTCCTAAGTGCTGGGACTAAAGGCGTGTGCCACCACCGCCCGGCTTATAATACAAAGTTTTTAAAAAAGAAGGAAAAAATACAAATCTCAGTGTTAGGGAGATAAGTCAACAGATAAAAGTGTTTGCTGCCCTGCTTTCTTACCTGAGTTTGGTCTCTGGCGACCCATAAACTGACTCCTACAAGCTGTCCTCTGACCTCCACACTGGTGCATAATACCCTCATATATACACAATAAATAACATTTTAAAAATGCAAACCTCCCTCAATGTTCAAAGAAAAGGAACAGATCACATAACAAGCAATACATGGTAATTGTAGCTGTGCACGCAGGAAACAATCCTAGCATGAGTCCAGTCAGTAAATGTGAGAGCCCATAATCCACCTACTAAAAGAAAATCTCCAAAGTGTACAAAGCAATACGTTCCTGCTGCGTTTAGAGGAGACATGCACAAAATCAGCAGTTCAGAAACACTCGAGTAGAGTAGAGTGGGCAGCAACAGTCCAAACACAAAACCCACAGAAAGCAGAGACCACACTGCCCATCTCACAGAGGGCAGAATTTGAAAGAAGAAACACAAAGAGGAACACCATAGTACGAAAGGCCTCACTGCACAACAGTGATGTGCGGATCACCTGTGCTCCAGGCTCAGCTCTTCGGTTTGTCAGCTCCAAAGAACATTCTGAATCCTCTGCCTGTGCCAGAGTCCTGTGTACTTGTCTCTCTTTCCCAGTAGCTGTGTCTTGTCAAAGCACATGGCGTTTGTGCAAAAAACAGACAGCTGGAAATAACACACTACTGTCATATTTAAGGCTGAAAGAGACAAAACTTCACGGAGGTAGTTTTTACAATGTAGACCTAAATGTACGTTGAATGTTCCACTTTGCATGTGTGTGAATGGATACGTGTTTGTGTAGATGGGTGTGTGTGTGTGAATGGCTGTACGTGTCTGTGTATTTGTGTGTGTGTGTATAGGTACATGTGTACGTGAATGGGTGCAAATGTGTGCTCCAGTGTGCATGTGGAGGTTGGAGGTCAGGACTAGCTTGAATGACATTTCTCACGAGCCTTCTACTTTTTGTTTGAGACAGGGACTGGCCTCTGCCTCCCATCCTGCCATCACTGGCATTTCATGCACACGCCACCAAGCCTGGCTTTTAATGTGGGTCCTGAGAATCCAACTCAAGTCTTTATGCTGTGAGGCAAGCATGTTACCAACTAAGCTGTCCCCCTGCACAACCAGCCCACACTGACATAGAGATAAATCTACTTTCATGCATGAAAATGTATCATTTAGAGTGGGCAAGATGGTTGGACAACCCTGGTGACCTGAGTGTGACCCCAGCCCACATGATGGAAGGAGAACTGACTCCCAGAAGTTGTCTTCTGACTGCCACAAGCATGACAGTAGCATGACAGCATGTGTTTATGCACACACAGACACAGGTAAATAAATGGTTTTAAATGACCATTTATGACACCATAAAGAAAATATGAAATGGCCACTATGCCTGGCTAGAATAAAACTTTTTTGAAAGTCCAATTTGGACTTTTAAAACTTTCTATTAAATTCTTAAGATAAGATAGATACTTAAAAAATAAAATCAAGTCCCTGTCTGGAACAAAACAAAACAATAACAAATTCAGATAAGAAATGGCTTGGTAGCTAAGAACACTTACTACTCTTCCAGAGGACCCAGGTCTGATTTCTAGCACCCACATGGCAGCTAATAATGGTCTGTAATTCTAGTTCCAGAGGATTTGACGGTGTCTGAATGTATTGCATTACAAATAAATCTTTACATAAAAAAAATCCACACCCCATCAAATGTGATTAACAATGAAATCTATGGCATATAATTAAAGCAATAAATTAAAATACAGTTTATAATATGGAACATTGATAACAATAAAAGAAGAAAATTATGAGTCAGGTGTGGTGGCACATTTTTTTAATTCCAGCACTCAGGAGGCAGAGACAGGCAAATTTCTGTGTGTTCAAGGTTAGCCTGGTCTACACAGTAAATTACAGGTTACCCAGAGTTATATGGTGAGACCCTGTCTCAAAAAAAGTATTTAATTAATTTTGTGTGTGAGTATGGGTGCACACATGTCGTGATGTGGCATGGAGGTGAAAGACAGCATTTGGGGGGTGGTAAGTGTCTTTTTTTTCCTTGGTTTTTTGGAATAAGGTTTCTCTGTGTAACAGCCCTGGCTGTCATGGACTCGTTCTTTAGACCAGGCTGGCGTTGAACTGCCTGCCTCTGCCTCCTGAGTGCTGGGATTAAAGGTTCGAACCTTACTGAGGTAGGTTCTCCATTCTGCAGCAGCCCCGCCTACAACAGGCTAGCTGGCCTGCCAGCTTCCAAGTGATTTTCCTGTCTCTATCTCCCATCTTGCCCCAGGAGTGCTGGGATTGGAGTGACTCTAGCAACTGTACCCAGGATCTCACAGCAAACACCTTATTTTTTAAAATAAATAAACAAACCAATAAACAAGTAAATATGTAAATAAATACATAAATAAGAAGACTGGGGAGATGGCTTGGTGAGTAAGGGTGCTTACGAAGCCTGATGACCCCAGTTCAATCCCTGGAACCCACATGATGGAAAGAAAGATCAATTTCTGCAAATTCTCCTCTGACCTCCACACATGTATTTTCCTGGCACACACATATGTGGATAAATAAATGATATTTTAAAAAAGCTTCACTGTGAAAACCATGAATTTAGATCTTTGGCTTTTTTCTGTTTTTAGAGATTTGTTATTTTTATTTTGTGTGTGTGTGTGTGTGTGTGTGTGTGTGTGTGTGTGTGTGTGTGTGTGTATGTATGTGTTTTGCCTGAATGTGTCTGTGTACACATGTGCAGTGCCTGCAGAGGCCAGGAGCAGGTGCTGGCTCCCAGGAACTGGAGTTAGGGACCTTTGTGAGCTGCTCTGTGGGTGCCAGGAACCAAAGCCTGGTTCTCTGCAACAGCAGCCAGGGCTCCTAACCTCGGTGCTGCCACCTCTCTAGTTCCAGTCTGTTTACTCGCCAGAATCTCGCTACATCCGCTTGCTATGGGATTGAGGAGGGTCCACCTGGTGTCACCAGCTGTTGTGACGCCTTTATGTTTCCCATGGTGTATTTCTCAGCTGTCTAGGGCTCTATTGTTCCACATACTGTGTTCTTTCTTGTGTCCCCATTTCCTTTTGTCCAGATGCTGGCCCATGTAACCTTTATTGCTTTGTTCCCATTTGCTTGTATTTTTGGGGAAACATTGTCACTTTGTCTTATTTGAAATATATAAGGATTTCCTACTTTTTTTTTCAGGTAGTTGTTTAATATTTTGATCTTGGATATTTTCAAAGGTTCAAACACTATGCAGCCAACATCCTAACCACCACCTTTTCAGAATCTGTTGAAAATGTTAAGAGCCACATGTAATTCTTCATGTTTTCATCCATGTCTCTACAATAGAAGCATATGTAAAACATGCTACTGTGTTCTTCTGTCCCCAAGTTACTAGAGTGACTGCAGTTTTTTTTGGTGAGCCATATTGGACACGTAGTGAGAGTAAGAAATACATTCTGTGGTTTTAAGCCATTAAGGTTTGAGGATTCTTCCATTAGCACAACAGAGTCTAATCTTTCTGGCCCATTACAGAGTGTTACCTTTCTACCCAATCCAATTCATTTAGTTGACCTTGCCACCATTATATTAACAGAGCAGGTAGGAAGAAGAAGCGTGGGCTCAAGGAAGAAACAAATAGAGCAAAGAGATGAAGCCCTCTGAGATCAATGCCTAAGAAATAACTGACTATTGGAAATCTGGGCTGTGGTGAAGTTCTAAGATACAGTGCTGGCTTGGCATGGGTGAGACCCTAGTTTGAGCCCCAGGAATAAAAAAAGAAAAGTAGGGCTGGAGAGATGGCTCAGCGGTTAAGAGCACTGGCTGCTCTTCCAGAGGTCATGAGTTCAATTCCCAGCAACCACATGGTGGCTCACAACCATCCATAATGAAATCTGGTGCCCTCTTCTGGCCTGCAGATATACCTGCAGACAGAACACTGTATACACAATAAATAAATCTTTAAAAATAAAATAAAATAAAAAAAAAGAAAAGTAATTAATAGATATTGGGGGAATAGTATTACTGAAAAAAAATCTACAAGCTCCCCACCTTGTATTGTATAGGGATGGGGGACTGTGGGACCAAGGTGACTCGTTGGGAAGTGTTTAGAGCATGTGTAACCGTGGCCTCTCCCTGGCTCGCTAGTCTGGGGCCATGTCTTTTCAGTTGCCTCCCAGTAAAATTATACAAGTTATGGAAACCTTGGTAGTTTACTTTGGGGTTGAGGTGTACCCAGCAAGTATGGAACCTTGGATTCGACCCCCAGAACTAGTCATAACTTCTGCAGTTTCTGGCGTGACAGAAACACTAGCAAGCAGCTCTTTTACCTTCTTCACAATTTGATAGATTAATTCTTACAATAGGTTTGGCAACTTCTACATACAGGTTCTTTCCTTATTGAGACTACTCATGTCTTTTTGTTTTTTTTTTTTGTCTCTTTTTTAAATTTTTTATTTTTCCCCTCCCTATTCCCCCTCCAGTCCCACGCTCCCACCCTCAACCCCCCATCCTCTTCACTTTTTTTTTCTTTTAAGTTTAAGGTATATTTTTGTTTGTTTTTGAGACAAGGTTTCTCTGTGTAGCCCTGGCTGTCCTGGACTCACTTTGTAGACCAGGCTGGCCTTGAGCTCACAGAGATCCACCTGCCTCTGCCTCCTGAGTGCTGAGATTAAAGGTGTATGCCACCACCACCACCAGACAAGGGTCATTATTTAGTGAAATGCAGAATCCTTGAACACAGACACCATGATTCAATGAGCACTGACCTGATAGCCAAGATGCCCATTCAGATACCAATGGGGGGGCTGGAGAGATAGCTCAGTAGTTAAGAGCACTTGCTGTTCTTTCAGCTGACCAGAGTTCAGTTCCCAGCTCCCACACCAACTCACAACTTCCTCTGACTCTAGCTGTAGGCCTTCTTCTGGTCTCCACAGCCACTTGCACACACATGTGCACGCATATACACATAAATAAAAACTAAATCTTAGAAAGGAAAGATCAATGGGTGGGTAGCAAACACAACACGGAAACTGGACAAAGGCAAGAATCATGTCCTGGGAGATTCAGAAAAAAGTGGCAAGAAGTCAGCATGCTACCCAGACTTTGAAATTTGAAAGTTCTAATTTATAAAAATTAATATTTAGTGTTTTGGGCTTTGGTTGGCTGCTAGTAACTGATATGCTGAAAAGAGAAACCACAGATATAGGAAAATTATTATAATGTGATATAAGCATCTTTTGTCTTTTTAGGTTTTGGCTTTTCAAGACAGGGTTTCTCTGGGTAGTCCTGGCTGTCCTGGAACTAGCTCTGTAGAGCTAGGCAAGCCTCAAACATGAAGAGATCTGCTGGCCTCTGCCTCCCAAGTGCTAGAATTAAAGGTGTGTGCCACCAACACCCAGTTAACCATCTTCATTTTATTTTTAATTGTGAGTGTGCATGCGTGCGTGCGTGTGTGCAGGTGTCTGTGGAGGTCAGGAGAAGGGTGTCCAAGTCCTTGGAGCTAGAGTTATAGACATTTGTGAGTCATCCAGTCTGAGTCCCGGGAACCAAATCCAGGGACAGCAGCGGTACTTCTTAGCACTGAGCTATCTCTCCAGCCCCAGGGACCCATCCTTTAAAGATTCACCTCAGCTACTATTTAGAAAGTATACTAGGGCAAGAGAGGTGGCTCACTAGGTATAGGGACCTGCTGCCAATCCTGAGGATTTGAGTTTGATTCCCAGGACAGTGGAAAGGGAGAACCAACTGCAAGTTATCATCCACCTCAATGAGCGCATGTCTCCTCCCCCTCCCCCTCTCTCTAACACTCACACTCATATACACAAACACTAAATAAATAAGTAAAATGTAATACAAATCTTAAAAGAAATAGAGGATACACTTAACAACTCGAATGGACGCAGTTTAGGAGCTCTCAGTCCACTGCAGTTAAAACAGTGCAGATATGAGATGTAGGCTGGTGGTGGAGATATAAGATGTAGGGTGGTGGTGCAGATATGAGATGTAGGCTGGTGATGCAGATATGAGATGTAGGGTGGTGGTGCAGATATAAGATGTAGGGTGGTAGTGCAGATATGAGATGTTCGGTGGTGGTGCAGATATGAGATGTAGGGTGGTGGTGCAGATATGAGATGTAGGCTGGTGGTGGCACAGGATGGATGAAAAAAAAAGGCTGGATGTTGGATCCATGTTTGAGACATGTTGACGGACTGGATATGGGACACATTCAAGGGCAACTCAGAAAGCTCGGATAAGAACAACTGATTGTGCCATGGATTCAGACAGGGATAGATGGGGAGGAGCAGGTTAATGGGGGACAACATGTGGGAGTTCTCTTTGGCTAGGTCAAATTCAGGATGCTGGTTAGGCTGCCAGATACAATTGTGAAGCTAGAAGTTCAACGTGTGAATATGGATTTTTTAGTAACATCAGAGTAGCATTTTGATGCGTGGGCATTTTGTACCCCTTGGAATTATGTGACATTTGACCTGACATGGTACAGAATCTGGGGTGCAGCTGAGTTGGTAGTGTCTGCATAGTGTGCAGGAAACTCTGGGTTTGCATCATATGCAACCGGGCAAGGCGGTGCAAACCTCTAATTCCAGCACCTGGCCATAGAGGCAGGAGGATCTGAAGTTCAAGGTCATTCTTGGCTGTGTATTGAACAGGTGACCACCCTGGGCTAATATTAGACTGTTTATGTTCAGTAACCCCTCCCCAACAACTCTCTCTCACACACAACCATAAAATGGAAGAGGAGAATCAACCGGTGTAATTTTTGGCATATGAATGAGAGTTGATTTTTTTTTCCAATATGGAAAAGATAAGCAACGGCTTCCCCAGTACAGTGGATCTGTCATTGTGAGCTTGTTTGAATAACTTTCTACTATTAATTAAAAAAAGGCCAAGTTGGGTTTTTTGTTTGTTTGTTTGTTTGTTTGTTTTTTTGGTTTTTCGAGACAGGGTTTCTCTGAATATCTCTGGCTGTCCTGGACTCGCTTTGTAGACCAGGCTGGCCTCGAACTCACAAAGATCCGCCTGCCTCTGCCTCCCAAGTGCTGGGATTAAAGGCGTGCGCCACCACCACCCGGCTGTTTGTTTGTTTTAGTAACTGAATCACGGAGATTGCAAAGCTGTTGAGTGGTAGAGGGCAATGAGGAGAGGGGCCAAAGAGTTATATGCCCTTTCTTTTATTAATTTTTGGTGGGTTTTTGGCTAGGGGAGGGAGGAGCAAGGATTGCTCCCTCCACTTTGGTAGACCTGGAATTCGGAGGTGGATTAGGGGGAGGGGCGGAGGGAAGAGAGATAGGTGAGACTGACAGCTTGCGTGGCATTTCTTCTATAGAGTTATAGGGGGATAATGTAACAGAAACATTTTCTTTATAACAGTTTATTAATACTTATCAAACATCTATAAAACACCTATATCCTATAACCTTAACCTAATACTTACAATCTAATACCTATAAGCACTTAATATCTAAGAACACCTAACCAATGCTATTCTTTTTCTTTTTAAACATTTATTAAGTTATATCTCCATCACAGCCCCATCCCTCCACCCCTCCTGCTCCCACCCTCTACCCCCTCTCCCACCTATTCTACTCCTCTGGTGTGGGGTGTCCCTACATCTCAGCCCCCTCAGCTCATCAGTCACATGAGGGCTAAGAGCTTCCTCTTGCACTGGGGCCTACTTGGCAGGTCCACCAGGGCAAAGTGTCCCACTAACAGGTAACAAAGTTCCTGTTCCTTTGGGTTTGTTGGTTGTTGGATGGTTATCCTGTACTATATGGCTAAAATCCAGTTATAAGTGGATGCCATGTGTATCTTTCTGGGGCTGGATTAACTCACTCAGGATGATCTTTTCTAGTTCTGGAAGATACACAGTCCCATGTTGGATGCCACCTGTTGATCAGCCAGCCGCTCTCAGGAATGTCCCCTCACGGTTTTCTCCCAACTCAGTTGCGGCAGCCACGAGTCTCCAAACTGATATGAGACTGGAAGTGGGCTCTTCACCGTTGGAAGGAGCCCCGGGCAAAATGTGGTGGGCACAGGAAATCCTGACTTCCGGGTTTCTCGGGCACTCTCGGAGCACAATCAGTGGGCAGTCGAGAGTTACAGCTCAGGCGGACAGAGGGAAAAGCCCTTCTGTTGTAAGTGTTTAGCTCTTTTAGTAAAGGCTGTCAGCTAAAAGTAGCTAAGAACCCTAAATGGGGACGCACCCCTATGGTGGGAATTTGTTCTGGCTCAAGTGAGCCAAACAGCTGGCAGCCAGTCTGCTGTGGCATCTGCAGCGTAAGAGTATAGATCTCAGGAATATATCCTGGGATGGAGATCAGCTTGGTAGGCGGTGGCAGTTTGTTGGAACTTGCGTCCCAGGCTGCTTGGGCAGCTAACAATGAAGTCTGGCAGAGCAGGGATATCCACTGGGGGTCCTTCTGGAACGATGTCTGCAGCTCCCCAAAATATAGACAGCCTCTCAGCCCATTTTGATGCAATAGATGGGGACCCCTTATTTAGCGAATCATGGAATGTATATAGTTCTTAGGCAGTAGGGGGATTTTTGGAAGTGGGCTTGTGACTGGCTGGGTTTGAAGTGTTGGTGATGCTCTGTTTGCATGGAAATAACAGGGCACGTGTTTACGAGACCTTTTGCCTGTAACCACTGCTTAGGTTGTGTATTCATGCTCCTGGAGCTGGCAGAAACAGGTAGAGAGCCTTATCCCAAGCCTACTGTTTTCAGTGTGGGGCGTGGGAACCCCCAACTTTGAGATTCCCGGGGTTAGGGTTTGTTCCATTTCACCCATTCCAAGCTAAGTTCCCTGGAGGCATGGTCCATGACTCCACGCTGTGTGGTGAACAGGGAACTCACAGGTCCATGAGCCCTTACAACAACCATCTTTAGCCCCAGCTCCAGGGGATCCTATGCCCTCTTCTGGCTTCATTGGGCACCTGTACACACTTGTACATGGCCACACACAGACACATACATATAAACACATAATTAAAAGTAAGATAAATCAGGTGTGGGAGGTGGCCCACACCTTTAATCCCAACTCTCTGGAGGTAGAAGCAGGCAGATCTTTGTGACTTTGGGGCCAGCCTGTTCTACATAGTGAGTTCCAGGACAGCCAGGGCTACAAAGTAAGTCCTTGTCTCAGAAACATCAATAATAATAATAATAATAATAATAATAATAATAATAATACAACCATGATGGGACTGGCAAGATGGCTCAGGAGTTAAGAGCACCTGTTGCTCTTGCAGAGGACTCAGGTTTAGTTCTTAGCACTCACCAGGTAGCTCATATCATTCTGAACTTCAGTTCCAGGGTATCTGATGCCTTCTTCTAACCTGCTGGGGCAGTAGGCATACACACTGAGCACATACATACAAGCAGACACACACACTCACATACAAAATAGATAGATAGAAAGAAAGAAAGAAAAGTCACAGAAAGAGAGCTTGAAGCCATCTTGGAGTTACATAAGAGGAAGAAGACAATACAAAAAAGCAAAGGTGGTCAGCATGGGTAGTGCAGACCTGTAGTTTCGGCTCCTTGGGAGGCTGAGAATCCCTGGCTCAAAAACAGAGCCGCAGCAGTATGAAACGCTACATAAATCTTGGAGGCCTTTAACATAAATACTTTCCTAAGAGAAAATTGAGGCTCGGACAAGCGATGCCACCTCCCTCCTTGGTGCTCTGGCCGGTTCAAATGTCTGAGGACTCTGTAGCCTCTTCCCCGGCGGTGATTCGCTCTCCCAGTCTAAGTGGGAGGCCGGTTACTCTCACAAGCTGATTATGTAATAATGAGTCTGGAATCTGAAAATGGAAGAACCTGGTGTGTGTGTGTAAGGAACAGAGACATGTTCTGAACAGATCTTTAAATGGGCGGGAGGAGTGCTGAAGGTAAGGTGAAGGAGGTAGGATTGCTGAGGACCCTTCAGGAAGCAGGTCGCCAACAGTTCTTTCCCACCTGCAGCTGCTCTGTGGCCCCTCCTCTGCGCTCTGTGGCCCCTCCTCTGCTTGGAGATAACTGTGCGTTTTGGGGGACTGCTGTCAATTCAGACTTCAGCTTTTCTTCTTCTTCTGCCAATTAATTCGTCCATAAATAAAGATGCGCAAGAGTTGGAGGACAGAAGTGCCCAGTCTAGGAGATCCAGGAGCTACCCACTCATTCAGAGGTCTCAGAAGAGCACGCATAGCGCAGCGTGGGCTCCAGAGCTTAGGGCAGGCATCAGCCAAATTGTCCGCAGTCCAATCCCACCAGCAGCTAGCTCCGGGTGCGCGCCCCTCCTGGCCCTAGAGCCCGGAGCTGCAAGCGCGCCGTCTCCAGAGGGCGCGGCCTGGGGGCGGAGCCTCGATGTTGTTGTTCCTCTCCAGCTCCGCCCCCAAGGGGGGCGCGGACCACGCGGCCCCAGGGCCCGCCTCCCCTCCCCCTCCCCGCCCAGCTAGCCCGCCTCTTTGTATCCAACATCCGGGTTTCCCCGCTGGCTCCGCTCCGTGGCCGCCGCTCAGGAGCCATTTTGGACTCGGTTCAGCTCCCCTCCCCCACCCCCCCCCCGTTCATGGCCCCTCCGGACTCGGCCCCAGCGCCCGGGGCCCGGGCCCAGCCCCGTTGCGCCATGCCCGCGTCGGGCGCGCCCTGTCCCGCGCCCCGCCGCCGCCCCCCGGCCCCCGCGTCGCCCCCTAGCCCGGGCCGCACTGCGCGCCGCCCGCAGCGGCCCTGAGCCCCGATCCCCGCACGCTGCCTGCGCACCGAAGCGCAGAAGCGCGCGCGCCTGGAAGCGAGACCCAAAAGAGGGAGCGGGAAGCAGAGCGCAGCCGCCGCCGGGCCCTGCGCGCCCCGGGAGCGCAGCGCGGCCCTGCCCGCGGGCTCCGGGTGTCCGCGGGGCGGCGCCGCGGAACATGACGGCACCCTGGGCGGCCCTCGCCCTCCTCTGGGGATCGCTGTGCGCCGGTAAGCATCCGGCGCGTCGTGGGGGTGCGGGGACCGGGGGCGCGCGGTGTTTACCAACAAAGGGCGGCCCCGCGGCCTCGGCGCCGCGCCACCTGCTTGGGATCAGGGTCGCGCGGGTCGCTCTGCTGGGGATCCTAGAGGCAAGCTCGACTGTGCAGTTCCTCTACGCGATTCTGGCTGGCAGAGGCGTTAGGTGATGGGGGAACCTGGAGTGTCAGGGTCGGGGTTCAGGTTCCGCGGGCGCGCGGACCCCAGGGACAGAGCGAGGATAACCTGAGCTCGGGGAAGGCGGCCCGGCGGGGTGGGCGTCTAATCAGGGGCGGCTGGGTTGGGGATGCGCGCCCCTGAGAGCCATAGGTGTCGCAAAGCTAAGCGGACGGCTTTCCTCAGCCGGCCCCGAGTCCTCTGCACCCCGTCCCGCCACTCTGCGTCGTGATCCTCGTGCGATTGGCTCCTACCTGTGCCCGCTCTCCTTGCAGCGGGCCACAGATGCGCCCTCGTGGGACCGCTTTTGTTTTGGACAACTGGGAGTGGAGAGGAGGTTGAGGAGACGCACCAACAGGTCTCAGATCGCTCCGGCCGGCACGTGGCTGGCGTTGAGTGACCCGCGCTCAGCCCGCAGCCGTCTGCGGGCTGTTGGTAGCTGGTGCGCGTCTGTGTGGGGACCTGTACGTGTGGGTGTGTACGCGCGAAGTTGTGGTGGGAAAGCTCTTTCGTCCCCAAAGCACAGGCACCGATTTCTCTGACCCGGTGGTGCTGAAGCGTGCCCAACTCTATACGAGCTCCAGGATGGGGATTGGGGCAGTCCTGGGAAACATGGACAGTCGGGTATTGAGACTCCAGAGAAAACATCGTGGCGATTGGAACGGCTTGTGCCCGGTGGCCGGGGCTCTGGGTCCTGCGCGTCTTTGTTCCCAACCCCCATTACACATGCAGCTCGGGTCCCCTGCCTCCCGAGGTGGCAGTAGCGCGGAGTCTGGGAAACCCGCGAGGGGCGGGGCACGAGGTGTAGGGGAAGGGCCGGGATCCCCTATGCAGCTGCGGGGGTGGGTATCCCAGATAGCCATTGAACTCCCTCATTGGGATCCTCACTTTCAATCATCTCCCTTCTTTTGCAAGGTAGTGTGACTTAGCAGTTAATTCCGATCCCGAGAGTTTTTGCACGCTTCTGGGTGCGGTGGAGGGAGAGTGAACGAACCAGCGGGCAGAGATCACATCTTTGCTACCGGAGCACATTGTTGGAAAGCGGGTTCAGCTGTCCTGGAGTGGTAGAGGCAAAGTGGTACTCGGGTTGAACATTTTGTTTCTTTTTGCCGCTAGCTGCACTGTTGCTCTTGAGACTTTTCTCCCCAAGAACTAGGGCTTGGAAGTGATGGAAAACATTGGCGGGCTGACCCAGGGGCACACAGCAGCCCCCCAGCTGCCTCTTGACCTCCCTGGATTTCTGCTCCTGGACATCTACCTTGTCTCTTTCAAGTCCAGGCTTGTTTAAGCGTCCTCTCAGGACAGTATGCCTCAGACTAGACATCTGTACATCACTGTCCTAGTTTGTCCCGGTTTGTCCTCACTAGTCACCATCCATTTTGGGGCAGGGGAGGTTGGATCCCTGGTGCTTTGTCTGCTTACTCTTTGCACTGTTTGGGGAGCGAAAAGCATTGGCATCTGTTCTGACTCGGAGCCTGTGGCTCTGCACTGGGGAAGGTGGAGTCACCTGGCATTTCTTGTCACACTTGGAGGTGCTGTGGTGGCTGCTGCTCCGTCTCTTGAGGAATTAGAGGAGAGCTTCACTGGGTTGAGGCAGAGCTGGCCCTCCCACACCTCTGGCTTCAAGGGCCTTTCATGTTTCTGTCTTGGTATTCAGAATTACTCAACCCTGTGGTAAAAAGAAGAAATCTATAACAGTACTGCCAATAGGAACATGGGTTGGACATATCTATTTAACTTTAAAATTTCAAATAGTCAAGGAAAAAGAAATAGTAGTGTCTCAGTGTATTCTGGCTGCTCTAATACCACAGGACTGGGTGAATCAAACAGCAGTTTTGGGGCTGGAGAGATAGCCCAGTGGTTAAGAGTTGCAGAGGACCCAGGTTCTAGTCCTAACACCCACACAGTGACTCACAATCACCTGGAACCCCACTTCTAGGAGGGTCTGGTGCTCTCTGGTCTCTGAGAGCACCAGGCATGCATGTGGTGCACAGACATAGCTGCACACAAACACTCATAAGATAATAAAGTTAAAATAGCCATATATGTATTATATGTTTAAATATGTACATTTAAAAATCAGTGCTTACTTTTACATGGTTCCAGAAGCCAGAGCAGATTGCTGGGATGGTCTGGCCTGCCCTAAGAGAGCTAATCTTCCACAGTAAGGATCCTACCCTTGTGGTCTAATGACCCAGGCATGACTCCAGCCTTCGCTGCTTCCTAGAGGTCCTACTTCCAAGGACCTTTAATTATTGGTGGTTAGGGCTTTGCCATATGAATTTGGGGGCAAAGACTTGCTTTTTTTCATAATTGGGTAGATTAAGTTAACATAAAGATTGGTCATTTCAACATTCAATCACTATTAAAACAGTTAATGAGACTTGAAAAAATTTATTTTTCCTGAGGTAAGGTTTCTTCTCTGTGTTGCCTTGGCTATTCAAACTCACTCTGTAGACCAGGCTGACCTGGAACTCATAGAGATCCACCTGTCTCTGCCTCCCGAGCGCTGTGATTAAAGGTGTGTGCTATCACTGCACTGCCCTGCCCGAGACATTGAAACATTTTTTATTTATCTTCAAGATATGACAGAACACCCTGATTCCAACTTTGCTCACTTAAAGTTCTCTGTAGTCACATTTGGCCAGCACTCTGAGAAGGAAAGGCAGGGTTAATGCTGTAGCCCGTGGACATGTCTGAAGTCTTTCTGTATCTGAGCCTGGCCCAGTGTGTCCTTGGGAGGCTGGCGTTTGGCCCTTCTGCAAACGATGTCTACTCTATTCTCTACATCCATTTCTGTTCTTGGGGCTCAGAGCAGAGGGCTTTGTGGGGTGGGGTGCAGCCGAAGAGCAGGAGCCACAGGCTAAGAATGGTCTTAACAGGTCCTCCCTGCCCCAGGCATCCTCATAGGCTGACCACTGATAAAGGGATGTTTCTTGTCCATTTCTCTGGGTGGAGGTTAGTATGAGAGAGTAACCTTTAGTCTTCTGGGCCATTGTAGTGGGAGAGGCCAAGGACAAGGGCTCCAGAAGTCCCTCCCCAGAGAGGGTACCTTCTGTTCTCTGTCCTGTCAGCTGGTCATCCCAGGCTGCCTGCCTGTTGGGTGGGCACGACACTTGGAAGGAGTAGGTAGCCTCCTCAGCTCTCAGAGGCTCTTACAGAGCAGATGAGTCTATCCTAGTCTCTTCAACTGAGTGAAGACTTAAGGCCTAGAACCCTTTGATTGAGGCCTGCTTAGGTAGGCTTCTCCAGTGTACTCTGCTGCTGTTCCTGGCACCCAGAATCCTCCAAGTCTCCAGGCTTGCCCTGGCAGTTACCTAAGTCCCTTCCTTTGCTGGGAGCTCTTGGAAAGCTCCCATTGTCTTTAGTCATGCTGCTCCGAGAATCTCAGAAACCAGAGCTTCAGAAAATGCAAATCAGTGTCTCTACTTGAGCACTTGTAAATGTGTGTGCCTACTGTGTGGGTTCCCTGAAATCCCAACTGCCCTGCAGGCAGACCTCCCTCGGGGCATCATGTCCTTAGAAGGTTGTGCACATCGGACTTACTCCTCTTGGTATCCCTCCTTACCCTGTCTGATCTGTAGACATGTCCTTGCCTTTTCTTCTGGTACTTGTGATTCTGTCCATCGTCCCGTTTCCATGGTTTCTTCCTGAGCCAGGAAGCCATCTCTCTGAGTGCCTATGTATTTAACTCTTCTACCTGGGAGGTCAGTAGTGCAGATGGGATCCACAGGACATCAGAGCCAGACACTAACCTACTACCATGTCTGGGATCCAGTGGATGGAGGGACAAGAGCAAATCTGTATCATTTAGGACCATTCATTCATATTCGGACCCCATTTGTGTGTGTGTGCACACATGCGGGTCAAGTCTGGAGATCGTCAAATGTCTTTCACAGTTACTGACCACCTCATTTCTTCTTTCTTTTAAAAGTATTTCGTTTTAGTTTGTGGGCATGTGCCAGAGCTCACTGTGTTTGTGGCTGTCCGAGACCGACTTGCGGAAGTTGGCTTTCCACAGTGGGGCCTGGGAATCAAACTCAGGTTGTTAGGCTAGGCAGCAGGCAAGCCTTTGCTGCTGAGCCATCTCACCGGCCCCCATGTCACTGTGAGACAGGGTCTCTCTGACCCTGGAACTCGACTGTAAAACAAGGGTTACAGATACTTGCCATACTGCCTGGCTTTTTACCGGGGTGCTGGGTATCTGAACCCTGGTCATTATGTTTATGCGGCAAACACTATTGTCAGCTGAGTCATCTCCCTAAGCCCCCAGAGCACACTTGAGGAGACAGTCTGGGTGACAGTCCTGGGTTAGGGTCCTGGCTGCATAAGTCTCTCTAGAGCAGGGTTTCCCAAACTCTGACACCATTGGCATTTTGTATTTGTGAATTCTCTGTTAATGTGGGGAGGGGTGGCCATGGTAGTATTGGGTCAGGCCTGTACATTGCAGATGCTTATCTCTCATCTCTAGCCATGGTGGGTAAAACTAAATCCTGGCATTGCTAAATGGTAGGGGGAGAACCAGTGGTCTGGGGCATGCAGCTTTATTGGGTAGACAGCTGTTGGGAGATGGGGGAAGGGTTGAGTGCTCATCCATCTTTTTTCCTCTAGAGTCAGGATACGGAGCTGGGCTCTCCCCCAAAGCTTAGATGATCCCTGCTCTGCTGAACCTGTAGGAGTGTGTGTATGCTTCAGAATCAATGCTTCCAGCAGATCCGCTGCCACCGAGGAGAATCCTGGCGTCCTTGAGTTTTCCCAGAAGTGGTTCGGGTTTCAGGGAGGCAGCCAGTTGTGGGTGGCCGGGCATCCTGCCTGCCCGCACCCGCCCACCTGCTCTGGCCTTTGCCTTGAGGCTGGCACTTCTGCTCTCCCTCCTGCAGAATGTCAGGAAGGGGCTCCGCCTGCCTGACAGCACCCCCCCCTGCTCACCTGGGATCTGGGCAAGCCCAGGCTGTACCCGTCTGCCGAGCCCCGGGTCGTAGCAGGATCCCGGCATGCCCTTTTCCCCCAGTGGGCCTACCCTGTGGCGCTCTGAGAAGCTGCAGTGGCTGTGGGCCTGGAACTTCCAGGACACCAGGGCAGGGGGGCAGCCTCACCCCAAAGGTATGGGCCCGCCTCTTCCCATGGGGCTTGGGAGGTATGTGTTGTGGATACGCCTTGCCCAAGAAAGGTGTACCTGTAACCTGTGACAGACACAGTGGGCTTCCACAGAGGCCAATATGTTGGCCTCTGCAGGCCGGCAGCTCCCTGTGGCTGGCCTGTGTTTTGTGTTCCTTTTCATGCAGAGTTATACTGAGGATTGTTGGGGGGGGGCGTTTCTTTCTGATCCCACTCAGTAAGACAGCCTGGTGTGCTCGGAACTGCTCACTGGTGGTGGAGCATCCGGATGGACACAAGCCTTCTCACGAGCATTCAAGTGTGCCTCCAAGTCACCCTGTGACGAGTGTGCTGAGTGAGGTGAGACCTCCTTAGCCCACCTCTTCTGCACTCTTCCCCACCCCCATGACGATGTGGTTACTTTCCTAGAACTCTTGGGTCTGGTCCCCTCCCCCATGCCATCACCAGGTTTTTGCTCTTGGTCAGACACTCCGTATTGTGGGCTTTTCTATCTCATTGTTGACCAGACTTACAGACAAGTCCTGGTCCAGAGGTGCCTGCTCCTTGAGGCCTGTTGATGCTGTTTCTGGGCATCCAGGTGGTTGGGTTGGAGACACTGCTGTCTTCTTCAAGTTGGTCTTTAAGGTCTGCAGAATAACATCTATGACAGTGGTAGGGTCTGGAACTCATCAAATCAGGTCTGCTGGGACTGTTCCAGGGTCAAGGGTGCCTCCTGGCATGGGACTAGTCATGGCTTCTGGCCTTTGACTGCCCCATTCTTTCCATCCTGCTACCCACACACATGTGCCTTTTTTCAGACCCTCTCCTGGACTGGCAGCTCTGCCTGGTGTTTTCATTCATGGACATGTGACTCTGGATAGCTGATGTTGGAGATAAACCCTGGCCCACTGGGCAGGTCTGTGGCCCTCCTCTCTGGGGCATGTTCTGGAGGGGCCTGGCCTCATGGACAATATGGCTTTTCTTCCCTGGCTAGTTTCTGGGCTACAGCAGAGGTGTTTTGTGAGGCAAAGCCAATGCTCTTGTTTGTAACGTGTTCCTTAGTGGACTATTTCGGTTCTACCTCTGAGAACCAAGGAGGCTAAAATTAGTTCTGGGGAGGAAAAGGAAGGCTGTTGGAAACCCAAGCCCTTGGCTGGAAGGTGGAGAAGGCTGCTTCTCCATGTCTGTGGCCAGTATTGGGGAGGATGTGAGCCGACCAGCTGTTGTCTGTCCATCTGTGTAGAGGGAGGGATGCCTGACTGCCCTCTACTAAGCTAGTGAGAGAAAGCAGGAGGCTGACTTGGTAGCTGTCTGGAGTGTTTGTGCCAGGCTGGCTTCTTTCTTCTGCTCGTTCAGTGGCACACAGTTTCCAGGTATGGAGAAAATGCTGTCTAATGTCCGCTGTTACTGTCAACTCTCCTCACCTTCAACCTCCAACCTAACTGTTATCTGTCCATTGATTCATAAAATTAGGAGTTCTCAGAGCCCTGGGCTGAGAGCCAGGGGTTAGGAAATGTTTCTTTTGCATATTTGGGATTTCCTTTGTATGTGAATTTGAAGTGGGGTTCAGTAGGAGCCTTGGGAGATCTATTCTCCTCATAGAACATGTGGGTCAAAGTTCATCTACCAAGTGGCTTAGAAACTACAGGGGCACAGGGTTAGTTGAGAAAGGTGAGTGACCTCTGCCTGAAGGCGGGTCTAGGCTTATTTCCTCTAAGCTGAAACCTTTGCACCTGAATCTTCCCTCACCCAAGGGTCTCCTGGTTAACCACTGTAGATCAGAGGTCACATGAGCCCTATTTTCTTTCCCCTTTAAAAATTTTTATTATATTTATAGCTGTTCAATAACACACACATACGCAGTTGCAGAAATTTAGCTGTTAGTAGGTACAAACAGGGGTTCAAGTTGGGTGTAGTGGTGTATGCCTATGATTCCAGCTCTTGAGAGAGGCAGGGCAGGGTGGGGAGTTCAAAGTCAACCTGGGCTATAGATACAGTCTCCAAAACAAACAGATCGGAAAACAAAAGCCCAAGGTCTGCTGAGTAAGCCCTCCCCCTTAAAGAGTTACTTATTTTTTATGTATGTGTGTGCACACACATACTCTTGTAAGTTTTTTGTGCGTGTATTGCCCACAGAGGTCAGAGAGGATGTCAGATCCCCTGTAATTGGAGTTACAGGTGACTGTGAGCTGCTTGATGTGGGTGCTGGGAACAGAACCCGGGTCTTCCGCAAGATCATAAGCATCTTCCCTGCTGAGCCATTACCCTCCCCTCATCCCCAAACCTTTTCTGAGACATGACCTTATCTAGTCCAATCTGTCCACTGTCCACTGTCTACTCTCGCTGCCGCCAGCCTTGAGCTAGGACCCTCCAGCCTGCAGCTTCTAAGTGCTGGGGAGAGTGTGCCTCACCACATCCAGTTTCTGCAGTGCTGGGGATGAAGCCTAGGCCTTCACACTTGCCAACCAAATGCTCTCCCAGCGGAGCAGTCCTCACCTCTCTCTGGTAAGTCTTTTATGGTTGGTAGGACAACTATAGGTAATACTTAAAAAAAGAGTTTTATTGTTTATTTATTTACATCTTTAAGATGTATAGTATATGTTCGAGGTGCTATGGCATGTATGTGAAGTCAGAGGACAACTTGTGGGAGTTGGTTCTTCCCATCTTGGGGTCCCTGGGTTGAAACACAGGCTGCCTGGCTTGGCAGGGCACCTTCTCCCACTAAACTAGTGCATCGCGCCCCCCCCCCCTTTTCAGTTCCTACTGGTGTAACTGCTGCAGTATGTCACAACTGTGTTGATAAACTAAGCAAGGCCTGGTGTGTATGCAGTGGGGTGTTTTAGAAAGTCCCTGGGTTTGACCCACATCACAGAAATTAAAAGCGAGGTGGGGGCGGGGGCTTTTGGAGAGCTCAGCTGCTAAGAACACTGACTGTAACAGAACTTTTAAATATTATTTAACACTTATTTATTACTAAATTCACTTATAACAAACACCAACAATTTCTTAACTATTAATCCTATAAACTCTTACAACCCCTTTAACCTATCCACTAAACCTATTGATAATTATTTTTCTAACCTTTTAGAATGATACAGTCTCTGGGGCAGGTACTCAGTCGTCAGGAACACAGTCTTTTTTGTAGATTCTTTAAACGCACTTAGCAGTCCTTTTTCTGGATCTCTCAGATGCAGGTTCGTCAGGGTAAGTTGGTTATTGCAGTCTCACCTTAAATAAGGCTTCATGCTTTCTTCTCTGTGGGAGACCCCAGCCGTCTGCAGGCCAACTTACTTCTTTTGAATCAGGAACTCAGCTGCTCTGTCTCAGTCCTTAAAGCCAGGCACAGTTTCCTTTAGGCCACTGTTCGGACAGATCAAACCCCTCTAGGCAAAAGCTGAGCCACAGGGTTTAGTCCTTGGCCTTTTGGTGTCTTGCTCAGGCTTTCTTTGCTCACCGGCTTCTTTCTGCTTCAGGGAGAGAGCTGGCCATCAATGGCCAGCCCTTTTTTCAGCAGGACTCTTGGAGCTCTCTAGCATCAGGGACCTCTTCTCCTTCTGGCCTCCATGCACTGTCCTTAAATAGGAGGAACTCTGTTTCAGCTTAATTTGGGCTCCGCCCACTTAGCAGCTGAAAACAATGTCAGGCCAGATACTTTGTTTCTTCAAGTCCATTAAGTCTTTCCTGTCTTCCTGATTTCAACCTTGTTTTTCAGTCTATTAAGTCTCCTATTTGTTTCCTGTTTTTAGTCCACTTGCTGATAATGCTCTTCAGGCCCCAAATTAAGAGACAGTATCAGAAACCCCTATATATTTTCTAAATCTAATTTATCTAACCCCTACAACTGACCACTCTTAAAGGACCCAGACTTGAGTCCCAGCACCCGCAAGGTGCCTCACAGCCATCTGTAACTCTAGTTCCAGGAACTCTGTCTGATGCCCTCTTCTGACCTCTGTGAGCACCATAAATTCGGGAAAAACAGCAATACACATAAAATAAAATAATGATTTAAAACTTATTTCTGAAGAAGGAAAGTGTAATTATGAGTGAGTGGTTAATGTGTTTCCATGAGCTTGAACGTGCCTGAACAGTCAGCATCCAGTGCGTTTTCAAGCCTGTGTCTCCCAAAATTCCCCTCCTGCCTCTGCGGTTCTAGGATTACAGTCAGGGCCTGGTGAGTGTTAAGCGAGCTGAAGCCCTTCAGCCCATCCTAGTTGCTGCACTCATCCCCTGAGGGTGGCTGGCTACTTTCTTGACTCCAGCTTGGTTTGCATCCATTTTCTACGACTACATTTACATCTTTGAATGGTTCATGTAGTGGATCTATCTTGTTCACTGTTACTTCCACATCCCTTTTAAACTCAGATCCATGTAGGCAAGCATGCTAATACACATATCTACTGAGATCTTTTTGTTTGCGTTTGTTTTTTTTAATAGGACAGGAACGAGATCACCATAATTGATTGATTGATTGGCTTTTGAGACAGTCTTACTGTGGCTTAGACTGGCTTGGAACTCACTGTGTAGCTCAGGCTAGCCTCAGATTTGTAAGTGATTCTCCTGTTTCTACCTCCCAAATGCTGGGTTTAATGGCATGGGCCATCACACCTGGCTTACTTTTTAATAGCCATGCGAAATTCTCAAGTGTAGATATAGACTATGTTTTATCTGGCCTCCTATTGGTGGGCTTTCTGATTGTATATTATTTATGTAGAGTGATGACAAGAATAACTCCTGGAGCACAAGATGTGTGTGCTTTGCATTTTAATAAGCACTGAGAATGGCAGGTAGCGGCAGTAGGTGCAGAAGCTGGGCGAGGTGGCAGTTGACCCTCTGGGGCGAGGTGGCAGTTGACCCTCTGGGGCGAGGTGGCAGTTGACCCTCTGGAGTAGTATGTGGATTTCTGGGGGTCTATCCTCAACTCTGTAAAGTGGTTGGACACATAGGTTGATGTAGCCACACCCAGCAAAGGTGCCAGCACCAGAGGCTGCTTCGGTGTCACGGTTAAGATGCTAGTGAGGGACATGGCAGTAGTCTAGCTAGGACGCATGGGTGTGGGTTTGTGATGGACTCGTGTGCATGTGCATGCTACTTAACATGCTGTGTGCCACCTCTGCCCTCTTTGGGGTCTGTGGCACATGCTCAGGGTGGCTGGAGAGCTCTGGGCAGCGGCACTGTACCCAAGCTCAGTGCATTGACAAAATGTTGGTGCGGCAGGATAATGACTACATATGGTAATGAAGATCTCTTGATGGAAAGGCCTCAGGAATTTCTGTGTGTGTCTAGTCCCTTATCCAGTCCTCTGCCATGATTACCTGTAAAACTAGGGAGGGCAGTTTGGGATGGTGTGATTTCCAAAGTGCAGCTTGTCCTGGGTGTCTGGTTCAACTGTCCTGATGTAAGTCCCCTGTCAGTCTCTGCTCGTGGAACTCCGTGACACTGGACTTGTGGCAATGTCTCTAGTATGCATAATGTCATTGTCGGCTCTTCCGCATCGTCCTGATGAGATACACTATTTGTGGCTTTGTCTGCACAGTAGACTTAATGGAAAATCACATAGCCCTGAGACTCATTGAAGAGTAAGATGCTGACAGGCTTGCTGTGAGGGACTTTTCGCTCTTCTTGGTTTACAGATGGCTGTCTGCCACTATGACCTTTTCTGTGTGTCCACTAAGAGTTTCCTTTTAAAATGATGCTTCATGACTCTTCCACCACCTATTTATTTTGTTCTTACTTTTGTTGTTGTTTGAGATAGAATATTTCTAGTCCTGGCTGTCCTAGAATTCTCTTACATAGACCAGGCTGACCTTGAACTCACAGAGATAGATCTACCTGCCTCTGCTGGGATTAAAGGTGTGTACCACCATGCCTGATGTACCACCTATCTAAACATAAGCACATTGAAGGCTGATAGTTTAACCTATGGATGTTATGGGTGACATAAATAAGGTTATAACATTTTGGAATGAAGATGACAGTTGAAAGTGAGTTCTGTTTTCCTCTTGGATTACATTTTGGAGTGGAAGTCACTTTGTCATTGTTGAGACAGGGTCTTACTATGTAGCCCTAGCTGGTCTGGAATTCCCAGAAATTTGCCTGCCTCTGCTGTGTGCTGGAAGTAAAGGTTCAGGCTATTAAGCTTAGCTGGAAGCTACTGTTTTGGGGGTTTGTCTTGTGGTCTCTGTTCTTGTAGAACCTTCCACGGGCTGTTTTGTCTAAGCTGGTGGACACTGTCTTTCTCTCTCTCTTCTCCTACCCCCCCCTCCCATTTTTCTCTTTCTTCCTTCCTGAAGTCCTAAGGCAGTTTTACCCCAGTTTGAGGGAATGCAAGCTGTAAGTGTCAGCAACTGCTGGGACTAGTGACAAAGACCAGAGAAGAAAGCTATCCATGCGTTCATGGTGGAGGTTGGCAAGGTGGGCACAGCTTCAGAGGAGTGAGAAGGCTGGAGACTGGGGAAGCGTACCCAGACATCGGGCAGTGAAACAGAGAGAACGGAAAGAGAAGCTTAGAATCCATGCTATTTCTGTTCCTGTGTAGACATGACCTTGCTTTGGGGTACACTGTGGTCCTGAGATGTCTATACACTGGGTAAAAGGTAGATGCAAAGCCTTCATTTTCTGCTAACCAGGGCCAATCCCTTTGCTGAAGGCATCTAGAACAGGCCAGAGGAAATAGCATGTGTGGTTGAAGGCATCGCGTAGCTAAGAAGAGTGAAGATTTGCAGACCAGGACTAGACAGCTCCCCCAGCCGAGCTGTATTACTCCCCAGCCCCAGATGTGGTTTCCTCTATGCCTTTTTTAAAAAAGATTTATTTATTATGTATACAGTGTTCTGTCTGCAGGTATATCTGCAGGCCAGAAGAGGGCACCAGATTTCATTATGGATAGTTGTGAGCCACCATGTGGTTGCTGGGAATTGAACTCATGACCTCTGGAAGAGCAGCCAGTGCTCTTAACCGCTGAGCCATCTCTCCAGCCCTCCTCTATGCCTTGAAAATACTTTCGTTAGTTTAAAGTCTTTGCTAATTCCAACAGCCACTTGTTTTAGGGCCGGTTGACACTGCTTTCTCTTGAAAACGGGAATAACAGCCTTATTTTGCAAATTTGTTGGCTTGTATATGAATCTTGTGAGTGGCAGCTACAGAGAATCTAGATTCTGTTACGTTCCCTCAAAGACATTGATTTTGTTGGTGCTGCTGCTGTTTGTGTCTGTTGCAGCAATTCTACTGACTGAATTCTTCTGTGGTGAGCAGCTGCTGAAGTGCCTGCCTGTTTCCTCGGGCTTGTTCGGTTGTGTGGAGTGTGTCTTGTTCCTGTATAGTTCTAGGGTCAGCTAGAGGGTTGAATAGTTTGCTGGCTTTCATCCTGGCCTGGCTTGTCATCCTGAATTTTTTGTAATCACCATCCAGAACATACACATCAGTTGCATTTCTGTTTGGAACTTGAGGTTTTGTTTTTTGTTTTCCTCCTTGTTTTATTCCTGGTTTTGGTGGCATATACCCTCCAGTACATTTAGAAAAGTTTATTTTATTTTTAATTGTGTGAGTGTGTACTTGAGTACAGAGCTAGTCTAAGAGCAGTACATGCTCTTAAAGTCCGAGCTCTCTCCCCTGCTCTTCATACTATTTGTTTGTTTAGAGACTGGTCTTACCTGGTCTCTCTGTGTAGCTCTGGTTGTCCTGGAACTTACTATATAGCCTGGCTGGCCTAGAACTCAGAGATCCGCCTGCCTCTGCCTCCCTAGTGCTGGGATTAAAGGTGTGTGCCACCACAACCAGGTGCCAGCACATTTTGATAAAGAGCAAATGGAGGAAGATTCTGTTTTGTTTTTTTTTTTAAGATTTACTAATTTTATGTTTTCAATTGTTTTGCCTGCATGTATATATGCATGTGTATGTTCTGGATGGTGTCCACAGAGGTCAGAAGAGAGCAACCAGTGCTCTAACCACCGAGCCATCTCTCCAGCCCCTGGGAGGTAGATTCTTATATTCTTGTTTTTCTCTCTTTTGTCTTTGCAGTTCATTGGTAGTTAATTGGCCATGGACTTGTGAGTGGAAAGCATTGTTCTACTGTCGTGTGGTTTGCATGTACTGGTTATTGGAAGGTCAAAGCCAGTCACCTTTTTATCCATTTCTTTCTTACTAGATATTCGTACACACACACACACACACACACACACACACACCCCTTTTCTCTCTCTCTCTCTCTCTCTCTCTCTCTCACACAGCTGTCTGTCCTGCTTTTCATGGGTGTATTGGCATTTGCTTCCTCTCTGGGGGTAAACCATTCTTAAGCCGTTGTCCCAGCGTCCTCTCTCGTTCTCTCTCCGGCTGTCCATAATTGATTGCTCTTTAGCCTTTTATGTTGAGAATGGGCTTGAATGCTGATTGACGGCCCAACTGCTCTGAGCCTGCAGGTGGAGCTGGTCAGGCTGGGAGACCTGCCGAGGCAGATTCTGGAGCCAGTTAGATTGTGCTGAGGAGGGTCTTCTGGTCTCTGTGTGGAGGTGATAGGCTGGGCCCTGGCAGCTGCAGGTAGGAGAGAGCTGAGTGCTGTATTTGGGATGCTCCTCTTCCCTTGGTTTCAGTGTGATGCAGGCCTGAGGTGGCCTGCCCCTTTCTTCCCAGAGTCTGTCTTGTGCCTCCAGGAATTAGCTTGGCTCTGCAGGTTTGGGGCAAGGCAACCTCCGGCCACGAGTGGTGAGAGTGTCTGAGGCCTGCCTGCACGAACCAGTCCACCATCTGCCATTTTACTCTGGGTTACAGTGACATCTGGTGCCATAGAGTGCCAAGTCTTGGATGCTTCTGTGGTGGGAATCTTGCTACCCAGCTTTGTCTATGGCCAACTGAGGGCTCTGTGTGGTCAGTTCCCACTTCTCCAGCTCTGAGGTTCTTTTATTCCTTCAGGCTTATGCTTTAGAAAACTACCCTGTGCAGAGGAATCAGGACACGACACATGCTTATAATCCTTGGCGTTCACCTGGAAGGACACTCTCCAGTGTTCAGGGATTACATGCCCAGCAGAAGGCCCTGGGCCGCACCCTGTACTGTGGAATGGTGGTGCCAGGGACTTGTTTGTGAAGTCTGGTCTAGAGGTGACATGAGATGCCCTGGCTTTCTCTTGTATCTTTGGAAAGTGCTCTTGGACTTTCTGTGGCATTTATAGTGGACGAGTGAGCTGAAAAGCCCCATGAAATGCTAAGAAAAGTGTGGTGAGCATCCTTTCAAAATGCAACCAGATGGCTGCTTGTGCAGGAAAGGCAGGGGAGAGCGTGAAGACACTAGGAACCAGAGGCATGTGCCTCTGCCTGGCACAGGTGGTCATCTTGGGCTGCAGACGTGGTCCAGTGGTTAGGAGACCTTCTGGCTCTTCTAGAGGACCTGAGTTCTGTTTTCAGAACCCACATCTGGTGGCTTTCAAACTCCTGTACCTCCAGATCCAAGGGATCTGATGCCCACTCCTGACTTCCATGGGATTTGCACACACAGGGTATACACACATGCACACTCACACACCCCTTCTTTAAAATTGTTCATTCCTGCAGTTTTGAGGTTAGGTATGAACTGAAAGCTAGAAGTTCATATCATCTTGTTCTGGGAAACTCTAAATCAAGAAATTAAAAGTGTTCCAAGGCTAGGCTTGGTGGCGCACGCCTTTAATCCCAGCACTCAGGAGGCAGAGGCAGGTAGACTCTGAGTTCAAGGCCAGCCTGGTCTACAGAGGGAGTCAAGGACAGCCAGGGATACACAGAGAAACCCTGTCTTGAAAACAAACAAACAAACAAACAAAAAAAGGTGTTCCAGACTGGTACGGGTTTGGCAGAAACAGTCATTTCTTCCCAAAAGATAGTATTTCCACGGAAAATGCCCCGTTGGACATAAGCTCAATGTCCAAAGTTCAAAATCTGAAAAAAAAAATGCCACCAGTGAAAGTCATCAGAAACAAACAAACATAAAGTCAGTAAGTTTTAAAATTAGAAGAGGAGGATGCTGGAGAGATGGTTCTGGCTAGGAGCACACACTGTTCTTGTGGAGGGCTGGAGATCAGTCCCTGGCACCCACACTCACAGTCACGTATGATCCAGCACCAGGGGATCTGATGCCTCTGGCCTCCAAGGTCACCTGTACTCACCTGAACTCATACACACAGTTTGCAAGCCTTTAATCACAGCATACGGAAGGCAGAGGCAGGTGGATCTCTGTGAGTTCGAGGCCAGCCTGGTCTACAAAGCAAGTTTGGATGTGGCTGAGGATAATTCCAGAGACATTGGACTGAGGAGGGATGGCCTACCTTGGATCAGGACTGGACCAAAATAAAAGGAGAAAGCTTGCTAAGGACTGGCTTCCTGTTTCACCCCATCTCCCTGTTGTGATGGACTATGAACCCAAATAAACCCTTTCTCTCCTAAGTTACATGTGGTCAGGTGTTTGGTCATAGTGATTAGAAAAGTAGCTAAAGCAGGTATTTGAGTCCTTGGTGCTGCTGTAACAGAATACCACGCACTAGACAATGTATAAGCAGTTGAGACTGGTGAATCCAAGAGCATTGCTGTAACATTTAGGGTGGGCCTGAGTGCCATCCTTTAATGCCATGGGGAGGATCACATGGAGAGATGGGGTTGGGCAGGTGCTGTTTATAACTCACACCTGTGATAACCAACTTAGTCGGTGATGTGACTTTATTCCTTTCATGAAGTAAGGGCCCATGTGACCCATTCATCTCTTAATAGCCCCCCCAACCTATCCCATCAAGGAATAAGTTTCCAATACAAGTCTGGGTGTGGTGACACACAACTAATCCAAGGAAGCTGAGACAGGATCACAAGTTTGAGGCTGGCCAGGGCTATAGAATGAGATTGCATCTTAAAAAATAACCAAAACTCAAAAGGTTTGTAGCATTTGAATCCTAAAACAGTAAGAAATCTTGTTATGTTTGTGCGTGAAATGTCTCTGTGGGAGTGCTGTTCCCCATGGGCTGTGCTGTTTTCAGATGTTCTGGAGCCTTTGAGAGACAGGTCTTAACTGGAAGAAGTGGATCACTGTAGGTGGCCTAGATTTGATAGATCAACCATACTCCCGGCCTGGTCCCTAGTTCCTGAGCAAACTGCCTCAGGCTCCTCCTGTTCCTGCTGCAGGCTTCCATGCAGACTTCCTCCTCTCAAATCCTGAAAAAGGTATCTAAGATACCTACAAAGGCATACTTTTAAACTATTTATTTTTATATTAATATCTCTATCCACCTTCCAACCCATCGACCGGAGGTATGGAGTAAGGTCATTAATAGATACAAAGTGTAGGCCTCTTTAGTTGCAGGTTCTTGTGGCGATTGTTAGGATTCACGAAGACCAGCCAAACAACATACGCTGGAACAGGTTCCAGCAACTGGAACATAGCACACCAGGAAACAAGCAGCAGTTTTGGGGAGCACCAGGAGAGACAGCTGAAGAAGCAGCAGCTCTTGCACCCCCACTGGGGTCATGATCTCTTTTACTCAACCTGGGCCTCTATCTCTTAACAGCGAAGGCAGCAGTAAGTTTCAGCAAAGGATTGTCTGGTTTGGAAACAATGCCAACCCCCCCCCGCCCCGAAACCGTACTTTTTAATTATTAAACACTTATTTATTAATAACTATATTCAGTTATAACAAATACACTTACTTAATTACTATTCCTGTAAATACCTACAAATTCCTAAGAAGGCCTACAACCCCTAAGACCTATCCACTAAACCTATTGATAATTATTTTCCTAACCTTTCAGAAGGATACAGTCTCAGGGCCAGGTCCTCAGTCTTCAGGAACACAGTCTCTAGGGTGGACTCTTTAATGCATTTAGCAGTCCTTATTCTGGAATATCTCAGACGCAGGTTCATCAGGGTAAATTGGCTATGGTAGTCTCACCTTAAATAAGGCTTGAGGCTTTCTTCTCTCTGGGAGACCTCAGCTGTCTGTAGGCCAATGTATTTCCTTTGTATCAGCAACTCTGCCACTCTGCCTCAGTCTTTAAAGCTGGCCACAGTTTCAGGCCACTGTTCGGACAGGTCAAACCCCTCTAGGCAAAAGCTGAGCCACAGGGTTTAGTCCTTGGCCTTTTGCTGTCTTGCTGAGGCTTTATCTGCTCACCAGCTTCCTTCTGCCTCAGGGAGATCTGGCCATTGGTCTACCAGCACTTTCTCCAGCAGTACTCTTGGAGCTCTCTAGTATTGGGGGCCCTTAGCACGCAGCTCTCTGGGGTTCATCCTCTTGTCCTTAAATAGGATCGCTCCTTGTTCCACCTGCTTCAGCTCTGCCCCCTTAGCAGTTGAAAACAATGCCAGGTCATAAAGTCTTTCCTTGTTTCACTTGGCTTCAACCTTGTTTTTCAGTCCAAAGAGACTCCCCTCATTTCATGTGACTTCATCCATAAGCTGATAAGCTAATTGCTCACAGCCAAGTTGATCTTCATGCCCCGAATTAAGAGACTGTAACAGAAACCTAGATATTCACTAAGTCTAACTTATATTAATCTATCAACCCCTACACCCCCCTCCCGTTTTTCTGGGGTTTCCATTTATACCCCCTCAAAATCTGCACAAGGATGTTTTCTTTTTTTTTTTTTTTGGTTTTTCGAGACAGGGTTTCTCTGTGTATCCTTGGCTGTCCTGGACTCACTTTGTAGACCAGGCTGGCCTCGAACTCACAAAGATCCGCCTGCCTCTGCCTCCCAAGTGCTGGGATTAAAGGCGTGCGCCACCACCGCCCGGCTTGGATGTTTTCTTTTTTAAATTTTGTTCATTTTGCATTCCACAAGGATGTTTTCTAATTGGTCAACCTCATGCCCTACACAGGAGGTACTTCCTGTTGATCAAGATCGTGTGTGTGTGTGTGTGTGTGTGTGTGTGTGTGTGTGTCTGTGTCTGTGTCTGTGTGTCTGTCTATCTGTCTGTTTCTCATGCTTCAACTGGCACAGCCTTTCTCTTCTTGAGGTTCCCCATCTGTAGCCACTCTGAAGGTGGTCCTGGTCCTGGGACTAGAAATGTAGCTGTGGGATGGATGAGCTGGCAGGGCCAGTTGGGGAGACTCCTAACCTGGCTGCGGGGGCTGTGGGCTGTGGGCGGGAGGCCTTCATGTATTAAAAGGCTAGATGGCCTTGTGGTTGGAATTTTGCCATAGGCTATAAATAGCCAGTGTGAGAGAGTGTGAAGAAATGGAGCCAGGGAGGAGAGAGGAAACAGAGGCCCCCTGGGTCTTTAGCTGGCAGTAGCCTGGGTGTGCTGTGGGAGGGGTGTGGAATGTCACATGGGATGCAGAGCTTTCAGGCAGGCTTGGTGTGAGGCCTGGACTGGAAGGATGGCCACAACCCTAGGAGGCCGGTGCTGTCAGTCACTTCTCAGAGTGGTTAGGTGACTTGCCCCAGGACACAGTTGTGAGGCATCAGCAGGAGTTGGAGTCTGGCCAGCTCAGAGCTGTTCTGCAGGCTTCCCCATGGGCAGGTCTGGTCAGTTGCTCAAGTGACATCCTGAGCCTTTGGGTCCTACCTGGAGCCTTCATGTGGACTTCCCAGGCTTCTCACCTGGGTCCCCATGGTAATGCTGGAGGTCTCCGGCCTGACAGTGATCTGCAGACAGGAGTCAGGCCAGCCTCAGGCCCACTCTGTGTTTCTTGTTCCCCTTGTTGTGACTCCTGACCCTGCATTAGGGGCTGGTTGTCTGAATGGAGGTAGACACGCTCATGAGTTGGAAGTGTATGACAGAGGTGGAGCAGAGTGTACCCAGAGCCCTGGTGAGGTTCCATCCTCAGCTTCCATAGCTGGGGTATTGTTTCATGTTAAAGCCATCCCTCCTTCCTGTCCCTTTAAAAATCTTTCTCTAACCGGTATACCCAGAGCCCTCTGTCCATTGTAGGCCCATCCCATCTATCGTTCCAGCAGCTGGGGTTGGCTTTCCAGGCTTGTTTTGGCTGCTGGGCGCCTGCTTCTCACACAAGTGTTCATGGTGCTTGTGCCTTCACTTCCTCCTGGGCACTCTTTGGGTTATCTCTCTCATCCACTCTTCGGACGTCTCAGATACTCCCTGCTCACATGGCTGCTGCTATGCATGCAACTCGTGAATGGGGGACGCAGCTGTGTAATCCTTGGACTGGATGCTACACTTAGCTTGACTACCAGTTACCAACACAAATGGCCAGGGGCATGTGGCACTTGCTGAGGCTTTTTTCTTAGGCCTGCACTCTTCCCTCAGAGACTCACCCACAAACTTAAGCCCTATGCTTGAATATGGTCCTGACTGGGGGACACCAGTGATCACCTCTGTGGGGTCCTGTCTGGGAGAAGCCAGTGCACACCTCTGTTTGAGTCCTACCACACCTGGCAGGTTTTCACCACAAGTGTCAAGGTCTAGGCCAGCATGGCTCTGGATGGCCAGAGCTGAGGCTGGGTTCCACCATTCTGATTGGTAGCATTTTGAACTTGTGGGTCCTACCTGAAGCTTTGAGATTGGCTGCTTGGCTAAGACTGGGGCGCCCTGGAAGGAGCTTCCTACCATGGTGGGGAGATGTTGCAAGGGTGGCTCCAATCTGCTGTAGTGAGCCAGTCAGGGTCCTCCTGACTGCACTGGGGAATCACACAGTGATGGAACTCAGCACCCTGCCAACCTCAGGTCAGGGGAGCCCCTTCCCTTACACCCCCACTGGCCTTTCTGGTGGGTTATTGGAGAAAGCTGGGGTGCTGGTACAACGAGGCTGAGTCGGTGCTGATTTCCTGTAGGGTATCTACATAGGATTTCATGCCCCCTTGTGAGGACGTCCCCACAAGTATGAGACCAAAACAGGGTCTTCTTTGGCATTTGTGTACTCTTTGCCATCCTACATCAAAAGGTTCATGGGGTCATTGTGGGCAAAATGGTTGGGATTGTGGCTTATTGGTAGGGTTGATAAGAAAGACATTGGGTGAATGAGGTCATGATAAAGGAGTGTTTGGGGGGTTCAGCCATTGGGATGGAACTTCTGCTGGGGAAAGCATAGTGTGTAAGAGCGGGTTTGGGGTGTGCCTGTGGTTGTGCAGCCAAACCTGGCAGGAAGGTTGATCTGTGATTGCAGCTTAGCTCTCCTGTGTGAGAAAAGTGACCCTTGGTGACCCTGGGCGGTGACGCTTTTCCCATTAGCTTAGGTGTTCTGCAGCATCAGGTGAGCACCAGATGAGAATGAACACAGGAAGGTCCCTGCTTATGGCGGTGTGTCGGGGATGGACGGAATAGTAGCCTGGTCTTCCTGAGAGGTGTCGGATGTGTGCATGGCAGGAGTCCAGTGCTGAGGGCAGAGGGGTGGGTTGGTATCTTCTCCAGGACTACAAGTCACTGGGCTGTGCTCAGCCTCTCTTCGGGTCACAGGCTCTGGGCGTGGGGAGGCCGAGACTCGGGAGTGCATCTACTACAACGCCAACTGGGAGCTGGAACGCACCAACCAGAGCGGCCTGGAGCGCTGCGAGGGGGAGCAGGACAAGCGGCTGCACTGCTACGCGTCCTGGCGCAACAGCTCGGGGACCATCGAGCTGGTGAAGAAGGGTTGCTGGCTGGACGACTTCAACTGTTACGACAGGTACGCCAGGCTGAAGCCTGCCGGTGCTTGTGCCCTTACTGGTCTCAGGATGTCTTCTGAGGCAGTGCCATGATCCCAAGTTCCTGTTCTGGTGTTTGCTCTCAGTTCAGGCAGCATTTCTGTGCCTGGCTGCCCCTCTCAGCCTTGGGTCACTCTTTAGGAGAAATGAGTTAGTTCATCCTACCTGTTGATGTTTTCGTGCTGGTCTGTCTGTAGGGAGGGGCCTGGGAAAGTCTTGGTGTCCCTCCCCCAGAGTTTGAAACGGGGACTCTGGGGCTTCAGGCAGGAGTGTGTGGCCACCGAG
This sequence comes from Lophiomys imhausi, assembly GCA_907164525.1. Taxonomy (NCBI): domain Eukaryota; kingdom Metazoa; phylum Chordata; class Mammalia; order Rodentia; family Muridae; genus Lophiomys; species Lophiomys imhausi. The sequence goes on along the minus strand of CAJQZJ010003646.1, from coordinate 4,450,760 downwards.
GAGAACCCCCAGGTGTACTTCTGCTGCTGTGAAGGCAACTTCTGCAACGAGCGCTTCACCCACTTGCCGGAGCCTGGGGGCCCAGAAGGTGAGGGGTCGGTGGGAATGGGCTCTAAGTGTGTACTCTGGAGCTAATGGGGAGTGGTTGCAGGGCCTACTGTAGTGTTGGAGTGGGCGGGCTGTGTGACACAGGGCTCCCTGTGTCCCCCAGTCACGTACGAGCCACCCCCGACAGCCCCCACCCTGCTCACGGTGCTGGCCTACTCGCTGCTGCCCATTGGGGGCCTTTCCCTCATCATCCTGCTGGCCTTCTGGATGTATCGGCATCGCAAGCCTCCCTATGGCCATGTGGACATCCATGAGGTGAGACAGCGCCAGGGCAGGGCAGGGCAGGGAGGACAGCTGCGCAGGCTCCTTTAAGCTTTTTCTTTCCTAGGACCCAGGGCCTCCACCCCCATCGCCTCTAGTAGGCCTGAAGCCACTACAGTTGCTGGAGATCAAGGCTCGGGGTCGCTTTGGCTGTGTTTGGAAGGCTCAGCTCATGAATGACTTTGTGGCGGTGAAGATCTTCCCACTCCAGGTGAGCTTTTGTGTGTCTGTGGACCGTCTTCTCTCATTGTGGTCCAAGTTGGAGTCTCTCTCCACAAGAAGTCCAAGCTCCCGATTCAGCAGTGAGAGGCCATCAGAGTTAGGGTTGGCTCTGTGAAACTTTGACCCACGTTGGTTTTTCGTGCTGTGCTGTGACACAGTTCACATGTTTCATGTATGCACAGGTCTGTGTGTGGAGGCCAGAGAGTGACACGCAGTGTTTGCCTTTATTCCATCCATTTTTTTTTTTGAGACAGAATTTCAGTATGTAGTCCAGGCTGGCCTGGAACTTGTCCTATAGACCAGGCTGGCCTTGGACCCACAGAGGTCCATCGGCTTCCACCTCCCAAGAACTGGAATGAAAGGTGTGCCTGGCTTTTGACTTTTTACAGTTTTTAATTTTGATTTATTTTTAATAAATATTTATTTTTATGTGTATGGGTGTTTTGCCTGCTTCTATCTGTGTACCACATGCATGACTGCTGCCTGTGCAGGATCCCTGAGATTGGAGTTCAAGGCACTTGTGAGCTTCCATGTGTGTGTTGGGAATTGAACTTGAGTACTTAAGAAGTTTTAACCTTGGAGCCACCTCTCTCCAGCCTTCTACTTTTATTTATTTATTTATTTATTTATTTATTTATTTATTTATTTATTTATTTTCTTTCTATCTATCTATCTATCTATCTATCTATCTATCTATCTATCTATCTATCTATTTATTTTGAGACGAGGTCTCTCACTGAGCCTGAAGCTCAGTGATTGAATAGACTAGTTGGCAAACAACTCCCAGGGATCTCCCATCTCTGCCCCTCCCTGCTTCCAGCATTGGAGCTACACTCAACTGTTTGTACAGGTGCTGGGGATTGAAATTGCATCCTCATGGTTGCCCGACTTTAGCTACTATTTCCTCAGTTCCCAAGTTTGGTTTTTACATTATGATCTACTCACGGGCATCTGACACCAGGCAACCCAGGTAGCTAGTTCCCCAAGAGACTTAGCTGATACTGGGCACTTCACTCAGCGTCTGTAAATCAGGGGGCCAGAGCCAGGCACCTCAGAGATTGCTGTTGGCCTGTCTTGCAGATGCTGAGGCTGGGAGGCCAGGGCTTGGGGATGGAGTAGGTGTGGGTGGGTGGCTGTCCTGCTGTGCGGTTATGTCTGGCAATGCCCAGCTGCTTCCCTCCCTCAGGACAAGCAGTCGTGGCAGAGTGAGCGGGAGATCTTCAGCACCCCCGGTATGAAGCATGAGAACCTGTTGCAATTCATTGCTGCCGAGAAGCGAGGTTCCAACCTGGAGGTGGAGCTGTGGCTGATCACAGCCTTCCATGACAAGGTGAGCCCTGGAAGACCCCAGGCTGACACAGAGAGGTTCCAGTGTGAGGAGCTCCTCACCCTGGATCACCTCTGTGGCATGAATTGCTGTTCCGCACCTGTACGTTTGCCGTGAGCCATTCCTCCTGAGGTGGCCTGGGCTGGGTTGCATCTTGCCCTGCATTTGGAGCCTTTGCCCACAGTCTGCTGCCTTCCCTTAGGGCTCCCTCACGGATTACCTCAAGGGGAACATCATCACGTGGAATGAACTGTGTCATGTGGCGGAGACGATGTCACGAGGCCTCTCGTACCTGCATGAGGATGTGCCCTGGTGCCGTGGTGAGGGCCACAAGCCTTCTATTGCCCACAGGTACTTGGGTCCAGGAGCCCTCCCTGCACATGGGCTGGAGTTCCAGAGAGGGCGTGCATTGTAACCAGAGATGCCTCTTCCTCCTTGACCCTTTCTGTGTGCTGGAGATAGCTAGCTAGCTTTCCAGGCCAGTGTTCTTGTGCCCTCTGCTGGGCACACGAGGAGATGCTGTCGTCCCCCACCCCCCCGTCCGTACTTTGGAGAGCTGGCTCTTCAGCCTCGATTTTGGTCAAGAACATTTTGTATCCTTAAAAGGACTCTCCTTCCCTAACCTGGGCAGATTATGTTTGCTGATGCTGGCTGGTGCAGAGCACATGTGATTTTGTGTGTCGTCCTGTTGACATTAGCTCTTCACTGTCCCTTGGAGAACTCTCCTCTATACTCCTGAGGACCTTAAGAAAGACAAATGATAGGTCATTACAAAAGTGTTTTGACCTCACCGGGCTCTGGAAACTGTCTTAGGACCTTTTAGGATCTCTGAGCCTCACTTCTCTTTGTTTGTTTTTTGGCTTTGTTTTCTATCCAGGCAGAATTAAGTGCCTGTACCCGCTCCCACACTGCAGCTGTGACACGCTGATCTAAATTCTTATTCACATTCCAAATATTGTAAACTTCTCACAAGACTTGTGTGCCATTCCCTCTGAGAATTTATGGGCTGGCTTTTAGTGCTGTGGTGTGGGGTCTGCCCAGCCGCCAGGGTAGGACCTGCTCTGCGGGCCCTGGCAGAAGCCTTCAGAATTCCCAAGCTGTTTTATCTCATGCCCCAAAGAGGTGGGGACAGTTTGACCTAAGAGTTGCAAGTCACGGACTCTAGTACTTTTGAGAGCCATGGTAGGAGGAGGATCAGGATCAGCCAAGCTCAAGGCCGACTGGGTCTTGATGCTGTGTGTCAGCCAGGCTCTTGGTTGCCATAGGGACTTCAAAAGCAAGAATGTGCTGTTGAAGAGCGATCTCACCGCTGTGCTGGCTGACTTTGGCCTGGCCGTTCGGTTTGAGCCAGGGAAGCCTCCAGGGGACACCCATGGGCAGGTAAGGAGCCTGGACAGTGGGAGGAGGTGCTGGGTCTCAGCTGGAGTGACCACAGAGCTACCTGGGGACTTAGAGAACCAGGCTCTCATCTCACCAGCAGGGAAACCAAGACCTGGAGCTTGGTGAGGCTTCAGCCAGCCAGCTGAGCGATCCAGGCTCCCCGTTTGGGCTTCAGCCACTCCTCCTTGCATTTCAATCTTTCTCTTTCTGTTGTAATTATTTATTTTTCCAAAATACATTTATTGTGTGTGTGGGGGGCATGTTTTAGTCAGGGGACAACTTTAGGCAGCCAGTTTTTTGTTTGTTTGTTTTTTCCCAACATGTGGTTGAACTCAGGTTGTCTGGCTCAGCAACAGGTGCCTTCACCACTTGACACTTGCTTGCCCTCGGTTGTAATTATTACATGAGATTAAAATAAAAAGGAAGGTGCTTTTTATTTTATCCCAACCAAATGCCTAGAAAAAGCAGTGAAAATTAAACCAGCAAGTCATCCTGGGAGAGTTACTTGGTTTATTTAAATGCGTTCTCACCATTTTGTTTGGCATTTTGCTTTTGCTTTATTGTTTGTTTAGCACGTGTATTCCAGTTTCCATGTGAGTGGCCTGTCTGGTTGTAGAAGCCTGAGGTAGCCACTGGGCATCTTCCTTGGTCACCTTATTAATGCTGGGCCATTCACTTGAACCGAGATCTCACTAGTTAGTCTAGCTAGCCAGCTTGCTCTGGGGACCCCATCTCTGTCTCCTATGTACTGGTGTTGCTGGCAGGCTGCATTATGTAGCTTCTACATATCCAAACTTTCATCTTCACACTGAATGACAGGAACCCTAGGAGCTAAGCCATCTCCTCATCTCCCCCTTGTCTGTTAGAGGGTCCCTGTCTGGGTAGTTCAGGCTGGTCTGGAACTCTTAGTTCTCCTGCCTTTCTGAGTGCCTGGCATTGTTTTAGGTGTTAATCTCAGCAGAGTACAAATCCTCAGAAAAGCTTGTTTGGGATGTTCCAGGACCTGCATAGGTGTTCAGTCAGATCTGTTTCTAGTTTGTGAGATTAAAAAAAAAAGATTCACTTATTTTTATTTTATGTGCTTTGGTGTTTTGACTGCGTGACACTGTGAGGGTGTCAGATCCCCCGGAATTGGAGTTACAGACAGTTGTGAGCTGCTGTGTGGGTGCTGGGAATTTGACCCAGGTCCTTTGGAAGAGCACTGGCTGCTCTTACCTGTGGAGCCATCTCTGCAGCCCCCAGTTTGTGGTGTTTTTACAGTTCTCATCAAGTATAACGGTTAACTCAGCTTCAAATGTATCGGAGCTGGATTTTGCCTCCAAGGCTTTGCACTTTGAATTGCACCGTCTTACCCAGTTGGATGCACGCACAGTCTCCCAGCTGAGTGTGTGTTTGAGTGCAGCTGGTCTCTGGAGAGCCTGTCCTTCTTTGTCTTCATGTAGGTTGGTACCAGACGGTACATGGCCCCTGAGGTGCTGGAGGGAGCCATCAACTTCCAGAGAGATGCCTTCCTGCGCATTGACATGTATGCCATGGGGCTGGTGCTGTGGGAACTTGTTTCTCGCTGCAAGGCTGCAGATGGTGAGTGGGCTGTCAGCCCTGGGCACCCTGGGCTGGGGGCCGGGAACTGGGCCTCGGGTGATCCCATCAGCCTCTCTCTTCTCAGGGCCTGTTGATGAGTACATGCTGCCCTTTGAGGAGGAGATTGGCCAACACCCTTCACTGGAGGAGCTGCAGGAGGTGGTTGTCCACAAGAAGATGAGGCCCACCATTAAGGATCACTGGCTGAAGCACCCGGTGAGGGAGCTGGGTTCAGGAGACTACAGGGGTGTGTGAAGGGGATCTGCCTGGTACAGCAGGAGCCTAGGAACAAAGAGGGAAGGCTGCCATGTCCCCTGGGTTCCAGGGAGACATCCCAGAGGTTGTGAATAAAAAGGTAGGCCCTGACCTCCTTCTTGTTCCCCCCATCCCCCCCCCCGTGGCTCAGCAGCTAAACGCTGGACAAAGCTTTGTGTTTGGGCTTGTGTATAATGTGACTTTAGTTCCAGTGCTCCAAGGCTGTGTCTGCCTTGAGGGAGTGGGAGTCCCTCTTCTACAGGGTTGAAATTTTAGTGAACATTTCCCTGAGTCTCTGAGGGAGGCCGACACTGAGAGACTCAGTGGGGTGACCAACGGGAGGAAGGGCAGGAGTCAGGGCTGTAGTGGCTGTGACAGCCATAGGGTGTGCCTGCTCCCTGCTTACTGCTGCCTCACTGAGTAACCCTAACAAGAGTTCTTTCCTGACTCCTGATGCTCTGTAGGGCCTGGCCCAGCTCTGTGTGACCATTGAGGAGTGCTGGGACCATGATGCGGAGGCTCGTCTTTCTGCAGGCTGCGTGGAGGAGCGGGTATCCCTGATCAGGAGGTCGGTCAACGGCACTACCTCGGACTGTCTAGTCTCTCTGGTGACCTCCGTCACCAATGTGGACCTGCTCCCTAAAGAGTCCAGCATCTAAGCCCAGAAGCATCTCTCCAGACTCAGTGGATCTGAAGAAAAAAGGAAAAAAGTTGTGTTTTGTTTTGGAAGTCCCATAAAACCAACAAACACATAAAATGCAGCTGCTATTTTACCTTGACTTTTATTATTATTATAATTATTATTAATAATATTATTTTTGGATTGGATCAGTTTTTACCAGCATATTGTTCTACTGTATCGCAAACAGCGGACATGTCAGCAGGCGTTGAGGTGCTGAGCTGTGAATGCAGAACCAGCGCCATGCTGAAGAGCCTCAGCCACCTCTTGTCCTTTGGGATTCATTTTCCCCCCCGCCGCCCGGAGTTCTCTTTGTTGTCTGGGAATCTGTAACACAAAGAAACCCAACTCCTGTCTTAGGAAATTCAATGCTGCAATTCTCTACTAGAGGAACCTTTGAAGACTGTTACATGGACACACCCTTCTCTGAAGAGGGTCCCCCCACCCCTTTATTTTGTGTTTCTCCCTTTTCAGGCAGTGAGCTTAAGAAACGGCAGATGTGTCCTCATGGATCTCACGGGCGTCCTTCTGACCCAACCGAGGGAGACTGAGATGAGGAGGAGGAAGGTTTGGACTGAAGTTGGAAGGGAAGTGGTTGTGGGTAGGGTGTGGAGCAGAGCTACACTGGACTTGGGAACATTTGGAGCAACACCCTTGGCTATGGAGGCTACTTTCTCAGGTAACAAGGGATTGAGGGCAAGGACCTGTGGAAGCCGAGCAGTGATAATAGCAAACACAGGGTTTGGAGAAAGGCCACGAGTGGGGCCAGGCTGCCCCACCTACCCAGTTTCTTCCCACTGTCTTGGGCTTGGCCATAGGAGGAAACACTGTCTTGCTCATGTGTTAGGACTAGCTGGAGGCATGATGGTTTAGTGGGCATTCTTCATGAGACATGATGCTGTAGATCTCTTTCATGGAGGAATTACTGAACTGCAGTTTCCTCTTGGCAGTTTGGGGGAAATGCCTATGGCACCCCGCACAGCATGGGGGGCCCCTCCCCGAGGGTCCCTGGGCTGAGACCTTGCTGGACTGCAGTTCTGGCTTGGCCCCTTGCAGTGGCATTACTGATTCCTTTCTGAGGCTCGCGAACATGGCTTTCTCCAGACCTTGTGAAGCGGTGCATATTCTGAAGCTGTGTTTCTGTTACTCTGTAACCTTGCTCCAGGCGGTGAATGTTCCTAATGCTGCTGTTTCGACATTGGAATTTTTTTTTTTAATTTATGAAACATGCTAAATTTCTTTTTTTTTTCCAGACAGAACACACACATCCACATATATACACATGCTTTGCTGTGTGGCTTCCAAGGTTTAAATTTTAAAAAGTGAAAAGAAGTAACTTCATGACCACAGACCACCTCAAACCAGAAATACCTCAGAATTTTCTACTTGTGTATGTTTTATTAATTATATATTTTGTTAGTTGTGTTGTCTTGTAGGAAGTATATTTTAATGTAAGTTGGCTTTTATGACAAGGAAGTTTAAAAGAAATAGAGAAAAAGAAAAAGTTTGTGTCTTCTAGTCAGTACTACCATTTTTGTTTGATAAAAGCTCCTTTGTAAATATTGTCATCAGCTGTAGGTTGGCGCTCTGGGTTGAGTCTGGGCATTCGTCACTCTGGTTTAGACCGTATTATTTCAAGAGCACAGGGCAGGCCGCTTCCTCCCGGATTGCTTAGAGGTCAGGTGTTGTTCCGTAAGTCCATTGGGCAGTACCCTGAATGACATCCCCACTTTAACTTGGCAGTACCACAGTTCTCACCCACTCGAGGTAACTTTACTTGAAATTTAATTCCTTCAACAGCAGGTGGATTCTGTAGCGCCTTTTACTGTGCTGTGAAGTCTGGGAGGGCACAGCTCACAGCTGGGCAGCTGCTCCCCTCAGAACGTTGTGTGTGGTGCCTGGGGCAATCCTGGGGCCTGTTCTTTTCTGTGGGTATGTATTTGTGCACAGGGTGTTGAGAAAGGCCAGCTGGCTTCTCTCTCAGACCTTAGTCTTTGTTTCCATGGGTCAGTGTGGGCTGACCAAGTAGTTAGGGGGACATGTAGTCTGTTTGTGTAAACTGTATGTGTCCTTTATTTCTCCCCCATTTGATTTTGTGCTGTGGTATTTTCTTCTCTTAGAATACTTCTCACTGTCAAACAAGTCTTACAGCAGTTGCTTTTCTTCTCCACTTATTTCTTTAAGAAGCTTTAAATATTTATTGAGAAGTGCCATATCTACTTTCTTTAGCTTTCTCCTCAGGCAGTGGGAGTACCTCTACTTTTGACCCTTAACAAACCAACCACTAAGAAATGTAGCTACTTAGCTGCAGGAGTGACCTGTCACCAGTCACACGCTGTGCCAAACAGTAACCCAGCTCCCCTGTGTGGTCTCCTGACCCTGGGTGGTTTTCTCTCGTGTGCTGACTTGGCTATAGGAAGGACCCTGGCCTGGCCGCGCTCTGCTGTGGGACACCCCAGTCAGGAGACACGGCAGGCAGGGCATGCCTGGCACCTTTTCTGGGAGTGGCCTCCCTCTTTGCTGACCCTGTGTCCAGCCATGGCAGTGTCCTTATCAGAATGGCGTGTCAATAGGTGGAACCTGTTTGGTGTAGCCAGGAAAAGGGAGAGTCTGGGTGGGGGTGTCTGTGGATAGGGGCCGTGAGCTGCCTCTCGCCTTCAGGTCACACATCCAACTGCTCATAGCTGCAAGGTGGGCGATGTTCCAGGGTGTGGCCCAGAAACTTGGGTGGGCCTTGTTCTTTCTTTCTTATTTTTCTTGTGCTCAGCTGAGTCCTGGGCCTCTGCCATGCACTTTGCTCGCAGATTTCTTGGCACTTTCTTTCTATTCCTCTCCCCCCTAAGCTCTCCAGAAGACAGAGGAAGTCCCGTGTATGGAAAAGGATGAGACAAGTCGGGAGAGAACTAGCTAGAGGTGCTTTCTCCTCCTTTCACTGCCCTCTGTGCTCCAAACGGTGGGTCTTGGCGGAGAGTGTTGAGGTGAGAAAAGCCTGCACTAATGTGCAGTCATCTGTGCTGGAGATCTCTGTGAATAAGTCAGAGAACCACAAAGCAAGTGAAGATTGCTGAGGTACAGGCATGCAGAGGACCCCTCACTGATGGGGACTGCAAGGAAGGCTGTGAACATTAGCACCTGGGATAGCATGTGCTGCTGAGGCACCAGGGACACCAGACGTGAGGGGAAGGGCTGGGCCCTGTGCTCACACATCCACAGCGAAGGGTAGGGCTTTCTCTCATCACTGTCCTACCAGGCTTGGTGTGCTGGCCTTCCTGAGAAGGCTCTAGCTTCTAACACCGTGTGTGGCCCTTTCATTCTGCCCTGTCCTCCCTTCCTCCCTGTACTTGACCACTCCCCTGACCTCTCTGTCTTGCTACTCTGTCCTAGGGCTTGGTCTGTGAAGGATTCTTCTTGGTGGGCAGCCTACATATATATTTAATGGTCACTGTGTGCTATTTGGCTCAGAAAGCCTATCATGTGGTAGTTCTTATGCTCAGCCACTGAGGCAAAGAAAGTGACTGTCCCATCTGGAGCTGGAGGACTGGATGGCTCTCACACACAGAATTTTACCTTTTCAGCATTTGAGCTCCTGGTGCATACTGCTGGATAGGAGAATGTTCCGTTTGTTTTCCCTAAATAATTAACACAGTAAAAGCTTACTGTTCAATTAGCTGAATTCCTGCATTGTTCTCAAGGACTTGGTCCATTAGATGCATCCCTGAATCAGAGAGCAGTTTCCAGTTCATCAGCTTGTTCTTCAGCATCGACCATTTGATCTTTTGGGGCTTTTGGTGACACAGCTTTGGAGGCAGGATCACACCTGGTCCGCATGTCAGGAGTAGCAGATGACGCCTTTCTCAAAAGTGTAGTGTGCCCTCTACCTGTTCACTCACTGGGGAAACAGCCCGAAAGGAATGGTGTCAACATGTCCTTTTCTCTCAGCTTGGGTGACATGAATTCTCCTTCGTCCCTGGCTGAGTGTAAAGGTTAAATTGAGAAGTACTCAGCAGCTGCCTTGCTCAGCCTGGTCATGAGTTTAGATCATAGTAACATTGTTTTAGATAAGTAGGCCCAGTAAATCACTTGATGAGTTCTTCACAGTCTAGATGCATTCAAGATTAAATGTCTTGATCTTCACACACCGTTCTAGAGAGTTGATTTGTAGCCAGCAGTCCTCCTGTGAATGTACCCCAGACCTTTAGGAGGTTTAGGAAAGTGTTTTGAGATACTGATTTAGTGGATTTAGTGTTTTGTTTTGTTTTTTGTTTTTGAGACAGGGTTTCTCTGTGTAGCTCTGGCTGTCCTGGACTCACTCTGTAGACCAGGCTGGCCTTGAACTCACAGAGATCCACCTGCCTCTGCCTCCCAAGTGCTGGGATTAAAGGCATGTGCCACCACGCCCGATCTGATTTACAGGAAAAAGAAACTGAAGTTTCAAACACTCCCTTAGGAGTCAGTTAGTTGATTCAACTACGTTTGAAAAATAAAGACAGAGTGTTCAAAAGACCTCTTTATGTTGATAAACTATCAATAAATACGCCCAAGTTCTTCTGGGCTACATGGGACATTGCTACTTGAACCTATTTATGATTACAATAAATTGCTGTTGGGCTGACAATTTGAATTGAATCAGGAATGTCTACATCTTTTTTTCTGAACCAAACTAACATTTTCATGCTGGCATCTTCAGGTGTGAAGGAAGCAAGACTTTGAGCTTGTGGTGCTCCGTGTATCTCCTTAGTGCCCAAACCAGTGCTATTTCCCCCATCCACGGTGGCAGCTGGCCATGATTTCCTGAAGAATTAAAACTCATGTTCCTCAAATGCCAGTGTGGGGCACTGGGCTGTGCACTGGCCTCTTGTTTTCCAGCCCAGTGTCTGTAGACTGTCTAGGCTGAGTTAGTGTGTGGAGCCGTTTGGGAGCATGTTGTGTACTATTCTAATGGGGTGTTCTAGAAACCTATGGATGAGAGTTACTGCGTCCATTTTTACACTTTGTGTTTACAGTTGGGAGAAGTGTGACCCATTAGTTTTTTGGGCAAGTGAAGGTGGGGTTTTGCGAATGAACAGATGTTGCCTCAAGTCGTGGAGCACCCACCCATTGCAAGGGCCCGTTCCCTGATCGTGATCACTTTGCATCAGTGTTGTTAGTGTTGTAAATAGAAGAGTAGTCTATATAACAGATGCCACTTGAAATTTTAGTTTAAGAAGTCTAGAGGTCCACACATATATTTAGTTATATCTCTCGATAGATTGCCTCCACGCAGTGTGGAGTTTGTTTTATACCACAGATTATTTTTATAAACTAGTGAGTTGGAGTGAGAATGCTTCTGTAATCTAAGCCAATGAGCTTTACTTTCAGGATTATGTGCACACTGGAGCTGAGTGCTGGGAGCTTAGCTTAGTGCTTGCATGGGTTCCTGAATACACTGGCAGCCTGGAGTGGGCTTATGGGTCCCCTTTGGCCCAAGCTCCCTCTCAGGCATTGATGTTTGTCCTGCTCCCTACCTGTGGAGAGAGGACAGTGGCTGGGGCAGGTGCTGTGGTGGGTTTGATTTCTGCTGAATGAAGGGTTCTGAGGCCAAGAGTTTGTCAGCTCCTTCCGTATTAGGTAGTCACGTAAGTGTTTGGGTTAGGCAGTGTTTGGGTAGGACAGAAGTCCCATGGGCACAGAAATCTGGAGAAAGATTTGGGTACAGAAAACATTGAAATGGGGATTGGTGGCTTGAGTTCCACTAACCAGAACTATCTAAGGACCAAACTGAGTGATTCTTTGGAAACGTTGGGGCACATGGGTATAAATGATAGAATTGAGTGGAGAGTTGCTGGGCATATTTTGCCCAGTTTGGTCAGGGTCATTCCAAAGGCTGCTGTCAATCAAGAACCAACAGAGGAAGTTCAGAAGCCAAGTCTCACAGCAGGGTATCTTTCAGATGCCTGTGGAGGGTTTCTGAAAAGGCCAAAGCAGTCTTCATCTCACCTTTGGATTGGGGGAGAGAGTGGACTGTTGCTTGGGTGGGACTGTGAATGGGGATAGGGGATGTGGATAACTCAGTTAAATCCTGCTGTCCACAATGGCCACTTCCCAGGTCCAACTAAAGGTCTGTTCCCTACACCCTGCCTGCTGGCTCCAGCCTGCTGCTTGTAGAGCTACACTAGATGGGCAGGCCTACTAAGAGGTCCTTAGTGTGTCATTTCAAACCAGCTGTGCTCTCTGTTCACCCTGGTTGAGAATGCCGTTTTATATGCCGTCCCCTTTCTACCTGGGACACTTAGGTCCAGATCCAGCTGCATCCTGGGAGCCAGCCAGGCCCCCCCCCCACTTCTGTTTCCCGTAAAAGAACACATCTGTACTCTCCAGCCACTTGTTTTGGAATGTAATTCTGTTGTGCCTTTGTTTTGTCACCACCCCTCAAAAGCAACTGCTGTAAGCTTTTTTCTACTTGTCTTTTCTAGCCCCTGCTTCTTCCCCATCTCCCTTTCTCCAGCCCCAGTTTCTGGATGCACTTGTGTGATCCAGGTACTTTAAGAACCAGTCACCTCAGACCTCATGTTGACAGCGTCACCATCTGGGCCCTCTTGATCCTGCCTACTCTTACCACACATGCAGGAGGCCCACGGAGTGCAGGCACTGACTTATTTTAAAGCAAAATTCTTCCCAAGGATGGAACCAGAGGCTTCTGGCCTGTCCTGGCACTGCGGTGGGACTGGTCGGGAGTGTCATCCGAATGGTGCTTCCTGTGTCCTGTGTGTTCTGCTGTGTTCAGTATTCTCATATGTCTGACTAGGCAAAGCGACCCAACTGGCTGGTCTCGCAAATCAGCTCCAAAGATGAGCTCTTCATAACACATTTCCAGTCGCTAGAGAGCTGAGACAAAGAACATTCCTTCAGATAGCAGGGTAGAAGCCCCGCCCACTGCCACAGTGCATTCTGGGAAGATGTCTGTAGTATACATTGCTGTGGAATTAGGCCTTGTGGGATATAGCTGCTTGTCATTTTGATGTATTTTAAATAAATATATATATTTTTAAAGAACCTTTTTTTACCAGTTCAAAGCTTAATTAACCAGCTGCCACCACATCTGAAGTTTTATCTCTGGGGCACTGACAGCAGGCCAATATTAAAAGTGGTAACTCGGTCCTGTGCTGTCCCGCTGACCCTGGGACACGAGGGTCAGCGTGTTCCCAGTGGGTTTCTGGGTGTTTGGTTTCTGCCCCGCTTAGTGGACTGCCGACCTTGTAAGTGCTTTAGCCCAAGTAGCTTTCCCGGAGCACTGCCATGAGTTAAATGGATCAGTTCAGCCAGATAATTTCTACATAAGGGAAAGCACGGTCGTTGAAACTTTACCCGCATAGGAAAGACTAGTTGTCGGAGGCTGCGTGGGAGCAACCAGTTGTCACGTGGGCAGGAGGGCTGGGCCCACCAGCAAAGGTGCAGTGGTTAAAAGGCCACCTGCTCGCTTTCCCTCGTTTTCCCCTAGAATTCTGTAAAATGCAAAGAAAATTGAGTGGTACTTGAGAATTGGAAGGAGAGGGTTACCGCAGATTAGAAACATATGTCTAGATTTCAGTTCCATGCCACAAATCCAACGATGCCATTTTTCAACTGTACAAGAGAATCTGCTTATGAACCTTACATGACCACAATGGTGGTGTCAAAGGCCAAGTTTTTCACCTGTTAATATTTTTCCACATTTGTCCTTGAATCTGAGTAGCGTTACACAGTACTGTAGAGTTGACTTGCATCGAGTTTGATGTCGATTCCTGTGAAGAAGAGTTTTTGGCACATGACAGTGAGTTAAAAAACACAGCAGAGCATGGAATTTTGCAGGGACAATTTTGGAACCAACAGAAAAATGTCACTTTTTATTTACCATCTTATATATCAGTTTTACCAACTACTTCTAAATTTGTACATTATTTGGAAGGAAAACCTTAAGACTTGTCTAACTTAGTGGAAATGAGTGTGTTGCCCTTAGAATGGGTAGCTAAGTCTCACTGAGCTGTGTTATCTAACTTGTATATATCAATTGTAATTAAAAGTTTGGATTCATCTGTTTCTCACAGTTTAAAATGACGAGTCATTGCAAAGTCTGGAGATGTGACTAGTCTATGATTTCAAGCTGTAGAAGTGAGGAAGCTCTTTGAAGTGCTAAAACTAAGGACTTCTAGTTTTGGGCTCAAATTCGATTAAGTACTGTTTGTATGCCAGAGTATGTGAGGTGTAAATGTAATAGGACACTTTTCACCCTTGTAGCTATAAAATAAACATTTTGTAGAACAGAAAATAGCTTGTACTACTGAATTAACAAAAGTTATATTAAAGTATCATGTCTTAAAACATATATATATATACACACACACAGAGTTAAGCTTGTTGCTGTTACCCTGTCTGGATTTGAAAAGTGTGCTGATTTCTATATATATTACACACACACACACACACACACACACACACACACACACACACCCCTCTATAATGGCCTGAAGCAGACATTCATGTAACTACAGTTGCAAAATGCAAACATTTTGGAAAGAACATTGTATCATAGTTCATTCATTTGCAGTGGATCTTTGCTCCTTTTTCCTGTGGTAATTTTAGAAATGAGTGTCAAGTTTGAAATTAGATCTGCTAAGTTGGGGTTTTGCTGCTGAATTCTGCACTGGGTCCTCAAACAAACCGATGTGAATGTAGTTTTCCCCCCATGTGAAGGAGCAGCCACACACCCCAACAGAATAGGAGGAAAAGTCTAGAACTATTTCAAGTTTTATCTTTTTGTATATGAAAATAAATAATAAAATTACCTTGTTTGTCTTTATTTTCTTTTTTAAAATTTGTGAAAATTTCTGTGTGTATTTGTATGCCATCTGTGTGTGGATGTCCAGAGAGGCCAAAACTGGCCTAACCCTAATCCTGATCCTTTCGAGCTGGAGTTGCAGACAGCTGTGAGCTGACACGTGGGTGCCGAGAACTGAGCTTGGGTCCTCTGGAAGAGCAGCAAATGTCCTTAACCACTGAGCCATCTCTGCAGCCCCCTTTTAAAATATCATTTAAAATTTTTTTTTTAATTACAGCAACTCATTCTGTTTTTTTTTTTTTTCTCTCTCCCCTCTCCTCCCCTTCCCTCCCCTTTCTTTCCTTCCTTTCCTTTCTTTCTCTGTGTAGCCCTGTCCATCCTGGAACTTGCTCTGTAGACCAGGCCGGCCTCAAATTCAGACTGACTGCCTCTGTCTCTCGAGTGCTCAGATTAAAGACTTGTGCCACCACCTCCTGGCTTCATTTTTTTATCTTAAAGGTGTGTGTGTGTATTTACACACAAGTGCAGTACCTGAGGAAGTGAGAAATGTGTAAGATCCCCTGGAGCTGGAGTTACAGGTAGACATAACTTCCCGTCATGAGTGCTGGGAACCCAACTTGGGTGCTCTGGAGGGCCAGTCGGTGCGCTTAACTACTGAGCCATTGTTGCCTGTCTTAGTTACATGGTGGGGCTTTGACATTTCTTTGTATGGGAATTAGACGTTAATAAGATAGCATTCCTTGCTTTCTGTGTCCTGCGCTCTGTGTGTATCATGCATATAACAACCAGAAGAGGGCATCAGATTCCTTGGGATGGAGTTCTAGCTTGTGAGCCTCCATGTGTGTTCTGGGATTTGAACCCAGGCCTAGTGCTCTTAGCAGGCCAACCACCTCTCCTGCCTCATCTTTGCACTTAAATGACTGTAACAAATTCTAGCAGGAGCATGTGCACAGACCAGTATTTTTTTGGTTGTATTATCAGAGCTTTCCACTGCACATGACAGAAATTACTAGACTAAAGGGGGCTGCAGTGGGAGTATCCTAGGTGAGGTGGCCACCTGTGTTGGGACAAGGCATGGAGGGTGGCCTTCTGGAGCCTTGAGAGCTGGGGACATTGAGTTGCAAGCCCACCAGACTTGTACTTAAGCATTTGTTCTGAAATTGCTCAGTGGGGACCAGGTACATTCGCTCAGTTGTTTACTTGCCTGGAAACTAGTCTGTAGACAGGTAGAGCCAGAGTTTTGGTAAATCTACTCTCTGTAGACCAGGCTGGCCTTAAACTCAGAGATCCACTTGCTTCTGCCTCCTAAATGCTAGGATTAACAGCATACGCCACCACACCCAGCTCTGTAGCAAAAGTTTAAGTCCACAAGGGAAGCTGGAGACTGCTGCAAGGTGAAGACCCATTTATCTGAGTGGGAATCTATTAAAGACACAAGTTCTTCCTTTATCAGTTTTATATTCTAAGACCAAGTACAGTGGTGCCATAAAAGTGGCTAACGTGTACAGTGTACATGAGGGTGTGTATCACATGTTACCCCTGTAGTCCTGAGTTGAACCCCTATTGCCTAAGATGATGATTTTAACTTCTTTTTTTGAGACAGGGTCTTGTAGGTAGCTGAGACTCATTTGGAACTCAGTATGTAGTCTAGACTGGTCTTGAACTCAGCATTCCTTTCTCAGCTTCCCTAGTGCTTCATTACAGATCAGCTCCACCAAATCCGTTTTATTACATTTATTTCATATTACAGCTTTATTACATTTATTTATGTCTGGCTGTGCATACCTGTGCGTGTAGGAAGAGGGCAGCTTTCAGGAGTCGGTTCTCTCCTTCCACCAAGTGGGTTCCAGGGATCGAATTCAGGTGGTCAGTTTTGGTGGCAAGCACCCTTATAGGATGAGCCATCTTGCTGGTCCAGGCACAAATTAAAAGGGGAGACGTGATGGACTGACACACCTGAGTAGTTTGGCAGGGATTTAAACTGAGCCCTTGTCCAGAGTCTCTGGCTACCACGGAGTACTGTTTTGTCAAGAAACTCGATAGGAGGTGCTCTAGGAGTTATACGCACATTTTAACGTTAAAGCTAGGTGTCGCAAACAGATCCCATATGATCCAGGTTTTGGAATCACACGGAGTTGGATCCCGGTCTAGGAGATCCTTCGTGGATCATGAGCACGCGTTTACTCACTACTAAATGAGACTAAAGGCATTTTCTTCCGAGGACAGTACACGCAGACCACTAAACCCACAAGCCGAGACACTTTCAACTCTTCTGTCCCCGACCGGGGATGGAGGCAGGCGCGCCTGCCCCTGCTTGTCACCAGGGGGCGCATGCGGCCCTCCGCAACGAAGGCCTCTGGGCGGGGGCTCCAGGACGCGCGTGCGCGCTTTGCGCCCGAGCTCGCGATTGGACCATTCTGGCCTCTGGAGCCCCGGCGTGCGCAAGCGCGGCAGAGGCAAAGCGCTGGCGCCTCGGGAGCTATGGCTGCTAAGGGCTTTTCTTCGCGCCTCGGTGGCTCCCGGCGGTTTCTGAATGTTTTCTTGGCCGGGGCTGTAGTGGGCGCCGCAGGAGCAGGGCTGACGGCGCTGCAGGTCCTCCGGCGTCGGGACGCGGGGTCCGCGTGGCCAGCGAGGCAGCCGCACGGTGAGTCTCCCGGCAGACTCCGTCCCCGGGACTCGTCCCCATCAGGCCTTCCCCTCTGTCCCCAAGTTCTTCACCTCACTCTGCGGGCTCACATGTCACCGCCCCTGCATCCTTAGCTCCACCCCGAGTTGAGACTCTGTTTGTTCTCCACCTTAGGTGCAGCACAGTGCGCCTGGTACAGAGTTGGCCTTCAGTAAGTGTCTTAGTTTCTTTTCCGGTTGCTGTGACAAATATACCGACCAAAGGAACGTAAGGGAAGGGTTCGTTTTAGTTCCCAATTCGAGGTGCAGCCCATCGTGGCGGGGAAGGAGGCTCGAAGCAACTGGCCACATGGCTTCCACAATCAACAAACAGGGACCTGCTGCCTTTGCTCCCATTTATACAGTGCGGGATCCCGGGCAGGGAATGGCCCCGCTCACAGTTAAGCTGGGGGTTTCCACACCAATTAATACAATCAAGATTATCATCACCTCACCCCCCCCCGTAGGCATGTACCCAGAGACCCCTCTCTCAGGTGAATGTAGATTCTGTCACATGGACAGCATTAACCATCACAGCAAGTACCTTTAAAGGTATTTCCATAAAGGATATCTGCTACCCAGTCTTCATAGTATGTAAATCCTTAAGTTAACAGGGCAGCTTATTTTTAGACAAAGTGAACACAGGCCCATCTCATTCCAGGACATGCTGAACCACCTGCTTCTATGATACTTGCCTTTTGGCTAGAGGACTGCTCAGGAGGTTGGCGACTGGGAAGGAGTGGGGAGGAATAACTTGTAACCAGTTTGCTGTTAAGGGTGTACTTGGCTTCTTCCACTAGGAGAAACCTTCCTCCAGTGTAGATGTCAATCTTGCCTTGTACTAAAACATCGGGGAAGTGTCAATGAGGGACAGTTTGGATGGTTTTCTTCTTTTTTTTTCTGAGCCAATGCTCACTCTGACCCATCCAGGCATCAAACTTGTTGGAGTAATAGGTGCCTATACCCACTCATGGAATTATGGCCTTTTGAAAAACAAAAATGAATACTTAACCTGGCAGATGAGATATCATGATAAAAACCTAAAATTATCTCCATTTTTGTCTCCATAAGTATGAAGACTGTTTTCCATTCAGATTTATCAATGACTAGTAGCTACTAATTGTATGATGGTTTTCCTTTGAGATCTTCATATATATAGTTTTTAGTGCTGGCAGATTTGGAAATCTGATGTGATAAACTAGTAAAATTGGATCCTCATTTGTTTTGGTATCAGGAATTGAAGCTAGAGCCTCTAATACATGCACAGAGCTGTGCCCTGCCTCCACTCTGCACACCTCCAGCCAGGCCTTTATTTAAAAGTTAAGACTGTGTGTGGTAGCACATACCCGTGAATTCAGCATGTGGTAGGCAGGGGCAGGAGAAACAAAAGTTCAAGGCCTGCCTAGGTCACAGAGTGAGTTCATAGTTATGAGTGAGACCCTGTGTTCATTCCCCAGTGCCCAAACCAAGCACACACACCTACAACTGAAGCTCATTGTGAATACCCAACAGATTATAGGCAAAGGAGGATTTTGCTGAACTGTGTTCTTTGACATAATAAATAATCTCAAAGATGAGGTCTATTTGATTAGACTTGTCCTGCTCCCCAGTATTGGGGAGCAGACTCCTTGGTAAGACTTTGTGCCAGTTTTTAGATAGCACTGTTGTTTTTATAATCTTTTGTTCTTAATAAGAGTCACTAATTGTTTTTTGTTCACTCTTTCTTAGAAACTGCAGAAAAAGTTGTCTTGGAACAGTTTGGATTTCCTTTAACTGGAACAGAGACTAGGCGTTACACTAACCATGCCTTGTCTTATGATCAGGCAAAACGGGTGCCCAGATGGGTTCTTGAACATATATCCAAGGACAAGATCATAGGTAGGTGGTTGGGAAAAGTATACGTAGTGATGAAAGAGTTTCCAAGTTTAGAATAAGGGGACTGTTGATAATATTTTCAACCTTTGCACCTCATAGCACACATTTGAAATTGACGTTTGTTTGCTCTCTGATTAAACAGATCAAGTTTAGTACCCAGGGAGCCCTAAGACTCTTCTCAGCTGTTTCAGGGTCTGAGAACACCTGTATTTCAACACTTGAGTTTCACAGCTCCAGCATAGACATTGATGCAGTGAACAGCATTACTTCAATAGATTGTTGTTTAAAACACCCACTAAGTGTGTTTAGTTCTCAATTCGATGCGATGTGATGTGAAGCTGTGGGTGCAGAGCCAGGACTACAGTACATGATTTATAGTCCTGTGACATTTTTAATTGGGGAATCAGGTTGACCTGTCAATTAATGAGCGTACAGTAAAGATGATCAGTGACCTTTCTGAAAGAATCGGTCACTGGTAAGGATGACATAATTAAGGCACAGTACAGAATGTGCTAGAGACGGTCACAGAGGTGAGTTGCTTCTCTGACAAAGTGGACTGAAGAGTGGGTGGAAGCTGTCCAGATTTGGGTCCGGTGGGCCACGTAACTTGGAGAACAGCATTCTTGGTTGAAAGCAGCAGTTGTGTGTTTGTAGGCCCCAGGGTGGAGAGGACTTTGTGCAGTTGAGGACCCAAGGGAGAGCCAGAGTGCAGCAGCTGGGAGAGTGTCCTGTGGAAGACAGCTGGAGGCTGCTGGCTGTGAAGTCTTTGTTTGTCCTCCATGGCATGGAAGATTCTTTAATTAACACCACCAGATCTTGATAATGAATGTCAAATTGGCATCTAAGTACATGTTTTTTTCAATTTATATTGCCATTGTTGAATGTCCTGTCTTCCAACCTTCACCTGTGATGAACATTGTAACTTTACCAGTTTAATAGCTGATTTTTCTGTATTTGTTGTTAGTAAGAGGTGGTATTTTGTGAATTACTCTTTTTCTGTAAGTTAGAATAGTTGTTTGTTTTCTAAGACAGGGTCTCATTATGTACCCCTGGCTGCTTTGAACTCCAGAGATCTGCTTAACTTCCACCTCCTGAATTCTGGGGTTAAAGGTACATGCGACCACACTCAGTTTAGGGTAATATTTTTAAAATTATGTTGCTGGGTGTGGTGGTGCACTGCTTCAATTTTAAGAGAGGCAGGTGTATCTGGGAATTCAAGATCAGCCACCTCCATAAAATGAGTTCCCAGCCAGCCAGGGATACACAGTGAGACCTGCCTCAAAACATAAATACATAAAATAAATTGATGGTATAATAAGTATTATGTTAAAGATAGGTTTTTCTTATTGTTTTTGTTTTGTTTTGTTTTTTGCTATAGTTTGTGTTTTTTAGGCACATAGGCCAGGTTATCGATCTACTTCACTAAGGGAAACCCCAGACTCCTGATTCCATCACATCCACCTTCTCAGCACTGGGATTGCAGAGATGCCCACCACATCCCACTTCGTAGTCTCATTCCTTTTTCGTTACTTGCCATTGAATGTAAGGTTCATGCATTATTTTCCCTTTGTTTTAGAGCGTGTGCCATGCAGCTGGTGAGATTGTTCAGGAGGTTCAGGGATTTGAGTCTTGGAGCTAATATGAACAGAAGAAGAGGACTGACTCCACAGGGTTGTCCTTTGACCTGCACACATGTGCTGAGTCATGCAACCACAGAATGTATGCTGTCTATGAGGATTAGAATACTGATATTAGGATGAGCGTATACCTTTCCAGGACGTGAAAACCCCAGCAGCAAAGCTAGGCCATGGTGGCACATCCCTTTAATCTCAGTAATTGGGAGGTTGAGGCAGGGGGATCTCTTGAGTTCAAGGCCAGCCTGGTCTATAGAGCAAGTTCCAGGACAGCCAGGGCTACACAGAGAAACCCTGTCTTGAAAAAACAAACTAACACAACAACAAAATGCAGCATAGTAGTGTCCTTAGAATGTACTTGTTTAAGAGAAAACTATGTAGAAGTTGAAAGTTGGTCATAATTTTTTGTTAGTGTGTGCATATGTGCGCATGCATGAATGTGGATCTGCACTGGTCCACTGTGTGTGTGTGTGTGTGTGTGTGTGTGTGCATGAGTGTGGATCTGCACTGATCCACTGTGTGTGTGTGCGAATGCATGAGTGTGGATCTGCACTGGTCCACTGTGTGTGTGTGCGTGCATGAGTGTGGATCTGCACTGGTCCTCTGTGTGTGTGTGCGAATGCATGAGTGTGGATCTGCACTGGTCCACTGTGTGTGTGTGCATGCATGAGTGTGGATCTGCACTGGTCCACTGTGTGTGTGTGCGAATGCATGAGTGTGGATCTGCACTGGTCCACTGTGTGTGTGTGCGTACATGAATGTGGATCTGCACTGGTCCACTGTGTGTGTGTGCGAATGCATGAGTGTGGATCTGCACTGGTCCACTGTGTGTGGGTGCGTGCATGAGTGTGGATCTGCACTGGTCCACTGTGTGTGTGCCCATGCATGAGTGTGGATCTGCACTGGTCCACTGTGTGTGTGCAGGTCAGAGGACAACCTCCGAGGTTGATTTTCCTTTTTTCACCTTGCTTGAGTCAAGGTCTCCTGTCTGTTCTCCAGGCTGTTTTGTGCCCAGGTTTCTCCTGGGGATTCCTGTCTCCACTTTCTATCTTGTAGGAGCTGGGATTACAGATGTGTGTTACCACATCTGGCTTTACATGGTTTCTGGGGATCCAAACTGAGGTCCTCACTCTTTGCATCAAACCTTTACTCACTGAGCCATCTCTGTAGCCCCTAATTCTAAATACATATCCCATGAACCTATTTGACTTATACTCAAGTTTAATAAGTTAAAATAACGGAAGAACTTCAGTTTTACTAACTTTATCCTGCTCTTGTGATCATTTTGAGATGTGTATAAGGAGAGCAATGCCTTTCCATTATAAACCCTGTGGGTTGGGTAGTTTTGAGGTAGCAAAGTACAGCCTACTGTATTATTTACAAATGCTTTGTGTTAGTCATCCATCTGATGCTGCGAAAAGACACCGTGACCAAGGCAACTCTGCTGTCACCATGGTGGGAGTGGCTGGGGGCATGCAGGCTTGGTGCTGTCACATGGTGGGGGTGGCTGGGGGCATGCAGGCTTGGTGCTGTCACATGGTGGGGGTGGCTGGGGTCATGCAGGCTTGGTGCTGTCACCATGGTGGGGGTAGCTGGGGGCATGCAGGCTTGGTGCTGTCACATGGTGGGGGTGGCTGGGGGCATGCAGGCTTGGTGCTGTCACCATGGTGGGGGTAGCTGGGGTCATGCAGGCTTGGTGCTGTCACCATGGTGGGGGGGGGCTGGGGGCATGCAGGCTTGGTGCTGTCACCATGGTGGGGGTGGCTGGGGGCATGCAGGCTTGGTGCTGGTCATCATGGTGGGAGGGCTGGGGGCTTGCAGACTTGGTGCTGGAAAAGTGCCTGAGACTTACATCCTGATCCACAGGTAGAGAGACGAGAGAAAAAGAGACTGGGCTTAGCATGGAGTTTTGAAATCTCAAATCCCACTCCCGGTGACACACCTACTCCAATGAGGCCACACTCCAACAAGCCCACACCTCCCAATCCTTGTAATCCTTCTTAGATAGACCACTAACTGGGGACTCAGCATGCAAATATATATGCCTATGGAGGTCATTCTCGTCTAAACCACCACATTATTTGCAAATATTCATTCCACTCAGAAATCTGTTTTAGGAGTTTCTGGGTGGTGTTCCTACCTTAGATGTTTATCCCTTACCAGAGTAGCCATGTTGCTGGATTAAAATTCTTCTACACAGTACAAATAAACTTGCCAGAATATAATTTTGTAAAACAAAATACACAAGCATCTATTTTTTAAGTGCTATAGAATTTTATACGTGCATGTAATAGGTTTTGATCAGTCCACTCCTATTTCCTCCCCTTCAACTCTTCCCCATCCCTGTCAGCACTAGTCACTCCTAATTTTCATGTTTTT
This sequence comes from Lophiomys imhausi, assembly GCA_907164525.1. Lineage (NCBI taxonomy): Eukaryota > Metazoa > Chordata > Mammalia > Rodentia > Muridae > Lophiomys > Lophiomys imhausi. The sequence goes on along the minus strand of CAJQZJ010003646.1, from coordinate 4,427,601 downwards.
TTTTTTTTTCTTAACACCTCCCCCACCTTGAGTCCACTTAATGCTGCCAGTATGTTCCTGGGTGTCCAGTCATCCACTGGAGCGTGGGTAGCTTCTCAGCGGCGGCATTCTTAAAGAAACTGACTCTCCCTCTCCCAGTGTCCCAGTGAGAAATGGGACTTTGTGACACTCCCCACCCCAGCCCCATTTGTCAGTTTTATCTTGTGCATGCTGTCGGAATGCTGTGAGTTACACAATAGTACTTTTATAAAACAAGTTTATTGAAACTACCAAATAAAGGTAGTGAAGTTTTCTGTGCCCCTTGCTGCTCATTGTTTTTTTTTTTTTTTTTTTTTTTTTTGGTTTTTCGAGACAGGGTTTCTCTGTGTATCCTTGGCTGTCCTGGACTCACTTTGTAGACCAGGCTGGCCTCGAACTCACAAAGATCCGCCTACCTCTGCCTCCCAAGTGCTGGGATTAAAGGCGTGCGCCACCACCGCCCGGCCTGCTCATTGTTTTTACTTGAGTCTCTCCAGGGCAGTTTTCTCTTAGCTGGAAAGGCCAGAGCCAGTGTGAGATGGCTTGACTGCAGGGGCAGCACCTGTGTTAGAGCAGACCTTGCCAAGATGAAACACTGAGCTAGCCACTCCAGGAACTGGAGACATGCATGTGGTCCCTGATACCAGCTACAGCTTCCACACTAGCCAACTTGCCTGCCTTAAAGGACTCATCGATAACCATTTTGTGTGTTTTTCTTCAGGTGACGCGGACCGAAAACATTGTAAATTCAAGCCTGACCCCAGTGTCCCTTTAGCCTTCAGTGCCCTCAATGAGGACTATGTTGGAAGTGGCTGGTCACGAGGACACATGGCTCCGGCAGGAAATAACAAGTTTTCCAGTGTAGGCATACTTTTGAGAGGATGAGGTTGTAAAGCTTGAGAATGTCCTTGTCTGTCTGCTTTCCTCTGAAAACTAAATTCTGAATGTAAAAGGAGCTGAAAAGCCACTAGGAGCTCAAGCTACTCATTGTTTTTCCTTGTAATTAAAAATGTTGTTTCTGGCCGGGCGGTGGTGGCGCACGCCTTTAATCCCAGCACTTGGGAGGCAGAGGCAGGCGGATCTTAGTGAGTTCGAGGCCAGCCTGGTCTACAAAGTGAGTCCAGGACAGCCAGGATACAGAGAAACCCTGTCTCGAAAAACCAAAAAAAAAAAAAAAATGTTGTTTCTGTGCCTCATGGTTTTGTGTTTTGCCTGCATGTGTGTCTGTGTGAGGGCGTTGGATCTTGTACTTTACTTTTAACCTGTGCATTTTAACTAATGCATGTAAAACAAACATTTCACCACCCAGCTATACCCAGTCCCTAACTCAGTTTTGTTTTTTGAAAAGTTTCAGAGCTGTAGAAAAGCTGAAACACAGCCACAGTCAATCTGATCAGTGGTTGCCAGGCCGAGAACCAACTTGGAAGAGATATGCATGTTGGTAGCACTGCTTGAGTGTAGTGAGGGAGTCAGAGCTTTGTGCATTCAGATAGACGTGTACACCGAGTAAATCTACAGGCTCCAGAAACCGGACGAACAGGGACTTTTTCTCTGCCTCTTTTGAACTAAACTTTTTTTTTAAGGTTTTTTTTGTTTTGTTTTGTTTTTTCCAAGACAAGGTTTCTCTGTGTAACAGCCCTGGCTGTCCTGGACTCAAACTCACAGAGCTCTACCTGCCTCTGCCTCTCGAGTACTGAGATTAAAGGTGTGTGCCACCACACCCAGCATGAACTAATTTTTTTCATATCTCTTAAATAAAATTCTTAAAGTTGACTTTTCCTCGGATGCTTTCTCAGTTTACTCTTGGGCTTTCCCTGGAGGATTTTAGTCCTTGGAGCTTATAAACATGCGTTTGGATGGATGTTATAAATGATAAGAAAAGCCAGACACACTGAATCAGACACACTGAAGTACTTACATTATAGTTCTTTTTTGTTGTTGTTTTTCGAGACAGGCTTCCTTTGTGTATCCATGGCTGTCCTGGACTCGCTTTGTAGACCAGGCTGGCCTTGAACTCATAGAGATCCACCTGCCTCTGCCTTCTGAGTGCTGGGATTAAAGACATGTGTCACCACGCCTGGCCTTACATTATAGTTCTTATTAATTATTATTGCTATTTGAGACAAACTTACGTAGCCCAGGCTGGCCTAAAACCTATTATGTAGCTTAGGATTACCCTAAGTTCCTGATCCCCCTGCTTTGACCTCTGAAGTACTGGGATGATAGCCATGTGTCACTATATCCAGCTTACAATCCTTTTTTTTAATTAAAATTATTTTGTGTATATTGTGTGTATGTGCATACGTGGATTATATGTGGAAACCAGAGGACACCTTTGTAGATAGAATTTGTTCTTTCCTCACCTTTATGTGGGTTCTGGGCATCAAATTCGGGGCAACAAGCTTGTGGGGCAAGCACCTTTACCCACTGAGCCACCTCTGGCCTGGAGTTGTTGTTTTGCATAACCATAGGTCTGTCTGTCTTGGAGTATTTCCATCTCTGCTTGTCTAAATGAGCATTGCTGGGTTGGGTGCAGATGAGTGGCAGGTAGCATGATTGCCTGGCATGGGTGGGGCTGTGGGTTGGAGTCTGGCACTGATCAGGTAAGCGTGTCCTCACTAGCTGTTAGAGCTGATGTGTTAATCCACATCTGCTTGTGGATCTCCAGAGTGAAGCGTTCTACAGAAACATACTGTTTTCGTTTTCTTCACAGGAAGCCATGGCGGAAACCTTTTACCTTTCTAATATTGTGCCTCAGGATTTTGATAACAATTCCGGCTATTGGAATAGGTAGGTGTGGAAGGTGCGTGGTAGACTGCTTGTGCTGTCTCTGTTTGCTCTCTAGACGCTGTTCTGGCTGAAAGGCCGCTCTGTTTGCTGTGTTTGGGAGACAGCCTGCCTCTGATCCACTTGGCATTGATCAAAAGTGAGGTTTTGAGAGAAATGACTCAAGATGATCTTCCTAGTAACTGAGCAGTGTGTTCAGGAAAGGCATTTTGTTCCTCAGCTTGTGGAGGAGGTGCTGTCAGCTGCCCAGGCTGGTTGTCCTTCCTTAGCCTCCCAAGTTCTGAGATGTCAGATGAGCTTTGTAGGAGAAAAGCTTTGGAGTGGTCCAGTTTGACATTTTAGCGGTAGAAACAAGCATCTGGGCTTTCTGCTGCTTCTGTGTTGCCGACTTCTGTCGGGTGGTCTCACCAAGCACCTGAAGCTAGCCCCAACTGACAGTGTTTCAGGCTGGTGTGCTTTTCCTATATAATATTTTATGGTTCAGAATATGGCTAGGGGTATAGTTCATTGATAGACTCCTTACTCCAAATACAGAAGGGTCCTGGTTTCCATCCTCATACCAAACCTAACCAAACCAAAATAAATAAATAAGTAAAAGAAAGAAAATAGAGCTGGAGAGCGCTCAGCACTTAGAGCTGTGGCTGCTCTTCAGGGGGTCTGGGTTCAGTTTCCAGCACCAACGTGATGGCTCACAGCTGTCTGTCATGCTAGTTCCAGGGCATCCCATGTCCTTTGCAGGCACTCATGTAGTATGCTTACATGCAGACAACACACACACAAAATAAAAAGAAAAATACATCTAAAATAAATAAGAAAATGTGAAGGGGCTGATAGATTAATATAAGTTAGATTTAGTGAATACC
>CAJQZJ010003646.1:4396043-4418478 GCA_907164525.1 Lophiomys imhausi | reverse complement strand
GAGTGACTTGCTCATGTGCACAGTGCACAGTCAGTTCTCCTTCCACCTGCTCAGGGTTCTGTTGAGCGGCTAGCTTGACAGGCACCTACATCTGTTGGGTCACCTCAGGGGTCTTTTTTGTTTTTGAGTCAGAGCCTCGCCATGTAGCTCAGGCTAGCCTTCCAGTGCTGGATGACAGGTACCACCTGCTGGGATTTCTAATTATTTCTGTCTCAGATTAAAGATGGCTATGCTATATTTTTAACTCTGACTTGTTATTTATTAACCATGGTTTTATCTCTAGGAAATGTGTGTTATGTTATTTACACCTTTGCGCAACTCCAGTTTCTGCTGGTCACAGACTTCATTTTGTCTACAGAAGAGGTGTGAACAAAGGTTCCATGGAACACACACCTCAGAGAGGGGTTTCTTTGGGTGGTGACACACTATGTCTGTCATTTGCACATTAGTTGGTAACATTAGTAATTGAGAGACCGCACGATGAGAATAAATTGGTGTTTTTACTAAAAAGCAAAATAAAATAAAACTAAAAATTGATCAAATAAACAACAGTTCATTGAAATGAGAGGAAAACCCTATCCACTAAGCAATACTCCAGTGTATGTAACAATTCTCTGCCCATTAAAAAAATATTCTCTCTCTTTTCCTTTCTCTTTTTTGGTTTTTCGAGACTGGGTTTCTCTGTGTAACAGTACTGGCTGTCCTGGACTCACTTTGTAGACCAGGCTGGCCTCGAACTTACAGAGATCCACCTGCCTCTGCCTCCCAAATGCTGGGACTAAAGGTTGACCTTAAAACCAGTCAGTGCATTGATGAGCAGCTTGTTGGAAGAGGGTCTGCATTGTAGGTGGAGTGCACACTCTTTCGCTTCAGCACCTGCCTGGCACTCTCTCCCTCATTGGCTTTCCTGTCCGGCCCCTCTCTATGCCTGAGATTATTCTCTTGGGTCTATTGAAAATACAACCTTAGCATTTATATTTATGTGTGTGTGTGTGTTTTGTGTTTGGACCTGTAGGGAAGTAGATATAATTCTATGTCATTAAGTCTGTGCCACTTGAGAGACAAGTATGACAACAAACAACAGACACAGAGTAGAGGGAGACTGCGGCAAGCGGCCACAAGTCTGTTCTCAAGAATGTGGTAGTCGCTCCTGCTTTCTGATTGACATGGTTTGGGTCATTTATCTCATGCTCCTAAAAAATGAGAAACCAGAAGGGTTTTGAAGGCATTTTTCTTGGAGCCCTTTAGCTTTCTGCTTCCTCCCTTGCTTCTTCTTTCTCTTCCTTTCATTCAATACATTCATTTATTTACTTATCTGTGAAGACATTTTTGCTGTGTTGCCCGGCTGTTCTGGAACTTTTGGGGTCAGGCAGGGCCCCTCTGGTAGCCCCCAGGTAGCTGGGGCAGAGCTCAGCTATTCAGCACCTTTAATTAAGCTTCGAGTGTGTGCCTGGGAGCTGTGGGTGCTTCTCATACAGGGTGGATAGCAAACAAGCCTCATAGAAAAATGGGTGGCAGAGGATCTTGGAGAAGGGAGGAGGGTGAGAGAAAGCAGGATCAGTCACTGGGGGAAGGAACCACTGCAGAAACCTTTACATTAAAGTGAGGAGAAGCCGACCTGATGTTCTGGGGACATTGCTTTGTGAGGTGTGTATGACTAGAGCAGGCAGTGGTGATGAGGTGGGTGGGGACGATGGGAGGAAGCCTGGATGTGGAGACAGGGCGCTCTTGCATGGTTTTGATCAGGAGAATGGAGTAATCTGGTTTATATTGTGAAACCTAGTTTGGTTAGCTGCTCATGAAAAGAAGGAGTGGAGCTGACCCGTTGGGAGGCTGGTGGAGCTCTGAGAGAACCCCCCCATGCCAGAGCGGTGAGGTAGAGGCTTCCAGGGGTTCCTTTGAGAAAAGAAGAAAGAGTCTAGTCACATTCAGTCTGAGATGGTAACAGCCAGAGAGGAGCAGGGATAGAGACGAGACACTGGGGTTGTGCTTTGTAATTTTGAAGTTATTTGATCTGAGTAGAGCAGGTTATGAATTTGATTATGGCTTAGTGTCCAGGTCAGTTTGGAAGTCATTAGCACACTAGTGTGATTAAAGCTTGGATGAGGTGAGTGCATATCGGCGTAGGGGGGCCCAATGGAGGTCCTTACCCTGGCGCAGTGAGCCTGAGGTCTAAAGAGTAGGAACAAGAGTCAGAAAGTAGCCTTTAAAGTGGGAGGAAAAATGGGAGGGTGGCCCAGAGCTGACAGGATATTTCAAGGGGAATTAACTTGTCCTTAGTAAACTCACGAGCAGTCTTCATTTTAAATCAGTTGTTCATCTGTTATTATGTGTTTTTATTACACTTCTAGCTTAGGTCCACTTAGTCATAAGTCCCCCTAACCCCTTTTCTTATATTCTCTCTTGTGTTGTGTTGTGGTTCAGTCTCAGTTTCTGGAAGAGGCAGTGGAGGTAAACTTTCTGGTCTTGGCTTATCTTAAAACTCTAGGAATGTGGTTCTAGAATTTACATATGTGAAAAGCTGTCCAGGGCATTTTACTGGTACCATAAGGTCTGAGAAGCGTTGCTTTAGATGTTGTTAGCTTCACCCTGGAGGCAGAACAAAGAACAAGGTCATTTGTGGCACAGCGCTCCTGCAGGTGGGTCATAGTCAGTCTCTGCAGGAGCCCCACTTCTGAGGTCTGGACCACAGGTTGACTCTCAAGTGTTTGCCCACTGTTTGGCTTATCATATGTGTTCACTGCATTTGTTTTTAGCCCTTTACAGTGAGTGGAGAGAGCCCCAAAGAGTAGTGACCAATTCTCTACCTCTAGTGCTCACTGTTCGAAAGGCTGTTCGTTTGTTTGTTCGTTCGTTCTTTCTTTCTCTCTCTCTTTCTCTTTTTTCTTTCTCTCAAAGACTTATTTTTATTTTATGTACATTGGTGTTCTGCCTGCTTGTGTGTGTGTGTGTGTGTGTGAGAGAGAGAGAGAGAGAGAGAGAGAGAGAGAGAGAGAGAGAGAATGTGTGTTGGATCCTCTGGAACAGGGGTTACAGACAGCTGTGAGCTGCCATGTGGGTGTGGGAATTGAACCTGGGTCCTTTGGAAGAGCAGCCACTGCTCTTAACCACTGAGCCCTTTCCCCAGTCCCCTGGAAGGGCGCCTTTTGTGTGAACCCTTGTCACTAACTGTTACATGTCATGTGTGTGTACTGAAGTTGATTGACAGGACTTGACCCTAGAGTCACGTGGTTCTTGTCTTCCTTGGGGACCTGTTGTGTGGCTTTTGGGTTCATGCACTTCTTTCAGTAGTGGTTTCTCAATAATAATATAAATCTAGCTAGTTTCAGTATTACTTTTCAGACCAAACTTGATTTCAACTAAAACTTTAAACCCAAAACTCCTTAGTATATCTCTTAGCATGAAGGCAAGGTATCATCTGTTAGTAATTAAATTAGGAAAATTGTTTTAGAACTCTTACTGTTTTAAGAATTTAATTGAGCCGGGCGGTGGTGGCGCACGCCTTTAATCCCAGCACTTGGGAGGTAGAGGCAGGCGGATCTTTGTGAGTTCGAGGCCAGCCTGGTCTACAAAGCGAGTCCAGGACAGCCAGAGATATTCAGAGAAACCCTGTCTCAAAAAAACCAAAAAAAAAAAAAAAAAAAAAAAAAAAAGAATTTAATTGGTGCTGGAGAGATGGCTCAATGGTTAAGAGCACTGGCTGTTCTTCCAAAGGACCCGGGTTCAGATCCCAGCTCCCACATGACAATTCACAGCTGTCTGGAATTGCCGGGCATGGTGGCACACACCTTTAATCCCAGTACTTGGGAGGCAGAGGCAGGTGGATCTCTGCGAGTTCAAGGCCAGCCGGGTCTACAGATTGAGTCCAGTTCAGCCAAGGCTATTACACAGAGAAACCCTGTCTCAAAAAAACCTAAAAAAAAAAAAAAAATAGAATTTAATTGGCCCCCACCCTTAACTCAGAAGCTATCTCCAATTGATAACCACTTGCAAATGAAAATTTAGTTTTCTCCAACAATTCTTTTTTTTTTTTTTTTGGTTTTTCGAGACAGGGTTTCTCTGTTTAACAGCTCTGGCTGTCCTGGACTCGCTTTGTAGACCAGGCTGGCCTCGAACTCGCAAAGATCCGCCTGCCTCTGCCTCCCAAGTGCTGGGATTAAAGGCGTGCGCCACCACCGCCCGGCATTCTCCAACAATTCTTAAGGGTAGGCTTGCATGCCCAGCAGGCGGCCAACAGAAACCGAATTCTATGGCATGTTTGGTGGTTCCTTGTCTAATAATTTTGTGTTAGGGCTTTAAAAAAATAAATAATCTTATTTTTTTACTTTTAATACACACACACATATATGAATTTTTTTTTACCCTATAGGTCCTTAGTATATATATTATGGCTTCCAGTTTTGTGTTTTTACGGGATTCTTGAGAATATGAACGAGTGAGTCTCTGCATCTGTTTCTTATACCTTTTCTTGGGCTCTTTTCCTTCTGTTTTTGTTTGTTTTGTCCTATTCCAATGTGCTACTTTTGTTTCATCTCATTTTATTTTATCTTATTACCACTTAGAAACCTATTTGTTTTCTAATGAAAAGCAGAAGGGAAGTAGATCTGGATGTGAGGGGAGGGTGGGGAGGAACTGGAAGGAGAGGGATAGGAAACCATAATCAGGATATACTTTGTGAGAAAGAATAATTTTATGAATTCAAGTATTTCTTTTTTTTTTTTTTTTTTGGTTTTTTGAGACAGGGTTTCTCTGTGTAACAGCCCTGGCTGTCCTGTACTTGCTTTGTAGACCAGGCTGGCCTCGAACTCACAGAGATCCTCCTGCCTCTGCCTCCCAAGTGCTGGGATTAAAGGCGTGCGCCACCACGCCCGGCTAAGAATAATTTTAAGTAAAAGGAAAAAATTAAAAAAATTTTAACTGGGCAAAAATTGTATTTGCACGCACATATAGAAATCTATGTTAGCTTGGAATTTCACTAAAGAAAGCACATTTGAGGGAAGGTGAGTCTGGGAGAAATGGGCAGAAGCAGGCTGTGCTGAGAGACAGAGTACATTTGTGGAGAAGGGGTGAAGGAAGGTCTGGGGCCTGGCGCCAGAAACCTGAATGTCCAGCTAAGATCCAGGAGGTTCTGTAGCATGTGGAGCCTTTTGATGTGTCCACTGCAGCAAAGCATCTGTGTCCACAGTGTCCTTTCATGGTGCTTGGAAGGTCGCACTGCCCAGCTCCTGAGAGCTGCCTGTCCTCTCACAGAACTGTGAGCTCTGAGAGGGTGACTGGCAGTCAGGCCTGACAATTCTGAACCACATGGCTGGTCAAGACTGCTGCTTGTTTTCAGCTGTACACACTCCATGCCTTAGGAGAACATACACAACCAGCGTCGGGCAGGTACTTCCTGGGTTTGCTGTGCCGGCGTGGAGCATTTGTATATGCTTAGATTCAGGAGAAGTAAAGCACATGAATTGCCCTTTAGCAAGGACTTTTTTTTTTTTTTTTTTTTTTTTAGGTTTTTAGAGAGACAGGGTTTCTCTGTGTATCCTTGACTGTCCTGGACTCACTTTGTAGACCAGGCTGGCCTTGAACTTACAGAGATCCCCCTGCCTCTGCCTCCTGAGTGCTGTAGGACTGTTATACTAGGCCTCATATAAGTAACTTTCAACATGCTGCCTGTTTCTGTCCTCACTGCAGCCCTTACCAAAAAGTAACTGTTGTTGTTTTACACACAGGGAAACTGAGGATTGGAGAGGTCAAATGCAGGTTGAATAGCTGGTCATTACAAGGCGAGGATCTGGATCTGTGTTGTTGTACACCTGTTCTCAGTCGGAGCATTGTCCTCTGAGGCTTTCAAAGGTCTGTGGCAGAGGGGTGACTGAGTGTCCAAAGGATGAGGCTGTCAGTAACGGAGGATGCTGTGGTGGAGGCCAGTTGCAAGGAGTATCTCCTAGCATGCAGAAAAAGCAGAAAATGGGCCATGAGGGCTCCTTACAGCCAGGCAGAACGTCCACTAGGATCTGGGGGAATGGATCACAGCACCCTAGAATCTGAGTGTGTGTAAGCCTCAGGGAGGATGAGTAGCAGTGATTTTATCAGAAGTGAGTCATCTGACAGCTCAGATCACAGTCACCCTAGCATAGCTGAGGCCATCCATGTGCTTTCTCTGATATGCCAGTTCCAAGAGAGCCTGAGTCCAGACAAGTGAAACCTACCTGGACATTTGGGTTTGAACACTGAATGACCTGAGGAGGGAATGGGGTGGTAATGTGAGCAGTGTCTACTGGCGCCCTTCACTACGGTGCTGCAGTCCAGATTTCTGCCAGTTACAGCTAGGGAGGGAAAATTAGGAAAGCGGCCCAGGAGTCTGGAGGCATCCTTATAGGAAAGGAAGGTCTTTGCTCTTTAAAGTATCTCAACCTCTTTCTGGAGCAGTTACCCAGCAGGTGGAGGCTCTGTTCAGTTTGAGATACCAGGTGTCTGCTGGCTTTGCTGGTGACACAGTGCTGACGATATTCCCGTTGACTTCCCTTTTCCCATGATGCCTCCTCAGTTTTCATGTCCTTCTGTCCTTGTAGGTATATGTGGATTCCCTGTTTTTTCAAACTACCATGTTTCTTTTTTTCTTTCATGTAATTAGCATTTTAAGGGCTTCATCTTTTTTTAAAAGATTTATTTATTTATTATGTATACAGTCTTCTGCCTGCATGTATGCCTGCATGCCAGAAGAGGGCATCAGATCTCATTATAGATAGTTAGTTATAAGCCACCATGTGGTTGCTGGGAATTGAACTCAGGACCTCTGGAAGAGCAGTCAGTGCTCTTAACCTCTGAGCCATCTCTCCAGCCCAGGGCTTCGTCTCTTGATGTGTCCTAGCACTTTTATTTTTGGTCTGAATTTCTTCCTTTCTTGCTTGTCTTACTGGGAATGGTGTCACTAAATACATTTATCTTAGGGACTCCACTCAAGACCCAGTAACCATGTGACATCAACAGCAGGGCTAAGTCTGTATTGTTTCTTGTCAACTTCCTCTGGAACTTTATGGCTATGATAGGGATAAGTTGTTATTCTGTCACTTAGAAGGAAGGAAGCACTCTCTGGCCAGTATTTAGGAAATAACCAACTTACACCTGAGTCCATTTTATAGCTGTTATATGTGTTGTATTCTCCAGCCACTTCCACTTGGTTGATTTTCAATTTTTGTTAGCCTTGACAAGAGTTCAGGGTTCCTGTGTATTTTAATAGCAGCAGCGATCTCCTTTGTAGAGCATTTTTATGCCAAATCTTCTGTGAAAAGGTTTGTTGCTGATATACTGATATTAAAAGCTTGGTTCGTGTTAAGCCATACAGAAATCCTTTGTCTGTGGTCATTTGTGTTTCAACTCGATTTCCCGCTGTTACTCTAATCTTGCTGGAGCTCATGTTTTTCCACTATCCCTCTGCAAAATGTGTCTTTTGAATGACATCTACTACAAAACATAGAGGTCTTGATGATTTTTCAGATCTTTTTTTAGTTGTTTTGAGCAGGGTCCCCTGTAGCCCTGGTTGGCCTCTACTTTTCAAGGTTTTGGGGTTATCAGTATGCACCATCACACCTCCATCATACCTTGTCTTTGGATACAGATCTCACTATATAGCCCTGGATGACTCCAACTCAGACTCACAGTAATCTCCCTGCCTTTGCCGCCCATGTGCTGGGATTAAAGGGATGTGGTTTTTTGGGTTTTTTGTTTTTTTAACCTAGCATGTCAGTCTGTTGTTGTGACAGTTGTATGAGGGGCGTTGGGGTGCTGGTGCTGTCTTATAAACGAAGAAAGGAGTCTGGCTGTGAGCTGCAGCTTACAGCACAGTGGAGCCCGAGCCCACATCTGTCTGTCTAGTCCACTGAGCCTTGTGCTTCAGCACATGCGTTCTAGGAACATTTCCTGGAAGTGACTCCCTTCAAAGTTAAGAAACACTTATGTGTACAGCTGAGTTATCTCTAGGAAGAGAACTCTAGCCTTTTCTAATATAAGTCTCAAATTTGTTGTAGTTTGTTTATTTTTTGAGACAGGGATTCTCTGTGTAGCACTGACTGCCCTGGAACTCACTCTGTAGACCGGGTTGGCCTCAAACTCAGAGAGCCACCTGCCTTTGCCTCCCAAGTGCTGGGATTAAAGGCATGTGGCACCACCACCTGGCTATGAGTCTCAAATTTAAGGCAGAAGCAGTGGAGTTGTGACTTTCCAAACAGGCATGGTCTCTTTTTGGTGTGCCGAGAACAAAGTGGACTGACTCAGACAAGATAACAAGTGGATTTCCTTTCTCCTTATATGTAGGGAAGGTCTGAGTAGGAGTCACACAGTGTGGTTCTAGATGGATCTCTGTGTCAGAAACTTAGATGGAGCTGAGTGATGGACAGGTGCTCAGCCTCCCTGAGGCCCTTGGGACTGCAGCACTGAAGGTCCTCTAGCTACGAGAAGTTAAAAAACCCCAAAACCTATAGAAACAGCACATTTCCAAGAAGCAAAGTCATGAAATGTAAAATGTCAACCATCTAAACCTTTTGTTAGAATTTAAGACACTCAATTAGAAGTTCTGGTTGGCAACCAGTGAACATGACCCATTAATTATTTTTTAAAATCACCATTTGTTTGCGGACAAGGAGCTCACAAGATAAATAGTTAAGGGAATGGTGTAGAGTTTGATGTCCCATGGTTCCATGCTGTGTTGCAGTGGTGTGGAAACCCCACCAGGTGGCACCAAGAATGTGCTTACCAACTGGGTCCTCAGCCTCTGTGGACAGTTTGAAGCTAATTTCAGGCCCCTTGTGAATATGGCTCCATAGTAGTGAAGCCCTTAGCTCTGGTCCCAGAGCCCCCTTACTGGTATTGTTTATCATCTCTTAGTATCTGCCTGCATACAGTATTTTCCTATAGCGAAAGCTGCGTAAGTCGGCTCCCTTCAGATAGCACATTGCTTAGGAGCAGCGGTGCTGTTGCCCCTCCCTTTTCCTTTTTAATGAGCTTTGTAGGCCAGGTTAGCCTTGAGCTCTTAAGTGTGTAGCCAAGGATGACCTTGAGCTTCTGGTCCTCTTCACCTGAATGTTAGGATTACTGGCTGGCTGGCTGCACCACCGTGCCCACTTTGTGCTGCGCTGGAGGCTCAGGACCCCGAGTGTTTTTAGTTAGCACGGGGATCTGTGAGCCAGGTGTGAACATGTGTAGTCCACCTTCTCTTCCCTTTTGCTTGACCTTTTCCTAGTTGCACAAGTCACTCTTGGGGTAAGAATTTTGAACCTATGGACAGTATGGTTTCATAAACTTCACTCTGTACTGAGCCCCGACCAACCACTTCCAGCACGTTCAGAGACGATTGTAGATGCCATTCCTGTGGTTGGGTCTTCCCTGGAGTTCTGCAGTTGGTTGTGGCAATGTGTGACAGATGGGTGAGGGCCGTGGGGCTCTGGGCTGTGTGCAGTGTGGATAGGAGTTTGTAAAAATCAGAAAAGAATCTTCTGTTTCGGTTTTGGCCTCACAGGCTAGACCTGTCTGATCAAAAGAGAAAATCTATTGACAGCAGCCGAAGGCCTGGAAGGGGCACTGTGGACATGCTCAGTTGGATCTTGTCATTTTATAGGGGACCATTAAGTAAATGGACATTCAGCTTTTGTTTTTAGACAACAGATGAGGCTTTTAAGCATATTGGAAAGACATTTGAAGAGGCTTCGTAATACTGTTATTTCATTAAGACGGCCAACCTACACAGGCAGCTTGTTTCTCCGCCTCTGCCTTCCTCATTGTGTGGCTACCTTTCCAAAGTTTCAGATTTGACAACATAATTTAGAAGTTCATCGTTTGGCAGTCCAAGAGCACTTGGAACTAAGCAAAAGCAGGTGCATGTACTTAACTTTAAAAAGTGAACCGTGGGGCTGGAGAGATGGCTCAGCGGTTAAGAGCACTGGCTGCTCTTCCAAAGGACCCTGGTTCAAATCCCAGCACCCACATGGCAGTTCACAGCTGTCTGTCATTGCTGGGTGTGGTGGCACACACCTTTAATCCCAGCACTTGGGAGGCAGAGGCAGGTGGATCTCTGTGAGTTCAAGGCCAGCCTGGTCTACAAAGTGAGTCTAGGACAGCCAGAGATACCCAGAGAAACCTTGTCTTGGAAAAAAAAAAGTGAACTGTGATGGAGGTGATCTAGAAAGTTCTGTTGCTACTATGTCCGGCTGCTTCTTCAAAGGCTGTCTGTTGTTTCTTGGTGAGTTTGGGCCATTTTTCTTGTGAGAGCTGGGAGTGCTGAAGCAGTTTTGACTTCTATGTTTAGAGCATCAGAAGTTCTGATTAGGAGATGAAGAAAAAACAGCTCTTTTTCCCATTGAAAGTTTAGGGCTTGCTTGTGGCACCCCTTTGTCTTCTGTCCTGTTGAAACTGGGACCCCCTGCTCTTTGGGTAACACTATTTTTTTGTTTGTTTGGTTTGGTTTTTTGAGACAAGGTTTCTCTGTGTATCCCTTTGAACCTGCTCTGTAGACCAGGCTGGCCTCTAACTCACAGAGATCCACGTGCCTCTGCCTCCCTTTAAAGGCATGCACCACTATCGCCCCGCAGGAGTAATGCTATTTTAAAGACTGGTTAGAACTGGCCTTTGTTTGAATCTCTTTCATTTTCCTTGGCAGTTGGACTTTAATGCATTGGGGTACACTGAGGCTGCTCACAAGAGTGTTTCCGTTCCGGTAATACATCTAAAAAGTTGTGGTAACAAAACCTTGGAAACTGTTGGCACAAATCAGTGCCACTAATTGGGCTGCTTTGTTTTTAGGTGATTGGTGAGGACAACGTGGCAGTCCCCTCACACCTTTACAAGGTGATCCTGGCCCGCAGAAGCCAGGAATCTACTGAACCTCTGGCACTGGGGGCCTTTGTGGTGCCAAATAAAGCTATTGGATTCCAGTCCCAGTTAACTGAGTTCCAGGTGAGCCTCCAGGACCTAGAGAAGATGTCAGGTCTGGTGTTTTTCCCCCATCTGGACAGAACCGGGGACATCCGGAATATCTGCTCTGTGGACACCTGTAAGCTCCTGGGTTTCCAGGAGTTCACTCTGTACCTGAGCACGAGGAAGATCGAAGGAGCCCGTTCTGTGGCCAGGCTGGAGAAAGTCCTGGAAGCTTTGAAGAGCTCAGGGGTGGAGCCTGACGATTACTTCCTGAGCCGCTACAGGAAGAAGCTAGAGGAACTGAAAGCTAAGGAGCTGACAGAAAAGCCCTCCTAGTGTTCGTCTGGGTGCGCGCTGAGCACCATAATGAACAGGCATGCTTCTCCAGGCAGATGTATTTTAGTAGATGTGAAGCCTGGCTAAAAGTCTCTCCAGAGGATCTCTAGCTCAGAACTCAGTGGGGTGTTCTTTCGCTCGAATCTGAGGTGGCCTTTAGAATTCCTCTCCTACCCCGTCCAGATACTCTGTGACTTACCACTTGCTCCTTCTCTCATGGCCCTGATGCCCTCCTGTCTGTCTGTGTAGAAGTGTCCTCCCGTCTGTCTGTGTAGAAGTCCTGGCGACTGTTTTCCCTGGTGGATTCAATGTGCCCTGAAAACCCAGCACTTTGCTTGCATTGGCTGACAGTGCTCCTCTCTTAAATCCCTCTGTTCCCGTCTTTCATGTTGGGAAGCTGAGGCCTAGAGAACTTCATGTCTTCCCCATTGGTGATCTACAGAAGTCATCCAGGGCACCTCAGACTTGAGACAAAGTTAGATGGGGGTGTGACTCAAGTGTGCACCTATGTCATGTCTGTTTCTGGTCCTAAGGTCTGCTTGGTGAGAAGGACCTGTCTCCTGTGAAGAGCACACGCCTGTTTTCTGTGAGAAGAAACAGAGCGGGCCATCGAAAGGTGGAGGTGCTTTGTGGGCTAACCAGAGCCTGCTGTTCCCTCCAGGGGTCACATGGTGCCAGATAGGCATGTTTCTTGCTTCACTGGGGTCTTTCTAAAGGAACCCAAGAAAGGTGTGTGCTGAAAGTCAGCAGGTACCTTGGTTCTGCTGTCTGTCAGCATACCACAGGAAGGTGGAGCCTGGGCCCAAGGTCTACACCCGCTCACTCCTGGGGGAAAGAGCAGCTGCTCTCTGTGCTGATATGTGTGTGGACCACCTTACAGATCCTGTGCTGTCCTGAGTGTGCAGTCCAGTGGCTTCCAGGCAGAAGGATGTTTCTGAATGTGTCACTCAGCCTCTGTCTTTCCAAACAGTACTAGGGTGATCTTTCAGGTGTTATGTTTGCCTCGGATACAAATGCCACAGCTTTACAGTAAAGATAAAAGGGCAATGCTGACCCTATTCTGCTCCTTCATTTGAGTAAGAAGAAGTTGAGTGTAGGACATAGTAGCTGATTGATGCCATTCTGTTTTATCTTACTGTTCTCCATTAGCTTGTGCCAGTCCTAAGGATAGAAAGCCAAAATGTCACTGTGACCAAAAAAAAAAAATCTGTTACTTTCTCTCCTCCGAAGAGAGGTGATCATGGGGCCTGAGTGTTTCTCCAGGAGCCCCGGGAGGGAGGCGGGGCACTTCGTGACTGGGTCTTAGGTCCCTGCCATGTGTTTATGCAGTTGAGCTCGCTCCCCTATGCTTCACCCCCTATGCTGACCTGACTGGCTGGTTTTCCCCTCACTCCTGCCTCTCTCTCCTAGATGCTGAGGAGTCTTGACTATGTCCTAAGTTAATGTGTCTTAGGATCGTATTTCAAGTGAAAGATGCTGCCTGGTCATTGTGAAAAACAGAGATAAGAAAATAAAAAGATTGTTTACTGTCAGACCTCATTTGTTTTTTTGGTGGTTGTAGTTTGTTTTTTGAATCTTTATTTATATGAGTGTCTCTATGCATCTACACCCACTTCATGAGTGCCTGTTGCCCACAGTGGTTAGAAGAGGTTGTTGGATCCCCTGGGGATGGAACTGGAGTCCTCTGCAAGAGCAGTCTGTGCTCTCCAGCAGGGACCTCATTTTTTAGGTGTAAAATTTGTATTGGTGTACGACAGTGATGCTTGAATTGTGAGAACATTTTCATTAAGAGTGCCCAAAAGAAATGCTTAGAATTTCCTCTAGTTCAGGTCCCTGTGGCCCCTCAGTGTAGCTCTCTGTTTTTCTGGACTCCCGCACAGCAGATTCCTGGGCCTCACTTCAGTATCAGATGTATCAGCGAACAAATGATGTGACCAGCCAAACCAGAGTGGGTCACTATCCATTCATTATCCCAGTGGGGTCCCTCAGGTCCTCAGGCTGAGCCAGGATCACTGCCCTCTGTGCCATTAAACTTCCAGCTCCTGGTCTGGAGAAATGACCAGGCTGGGTGGACTCTGCTATGGGCAGTCTCTGTCTGTGGTAGGGACTTAATCCCTAATCCTTGTCAATTTCTAGCGACATCTTCAAATTCTTTGGTCTCTGAATTGAGGTTGTTTGACCAAAGTTGAATATAGCAAGCCTTACTAAAAGTTACAAAGGTTAGGGAAGGGGGTGCTAGCCTGTGAGCTATGTATCGGCCATTTCTGCACTTACATCTTGAACAGAACAGAAGCCTGTCTTTCTCTCAGGCCTTTGATTAGCGCCCAGCAGGAAAGGCAGTCTGATCTTGAGGGAATGGCTTCCTGCAGAGCTGCGCTCAGCTTGTAGCCTGACACTGGAATGATCCTGTGTGTTCCTTGTCACTTGTGTCCCCTGCCTCTTCTCTGTGAGAGGGTATCATTGGCCTCACCCCGGTTATGGCAGACTTGCTGTTAACAGCCTTTTTTTTGGCTAGGATCTAACAGGTGCCCCACCAACACACCCCCAGCCTGCAGCTTTGAAGGCTGTGGAGTTCTTAGGGGGGGGAGGCCTAGCTGGTAGAAGTAGGTCAGTAGAGGCAGGCTTTGAAGGTTACACGCCCTCTAGGTTCTGGGCTGTGTGCTTTGCTTCCTGTCTGCCACCATGTAAACACCCTCCCCCTCACGCTCATGCCTCTGCATGCAGCCATCCTGCTGCCTGCCGTGCCTCCTATGCCACAGTGGACTGTAATCCCTGCAGTCAACCGCTCAAATAAGCCTTTCTGAAGTTGCATCTGTCTGGTGATTTGCCACAGTGACAATAATACATGGCCCAGCTGAACCACACCCTGCCCACTGCTTCCTGTTTCTTGCTCCTGTTGGACCCTCGGCCCTTCACCCTGTTTCTTCCCTGTGGGCCTTTCCCACACTCCTCTATCTCTGAGCCCCCAGAGCCCCACTCTGGTTTGTCCCGGTGGAGCTGATGGGGGCTGGCCCCACACTGGGCGTGGATCTCCTGCATCCAACCTCGCTTTTAGAAATCAGTTGAGTTACCAGAGAAGGCCAAGCAGGGAGCTTTGCCTTCTGATGTGAACCCTATGTACTTGAGGACAGTGGTTAAGGGCCATGGCCAATGTGGGGTCAGGGTGTTCTGGTTTAGACGGCCTCTAGGGGTCAGTATGGTCCTATCTCCACCAGAGTCAGCTAGACTGGGCTGTGACAGCCCCTTGAAGAAGGCTGCAGCCTGAGGCCTGGCAGGAGAGTAGTGGTTACCTCATCTTGTAGGCTTCACATTTTTACCCCTCAGTAATCTAATATCTTTATTTCCCTTAACTATATGTTCAAAACTTTCATGACTACAGAAATGTTAAGGATTATAGTGATTGACCCGTTCCCCCAGTGTTTTGTCTCATTGGCTCCTCTCCTCCTAGAACCATTTAAAATTAATTTGCTGACCCCTCAAAAGTAAGTTGGGGCATGACATGTCAGTTACTTTTTATACTTGAGCTTAATATAGCCTATGAATGAAATATATTATCAAATCTAAGAAAATCACCAAAATTTCTGTCAGGTTTAGTACATGTCTATAATCCCAGAACTTGGTAGGCAGAGATAAGAGGACCATATCAGCCTGGCCGTATAAGGAGATCCTGTTTCAAAAAAAGAAAATTTATCAAGAATCTATTTTAATTGTCCTCATTAAAATTTGCCAAGTTATAAAAAATAACTTTTTAAAAATTTTGTTTTGTTTTTTTGAGACAGGGTTTCTCAGTGTAACAGCTCTGGCTATCCTGGAACTCTCCTTGTAGACTAGGCTAGCCTCGAACACACAGAGGTCTGCCTGCCGCTGCCTCCTGAGTGCTGGGATTCAAGGTGTGCGCCACCACACCCTGCTCAAAATACTCTTTTTATACTTTTTAAACACATAAGCTTCAGTTGAACGCCACACTGTTGTAGCTTACTAATCTAGAACAATAGTTCTCAAGCCGTGGGTCCCAGCCTCTGTGGAGGGGTCGAAAGACCATTCACAGGGGTTGCCTAAGACTACTGGAACACAGATATTTACATTATAGTTCATAAGAGTGAAATTAAGTTTTGAAGTAGCAATGAAAATAATTTATGCTTAGGGGGTCACTCAACATGAGGAACTGTATTAAAGGGTCGCAGCTTTAGGAAGGTTGAGAATCACTGCCCTGGAGCAATTTATCTAATTGATTTAAAAAAAAATATGGATTCTTCACCTGCTACTTGAGGTTTTGATTCAGGAGATCTGTTATGAAGCAGGGGATTGCATCTAAAAAATTATTTTTGTGATTGGATGTTTTCCTTACATGTATGTCTGCGTATCATGTACATCCCGAGTGACCAAGAAGGCCAGAAGAGGACAGTTCCCCTGGGGCTGGAGTATCGGTGACTGAATTTCCACGTGGGTTCTGGGAATTGAACAGCCAGCGTTCTCAATCACTGAGTCACCTCTCCAGTCCCAAATTTGCATTTTTTCAGTTTAAAAAATTGTACGTACGTGCGTGCGTGCATGCGTGCGCACATGTGAGGATGTGCATACCACACTGTAAAGATCAGAGGTTGGCCTCAGGTGTCAGTCCTTGCCTTCTGCCTTGTTTGGGGCAGCCTCTTGTTCTCTGCTGTTGTACACCAGGGTAGGTGGCTCAGACATTTCTGGAGGTTCTGACTCTGCACCCCCATTTTGCCTGGAATGCTGTGATTATAGACATGTGCTGCCATGTCTGGCCTTCCATGTGTGCTGAGGAATTGGCACTCAGGTCTTCATACCCACCAGACTGTCTCCCCAGCCCATACCATGCTGTTTAAAAAGAAGAGCAGGAATTGTGGTGAGCAGCCAGGGCTTGGCTCCAGGCTGTCCCCTCTACACCCTCACCTCCCTGGCTGATACAAGCTTCTGCCTGAGTTCCTGTCAGGATAGGAAACTCACAAAGACATGGGGATGGCTGACGGCACATGCTTGTACAGGGCACTTCACAAGGAAACAGGCAGGATGGGCTGCGTCGGGCACGCTCCCATTTTCTCACTGTGTATTGGTTCATAAGGAACCCAGTCCAGCCAGCTACTCCAGGTCTTTCGACTGACCCACTGTCAAATCTGGGTTGTTTTGTGCTCATATTGTCAGTTTGTGGATCACAAAGGAGAATTTTAGTATTTTTAAATTAGGATTTCCTTGGTATAGTTTCTATCCGTCTCGAATGACTTGGCATTCCTGATAGTCCTGTTTTATGTAGCCAACAGACATGTTAGCTGTGCTTCTCAGCTTTGACATTGCAGATTGAATGAACAGGCTTTCAGTGTGTTTGTTAAAATAAAAACATCGAGGAAAAAAAAAAAAGGGAGATCCTGCCGGGCGGTGATGGCGCATGCCTTTAATCCCAGCACTTGGGAGGCAGAGGCAGGCGGATCACTGTGAGTTCGAGACCAGCCTGGTCTACAAAGTGAGTCCAGGACAGCCAGAGCTGTTACACAGAGAAACCCTGTCTCGAAAAACCAAAAAAAAAAAAAAAAAGGGAGATCCTGATGATGCAGAATTCATTGACATGGCAACCCATGTCGTACACTCACCTGTTTCATGTGATAGTGCTCTGATAATTTCTGTTAAGCTCATGTTTGCTTCCTTAAAAAGGAAAACAATGGCCAGGCATGGTGGCACATGCCTTTAATCCCACCTCATGGGTGGATCTCTACGAGTTTAAGGCCAGCCAGTGCCAGCTACATATCAAGACCTTGTCTCAGTAACAACAAAACCAAACCAACCAACCAACCAACCAACCAAAACCAATAATAAATTTATGTGCAACACAGAAAGGAATCTCCATGCCAGCTTGCTTGTGATTCACTCCAGGACAAGGGAGAGGGCCTGTCACTCATAAATGGTGTACATAAAATGTATGGGTGGCCTAAAGCTTTGCAGATGGACACAGGTGGGGGTGTGCTTGGTGGGCATCCATCCCATCTTGCCATGCTTCAGCAGGGCAGCCTTGGTCAGCTGCCTTCATCCTTCTGAGCAAAGAGCCTCCTGTGGAAGCCGACTGAAAGGATTGGTTGAGGATTGAATAGGCGGTATGCAGGTTGGTAAGTTTTCAGTAAGGGCAGCCAGTTATGTATCCGCTTCCAGGTGATTGGTGAAGGCCAATGAGGGTGAAGGGCAGCCTATGACATTAAACTGCAGACCAGGCAGAAGCAATTCTGTCTGTCCGTAAACCCTGGAACTGTAACACATCGCTGCGTACTGGCTGTGTCGCTGCTCACAGTTCTCAAAGCTCCTTCCCAGGGTTAGCCTCTTCCGGCACCATTTGGGAGGGGCTGTGAGGGAACTCAAATCTAGGAACTTCTGGTTTTCCAGCTTGTGATCTAGTGCTACCCTCAAGGTGGATCAGTAATTTTCACTTGGTTTCAAGTCAGCCATTCAGGCATCCACTAATGTGCTAGAGGCAAAGACATATGGAGTTGGCTCCGTTCTTGGGTCCCCATCAAAATCTGCAAGTATTGGCTGGTTGAATGTTTCAGTTACCCAACAAGTCGACAAGTCAGAAAAAAAACCCTGTGAATCCTGTTTAGTCCTAGTGTTCCTGTTCTTCCAGTGGAGGGACCCATTAAGGCTGGGGACAGTCTTGAATCTTGAGGTACGCTCTTGGTGTCTCAGAATACTTTAGGTGCTGCAGAGTCCCATCTCTGGCCTGAGGGGATCCTTCCTGGTGAGAAGATGGGAGAAAGGCGGTGAGTTTATTGAGCTGGGCCTTCTACAGGAAGCTGAACTAAAGTTAGATCTAGCTGTGTGCTTGTGTGGAACCCCACCCTCTCCTCTATCCCCAACCTGGATCTCAGAATGTGTCTGTTCTTGTCCCACCTCCAGGCCCACCTCTTGCAGGGTGAAGGGTCCTGTCTCTGTTGCTGTCGGATCCTTTCTACCCAAGTGTCCTGTCAGGCTGCAGGGGTGGGAGCAACAGCAGACAGGGGCCTGAGTCCCTGGACACAGCTGACTCCTTGTTCCGCCATCAGAACAGGATAATGTTTTAGCTTCCTCCCACTGCCCATAAAAGGCCCTGCCTTGCACTGACCTTCCAGTGGGGGTGTCCCATGTCTCCCTTCCCTACCCTCTGACCACCTTGGAGAGAGCCTCAGACCCCTTGTCTGCCATTGCCATGTGGCACAGGTGAGAGAGACCTCCTCTAGGCTGTGGACTGACATGGGCCATTGGACATCTTGTCCCAGGTAATGGAGCCAGGACAGCATGATGTCATTGTGCTTTCTTTTGCTATGTAAGTCTACAATTCGGACTGACACACAAAGAAATGTACCCCTCACCCCCTCACAAAGCCTTTGGTTTGTGTGCTGTAGGTTGGATCCTTGCATGTCTGGTCTGGAGTCAGAACCTGGATTCTGATTCTGGCTTTTAGGTGTGTTTGTGATATGACTTTACGTAAGCAGCACCTTAGTCCTCATTTTCCCTACCTGTTAGGTAAGGAATGGGCTAGACATTCTCCAGGGTCCCTCCCAACTTGGTGTCCTTTAGTTGTGCAGGGCAGAGCCTTTCTTGGGAAAAGGCCTTCTGCAGGGGTGGTTTGCAGAGGAGGCAGCAGGGGCAGAGTGGCTGAGGGCCTCTGAGGAGGTGTGAAGGAGGGAGGCAGAGCAGGGCTGGTGTGGACAGCCCTGTCCCAGCTCTATCTCCTGTCTGAGACACCCTCTCCACACCCCAGCCCAGATAAGCAGGTGTGAGCCATGGCCGCCTTGTGACAGGCCCTTCAGCAGGGAGGGTGATGGCGGGGGTCCACTCCACTTCTGAACTCAGACGTCAGCATCTTTCTCCCCTCACTTCCATTTCCCTGTAGGACTAGTCAGGACCAACCATATGGCATCATTCCTGACCCACGGCCTTGGCTCTAAGATGCCTTTACTGCTGCCCGAAGCCTGGTGAGGAGTGCCTCTCCTCTGGTTTTATGGAAAAGTGCCAAGGAAGGTGGCCACCCCACCCCCATCCCCAGAGATGGTTCCTGCAGTAACCCTGTTGCTGGACCTGGCACGTCCAGCAGTTCTTATCACTTCAATGGCCGCTCCTCTTGTCTCCTCAGTCAGCTGCCAGCCATCCAGCCACTCTGTCTGGGCTCACATTTTCCTCTAAGGCTCTAGCCACTGCCCAGAATGCCGTTGGCCAGGCCAGGGAGGTGGCTCTTGCCATCAAATGAAACAACCTGAGTTCAAGCCTCAGGTCCACATGGTAGAAGGAGGAAACCAGCCCTCATAAGCCATCCTCTGAGCTCTACATGTGTGTGCTATGCCATGTGTGCATGTGTATACACACACACACACACACACACACACACACACACACACACACACACTTTGTTGGTAGGTTCATGAAAATGGAATAGTCCGGAAGTCTTGGAGAAAGAAACTGAAGTTTGGAGCTCTAGAGAAGACAAATAGTACCGAGTCACAAAGCCACAGGGAACCCTCAGGACTTAGGGTCTCTCCAGGTCCCTGTTCCCTACACTCTAAGCCCTCAAAGCTTAGGGCGCTAAGCTGAATGTTCACCTTCTAAAAGCTTCAGGTCTGAAGATTATCTTGATTTTTCAGACTGCAAACATTCTGTACCAGACAGCTCTGTGTTGTGTGTGTACCTGGGTGCCTGAGAGGGAGGGAGAGAGAAGGGGGAAAAGAGAGAGAGAGAGAGAGAGAGAATAAAAACATGAAACTTGCTCTGTGTGCTTGTGTTCCCATGCTCAGCTTTCTGCATAGCTCAGGAGGCAGAGCAGTTACTGGCTACGAGCACAGACTCAAGCCAGACAGGCTGACTTGGTGTCACATCCTAGCTTTGTCATTTTAGCAGATAGGAAAGCTAGTGCAAGCAGCTTAATCGCCCCACCCCCGCAAACTGAAGCACCCGATTTTAAGGAAAGGTAGCTCCATATAACAACCAAACACTATGTGAATACCAAGTGAGCTCCAACAGTCCTCACAGTAAGCACCACATGACTGTTGGCTACTAATATTTAAGTAAATTTTGTTTTAATGCCATGGCAAACTCAAAGGAACACTGAAGGGAATTTCCATGTGCTTTTTATGCAGGCCATCCCAGTCTGTGTTTTACTAGCTTAGTTTATCATCCTGTCCTCATTGATATACATAATCTCTACATGATACATCTATGAAATAACATACAACATACAACTACATACACATTTTTCCCTGAGTTATTTAACAATAAGTTGAAGACAATCATGGTCTCTGTCACCCTCTAACTTCCTCATTATCTGTTGGTAAAGTATGCTCTTAAAAAGCCCCAGTGCAGTTGCCAAAATCAGGAATTCTAACATCGATTCAACACTGTCATCTGGTCCAGGCCCCTATTCACACCTCGACGGATGACCGAGGCTTTTCTCCTTCATGTCTGTTATTTGCTGTCCCTGGGTCACCCATTCTATTTAATTGTCATGGACTTTAGCCTTCTTCAGTCTGGAAGAGATCATCACTGTTCTTTGCGTGTCTTCGACTTGGCATTTGAAGAGCACAGGGCAGCAATTCTGTAGAATGCTGCTGCTCAGATCCCATTTGGCATTGTAGTTCAGGCTGTGCATTTTGGAATCACAGAGGGGACGTTGGGTATCCCTGATGTCAGGCAGCACACGGTGTCCTTTTCCACCAGTTGGAAATTCGACCATGGGTTTCCTAGTTTCAGTGGAATCGGCCAGGTCCCCTATATGCAGTTTCTTTTTCTTTGTTCTTAACATAATTATAGGGAAAGTATGAGACCCTTTTGTTCTTCACCAACTTTATCCACCAGTTTTCACCCTTCTTAAGTTGCCAGTTGGCCCATGGGAGCTGGCTCCTGTGTCCTTTGACATCTCTCCATCAGTCTTCGGGCACTTCATGTTCTAGCACAACACAATGTTCCAGGCACATTTGGTCTTTTTTTTTTTTTTTTTTCTGCTCTAACCCTGAATTACCCATTTCGCCTAAGAGTTCTGGTTTTTTTTTTTTTTTTTTTTTAGTGGACAGCTAAACCAAGATTTAGGTGCTGATGTGCTGGTTGACACTGGCGTGTCCCTGCTTCTAGCTGTTTCTGTGTCTGTTCAACAGCATGCAGTGATAGCTAAAGAAAATAAGTGTAGCTCAAGAGAGGAAGGCAAAAGTCCTGTGTGAAGTCCCCTGCCCTTTCCTCTGTCTCCATCATGATCCCATCTCCCCTTTCTCAGTCAAGCATTCCTTTGGGCATTCCAGCTGTGGAAACCTCTGAAGCCTGGCTACATGTGTGCTATCAGAGGCAGACAACAGTGTGCCCTTTCTGTGTGAAGAGCCAAAGGCAAAGATAATTCCTGAGAAAGTTTGTGCTTAGGATAATCTGGTGACAAGGTGACTGGGAAGACACATTTGGAAGGTTTCCACCTGGAAGTATTCCTTTCTTCTGCATGAAACACTCAGACTTAAGCCCACATGGAGGTTGGCTTTGCACATCCATTGGAGGTCCGCTCTCTCCATCTAAGCCTCAGGATTCCGAGAACCAGCTAGGGGGGTTTAAAGGCTGCCATCACTCTCCTATCACAGGTAGCATGGACAGTGGAGGACAGAAATGACAGTCTAATGAAGGCCACTCAAATGTTTCCCTTTGTTATGCAACTGTGGGAATGGGTGGGTGACTGTAATTTCTTCTCTGAGATTAGAATCAAAGTTTCCTTCCTTTGAGCCTCTTGGAAGAAGGCTGCCTCCCAAGTTGAAGGGAAGGAGACCAGGTGAGGTGTAGTCAGGCATCCACAGTAAAAGCTTTGGACCAGGAGTCTCATGTGACTGGGGTTAAGGAGAGCCCAGCCTTGTTTCTGCTGCTGCTGATAAGTCTAGAGACTCCCCAGTGTTCAACTTATGCTTTGTGCTCTGCGTCTGTCCGTCTGTCCACAGCAGTCCACAGGAATCCTAGAGATGAAGTAAAGTGGGGCCCATGGGCCCTTCCTGACTGTCTTCTGGTAGGTGGTATGTGCTGGACTCAGTAAGGATGCTGTGACCATCCTCAAAGCGAGATGGCAATGCTGGTTAGACCTTACCCACCCACCCCTGCCCCCAAGTGTGCGCGCGCGTGTGCGCGCACGTGCATGTGTGCGTGCATGTGCGTGTGCATGTGTGTGTGTGTGTGTGTGTGTGTGTGTGTGTGTGTGTGTGTGTGT
>CAJQZJ010003646.1:4378260-4396033 GCA_907164525.1 Lophiomys imhausi | reverse complement strand
GTGTGTGTGTGTGTGTGTGTGTGTGTGTGTGTGTGTGTGTGTGTGTGCATATGCCACAGAACACTTGTGGAGCTTTAAGGTCATTGGGCTTAGAAGAAAACGCCTTTATTAGCTGAGCCATCTTGCTGGCCCATGTTTTCTGAATTAGAAGTCAGAAGGCTCTGACTGTGTATCTCAGGCTGGCTTCAAATCCATTGGGTAGCTAAGCTGGCATTGAACTTACTACATAGTGCAGGCTGAACTTCCATTTGTGTTTCTCCCATATTAACTTCCTAAATGCTGGGAGTGCAAGATGCCACCATGCCCACCTCGTGGGTGCTTTTCGTTTGTTTGTTTTTTGAGACAAAGTTTCTCTGTGTGTAGTCTTGGTTGTTCTAGAACTCCCTCTGTAGACCAGGCTGGCCTCAAACTTATAGAGATCCGCCTGCCTCTGCCTCTACCTCCCAAGCACTGGGATTAAAGGCGTGTGCCACCATGCCCGCCCAACTCGTGTGCATTCTTGCTTGGTTGCACCTTTAGGCATGTGCCAGGGAGGCAGTGGCCACAGCTCAGTCACACCACTAAAGAAGTCAGTGCCTTCCTGTTGTCAGTTTTGCACCCGCGCTCCCTCCAACAGAGAGCTCCTGCCGTGAAAGGCACGGCCCAGCAGACGAGACCTCAAACTAGTTCTTGGTGAACTAAGCCCCCAGTGACTCACCAATTCCTCTTGCAGTCTGAAGGGAGCAGCTCAGGTAGGAGGCCTGACTGATCATCAGCCGAAAAGGACATTGTCTTTTAGGGCCTCTGAGGCCGGAGCCTGGAGGTGGTGGATATTGGGAGTGGCACTGAGGAGGTAGCTGCTTGGAGAAGAACAGGGTGTGGGGTTGCCAGGGTGCCAAGACAATCCTGGTGGGGACCTGTGGCTGAGTAGGCTGCCCGCAGTCAAGGTGACAATGAGTGTGGAGAGCGTGTTTAGTGGAGATGAAGGGCTGGGAAGGGGAGGGCAGAGGTTGATCTCCCTGCAGCCTACCCCCTCCTTGGTCCTCACCCTTTTGCATCCTAGCCTCTGGGTGCCTTGGCTTCTCTTTGATCTGATGTTTTAGAGCTTTGAAACTCCAGCCTTTGAACTTCTTTCTGCCAGCTGCCCAGCTGCACCCCAGCACCCCACTCCTGCTTCTTCCCCTTCCATGGCCCCGGGCTCTGGTGAGCCTCAGTGTCCCCACTCATCGCCTTTCCTCACCTCTGGCACTGGCCCCACATGTGCCTGTATTAATTTCCTAATGTAGCTGCCCTCTTTCCCACCCCTCTGCCTTGGAGGGAGGAGACCCAGGGACGAGAGACACATGAATTGGGGTCCGGCTTTCCTGTAGAGGTCACATGGGTCCCTCAGAACAGTGGAGCAAACTAGGGGAGAGTCATATTGTGGACTGGAAGCATACGGAGCCTATGGGGTCGGAGATGAGACCTTGAAAGACGGTTTTACTTCCCCCAATGCCTTCTCCTTTCTCATCACCCACTGAAGAACTGAGCCCTGGACCACTGTTTAGGGGTCACCTTCTTGCTCTCTCTTGTGTGCATAGCTCTAGTGCTCCATGTTGGATTGGCTGCCGGGGCTGACCCTGGGATGGGGAAGGGACCTGTTGGAGTATAACACTGAAAAATTCTGGAACTCATTGGCTGGTACTGTGGTTGGGAGGTCTCCACCCACTGTCCATGAGATACAACCACTCACACAGAAATACAGGGTCTTAAAAGGACAAGAGATTAGTCAGTAAGACTTACCCAGTAGTTAGTCATGACCATCAGCACACTGAATGTTCTCAAGGTGTTTATTGTATCCTGGGAGTTACCGTGGGTTCCTTCCGGGTCTGAGCATATGGAGTCACACACACACCAGGGGGGATGTCATGGCCATCCCTGGTTCACAGATGAGGTCGAGCTAGATCACACAGCAAGCCCAGCACAGCAACAGAACACTGCCTCACCTGGGGAGTCTTGCACCTCCAAATGATGCTGAAAATGTTTAAATGGCTATAGAGAGTTTTAGAAACAGTAGCAGGCATTGCACCAAAGATGATAGAAGAACAGCTAGTCACTACATGAAAAACAGCTCAGTCATTAGCTACTGAGGAAATTCAAATTCAAATTGCTCAGATACAAAACAAAAACCCACAAAACACCCTGCCAAAACAAACAAACAAACAACACCACCAAACAACAACCAAAAAACATTTAAGATCTGGGTGTGGTGGTGCACACCTTTAATACCAGCAGGTGGGAGGCAGAGGCAGGTGGATTTGAGACCAGTCAGGTCTCTATACTGAGACCCTGTCTCCAAAACAAGCAAACAAACAAAAGATAGAGCCACCTGAACAGGTAATGCTAACAGAAAAATACAAGGACTAACACAAGCCAGAGTCTGAAGGGCAGTGGGGTGGCTTGGTGGTAGAGGTGCTTGCCACCAAGCCTGATGATGTGCGTTCACCTGACTCCTACAAGTTGTCCTCTGCCCTCCAGATATGCTTCTACACATACCTGTTTAATAAAGGTAAAAAAAATACTTAAGAGGGTGAATTTTGTTGTGTGCATATTATACCTCACTAAATAAATCTGATTTTGAAACAGTGGATTGTGAAAGAGTGGAAGACAGGATGGTCACCATGTTGCACGGTCATTACAACAGTGGAAATCTATTAAATGACTTGGACATGGAAGCAGGTGAGCCCGACTTCCTTGGGGGAAAGCAGCCAGTGCAGAGGCCTGGGCCCATGGTGCTTGGTGCATCCAGAAGCCAGCCAGGGGTATGTGTGGCCCAGTGCAATAGGGAGTGTGATAAGGGAAGTGGGGGCTTCAGGTAGGTGGTGAGGAGCCATGCCTATCATGGAGGACCACAGGGTGGGGGGGATTCTAGAGTTCTAGCAAAGCAGTAGGTATGAACAGACTGTGTTAACTGGTCTTCTACTGACTGGTGCACTCAGAACACCCAGGAGGAAGGACCCGTTGGGAGGCCATTGCAGGAATGGAGGGGATGCTCAGAGCACTGTGGTGGCAGTGGAGGTGTTGAAGACCAGGTGGACTTGGGCTGTGTTCTGAAGGCAGAGCCAACAGGACTTTCTGCTGGATTGAATGTGGGGTGTGAGGCAGAGAGGAGGTAAGATGCCATCAAGGTCTTTGGCCTGGGAAGTTGGAAATCCGGCTGGGCATCCCCGTGGGCACTGCTTAGTGGTTTTAGCTGTCTCCAGGGGCCTGTGAGTGAAGTCCAGGCAGAGATGGAGGGAGGCTCAAGTCAGCCCTGCTTCTGGCTCTGGGCTCAGGATGGGCTGTGCATCCCGGTTGTTCCATTACACTTTATTTACGGCCTTATTGCCTTCGTCATTTCCTTGTCTCCTGTCTGGAGTGAAGGCTATAAATGTGATGGATTGGCACAGGATGTAGGAGGCCCAATTATCTCTGCTAACCTGGCCTCTTCTCTTGGGCTAGCCCTCCTCACTTCCACTACCCTGAGATGTCTCCATAGCCCTTCATGTGGAAGGGGACTGGCTCTGGCTAGTCACAAAGAGGAGTCTCCCCCGACAGGGTGAGTGGTGGGAGGGTGATTCCCACAGAGAAATGGCCTCAAAGACAAATCCTGGAGGCAAACTTAGCCCTGTTTTGCTCACACCTACATCCCAGCATGCGCCCCATTATGATGTGCCCCCACATACAGCAGCTAGGCATAGGTCGGGACAGACAGGAGGACAGGACATACCACTGGCTAGTCACCTCACATCCGGGCAAAGGCTTCTGCTGGGACCTCACATGCTTCTCAGGAATCCGAGCCGGCCTGTCTCTCTTGTCAGCAGCAGGTGCCTGTCAGCTGCCCAGGATGCCAGCCCCATTAGCTGGCATGGGAGGAAGTGCTTGCTAGAGTGGTCGTTACCCATTCTGGGCTTAGGCTGCCTCAGGTCGCATTGCTGCCAATCCCGAGGTGATTGGGATACCATGAAGAGCAGTGCCAACTGCTTGGCCTTAAGGCCACTATGAGACACCCTGCACCTCAGCGCGCTGGGCAGCTGTCAACTGTCCCCATTCATTTCTGAGCAAAGTTCCTTGGCACCCGCTCTGCTCAGTCTCCCTGTCCTCTCCCTAGTTACCTCTGTCCCTGAGAACCTACTGAGGCTTGTGGCCTGAGTGGGTTTGGGACAGGAAGCCTGAGATCCATTCTTGCCATTTTGGGTATAGGTGACTCCATCTGGGTGAAGATCCCAAATGGGCCTGCATCTAGCTTTCTTCCAGAAAAACAGAGCAGAGGGTAGGACTGCTAGGGAGGGAAAGGGCTAGCGACCTCAGGGTTGGGAATGGCTTAGATGGAGTGGACCAGGTAAAGCCACATGGTAGATTGGCTGATCAGTCTACTGATTCTATGAACATCCTCAGACCTCATTTGTGCTGGGCAGCAGGGCTAGGACTGGAGAAAAGGCTGTGAATAAACAGCCTGGCCTGGCCTGGCCTGCCGCAGCCTTCAGCATGGTAAATGGACAGGATATGTGTGCTCAGAGCACTGGGGGCAGGTCAGAAACACACTGTGGCAGCACAAATCTTGAGAGACTGCCAGGGTTGAGAGACACTTTGGGGGGAGTGTGTTCCCCTGAGTCCAGTACAGATCTAATATACCCTTGCCTTGCCCTTGGTCACTTCCCTCACTATGGCCTCTGCCTCTACAAGGGCCCAGGCATCTTTCTTCCTGCCCCTCCCAGCATCCTGGACACTAAGTCTCGTGGCTGTCAGGGCTGATGGTGGAGGGCTGCTGGCATGGGGTAGGGTGGCTGCCAACACCGTGGCCCTGGGGTGAGAGCTGACGTCTGTCCAGGAACGTCTCTCTCCCTGCCAAGGGGTGAGATTCCTGGCTGCATGCCTTCCCCCTTGACACGGGAACTGGCACCTGTCACTCACAGAGACATCTGAGACCCAGACCCCAGCCTCACCCCCATTTGGCCTGGTGACAGCTGTGGCATTTTAGTGGGTACAGACCTTCTCTCACAGCCTCAGGTCTGGTCCTACTCACAACACTCTAAGATAGTTGAAGGCTCCCACCTCAGGAAACTTGGTGGGGGGTGGATATAGGACATCAAGAACCCCAGACTCAAGTTCCTTGTTTTAAGATCAGGGGGAAATGTTGATCCAGCCTGAGGGGGTTGCTAGTATCCCCAGAGCATGGGAGAGAAGACCCAAGCCCTGTACAGTCCTGTGGTGGGGGCTGAAGCCTCAGGCCCCTTAGGCCTCTGGACTTTATGGTCAATGAAGACTTCCACACCCAGTCTTTGAGGGAGGTCTTCAGAGCACAGTGCTGAATGAAAAGAACATGAACGCACTCCTGGTGTTTGTATTATTATTATTTCGATTTTTATTATTGTTATTATTATTATTATTATTATTATTATTTTGGTTTTTCAAGACAAGGTTTCTCTGTGTAGCCCTGACTGTCCTGTACTCACTTTGTAGACCAGGCTGGCCTCGAACTCACAGAGATCCCCCTGCCTCTGCCTCCTGAGTGCTAGGATTAAAGATGTGCGCCACCACACCTGGCCTTTATTTATTTATTTATTTGTTTGTTTGTTTATATGTTTATGTATTTATGCATTTATTTATTTGGTTTCTTCGAGACAGGGTTTCTCTTCGTAACAGAGCCTGGCATTTATTTATTTATTTGGTTTCTTCGAGACAGGGTTTCTCTTTGTAATAGAGCCATGGCTGGCCTGGACCTACTTTGTACAGCAGGCTGGCCTCGAACTTACAGAGACCCACACCTGCCTCTGCCTCCCAAGTGCTGGGATTAAAGGCATGTGCCACCACGCCCAGCCTAATTATTATTTTTTATGTATATGGATGCTTTGTCTGCATGTATGTTTGTGAGCCACATGTGTGCCTGGTGCCTGCAGAGGTCAGAAGAGGATCTAAGATCCCCTGGAACTACACTACAGTTACAGATGGTTGGGAGTCGGGGGATCAAACCTTGGGAAGAGCAGTCAATGCTCTTAACTATGGGGCTATACCACCTTCTCCTCTGGATTTCTTTTAAATTCTATCCTATGGAAGTTTTCATGAGACATTTACTTGCCATCATTTGGCAGGGACCACTTAGGCCCCACTCCCCCAGTTTTATACGTATGTGAGATTCTCCACATAGTTACACGTGCCCACACTAGCCATGGGGTTTGGGGTCTGATGCTTATTAAAAAGCTGGTTGTGGCCTACTGTTCTAGGATATGGATTTCCCTTTGAAAGGTCCTGGTTGGTTGGAGGAAAGACAATGAAAAAGGTGACCAAGGGAGTGACCAGCAGTGTCAGACTGTTATTTTCATATGGGGATTGCTTATATGGGGATGTCATTCAGATCCTCAGTCTGGTTCACAGTATATGAAGAATCTGAGAAGGGGAAGGCCAGGGCATCTGGGAGATGGTTCCTTTGGAGAGTTTTATTAATGTGCTATTTCCAGGACCCTGGGTCTCCTCTTGAGGAAGGGCCTGGGGGACAGGTGTGTGCCACCCCCTAAACCCATACTTTCCGAGGTAGGGCTTCAGGAGGCTACATGGGAAATGGTGTCATGTCAACCATGGAGGATGGGGCCTTGCTAGGCCTCAGCAAGCTCAAGTACATGATGAGCATCTTGGCAGGGGGCTGGGTGGACCCATGAATACCTCAGAGGACAAAGATCAGCAGGGATCCTGGAACAGGGGCATCTCTTGGGAAACTGTAAAGTGAAGGCACAGTAGAGGTCTAACAGCCTGCAAAAGTGTCCCTAACTGTACACCTGGCCTGGGAGATACCACCCGGCCACTCTGCCCCTATCACTGGACGTGCTCATCCCAGGCTGAGACTGTACTAGAAATGTGACAGTAGGCTATTGTGTTCTCCAAACAGCAATGCTACGGGGGCGGGGGGGTTGAGACTGGTCCCTGCTACATCAGGGGTCCTGTTTGCTCACCACTCCATTGGCATTTATAGAGAAAGGGTCTGTGACAGTCAGCATCAGGATGAGGGCCAGTGATGGGTAGGGAACTGGGCCATGTCAGGAACGGTTCCCAGAGGAGGAGAGTCCTGACTCTGAGAAGAGCAGAGTATACTGGATAGATGGAACAGCAGCTGGTGAGGTTGAAAGAGCCTGGAGCCTCAGGGCTGGCAAGATGTGGTTACAGAGGTAGGCAGGGCTAGAGGCAGTTTGCCTTGATCCTAAAGCAACAGGAAGCCACGGAGCAATTTTATCCAGGGTTGGTAATCTTGGGTTGAAATATCACCCTGGCCACCGAGGGAAGAATTTGGAATGGATTAAACTAGCAAAGGAATGTCTTGGAGGTCTCCAAGAGGCAAGGCATAGGCTTTGTAACCTAACAAGGAGAACAAATTAGAACCGAGCAGTGGGATTTCAGAGTCACCAAGGAGGTGGGGCCTCAGGGCTTGGACGAGGTGTGTTGCTGTCAGGGTAGGCATTTACGATGGCATCAATGGGCCTGAGGCGAGGCAAGGGAGGTGAGTTCAGAATTGGGTGGTCTGGCTGGAAGGTCTAGAAATACCCAGAGTAGACTGCTGAACACTCGCTTGGGGCTCAGTGGAGAGGCCTTGGCTCAGGACAGGTTCTTTTTCAAAGCCTCACTTAGGGCTGGAAAGGGACAATCAAGAGCCAGGAGGAGGAAGGGCAGAAAGAGAAAAGCAAAACCAACCAACCACAAGGGTTGATTATAAGCTGCCAAAGTCACACACAGAGCACAGTGAGGCTGTGGACAGGCCTGAGGATGGGCTTGCTGGACACACATGCTCCGCTCTCCAAGACGAAGAGCATTCTGGAGATGGAGAGTGGGTTGTTGGCAAGATGCTGACTATCACTGAACTGGGCACTTAACACAGTTCAGGTGTTGAGCTCAGTTCTATCTCACCGCTATTAAAAAAAAAATTGAAACAGGGGAAAGAAGCAGGTAGAAGTCTGGAAAGGGAGGCTTCCAGGCAGGGGAGGAAAGCGCTTCCCTGGGTGGCCTGCTGCACACCAAGGTAGGATTTGCAGACAAGGACAGAGGGGGTGCTACTGAGTCCAGCCACAAGGAGGTCCTGCAGGTGGCAGAGCACATGGGCACATGGTGAGTAGGCTGGCAGCCAGGAATGAGGGGCGAAAACCAGGCCAGTGCCAAGTCACAGGTCCAAAGCAGCCAGTGACCCTGCCTGAGGCTGACTCTAGTTTGGAACTTTGGGGGTTCAGTTTCCCCTCTCCACAGTACACTAGAGCAGAAGGTCCTTAAGAACAACCTAGGCATCTCTTTTCCTGCAGGTGTTCTGCCCTGTTTGCATCCTGACTTGTGCTGGCTGGGCCCTCGTCTCTGGCCGTTCTCCAGTGTTGACAACCTGAAGTCATTCCCGAGTCCTGAGCACTCTCTCCCACTACCACCACTGCGACGGCCACCACTGCCACCACGGCCACCACCGCCACAGCCACCACCACCATGGCCACCACCACCACCATGGCCACCACGGCCACCGCCACCACGGCCACCACCACCACCACCACGGCCACCGCCACCACCACCACCACCACCACTCCCCGTTCACAAGTCACAGCTCCTCACAGCTTCTTTCAGGGCCTGATGCCCTGCCCCTTCCTCAGTGCCCACGTCATACCTCAGTACAAGAACTGAATCCAAACAGGATCATGTAAGCCATTTATTAGTTTGAAAAATAATGTATTCCATCTATATGCGAAGCTTGGTGAGAAGTGATTATTTATTTCAGACAACGCCTGACATGTACACATGTCCCTCCCTCCTTCTGTCTACTTTCTTCTCCCCTCTTGCCCATCAGTGTGCAGTTCTAGAAAAAGAAGCCAAGCTGAGCCAAGGAGTTGGAGTTTCCTGCCCTCAGCCACCCTGTCTGCAGTCAGCCCCCGGCACCTGTCTTGAGGCTCTGAGGCTATCTGCGTACCCAAAACCACAGTCTCCTTCCGGCCAGCTGGGGTGGCAACCCTGCCAGCCCCAGGCCACATTCCTGCCTATGCAGCCTGAAGTGAGTGCCAGGGAGGGACACACATCTCTCCAAGCCTTGAGAGCAAAGCACAGAGCTACAAAAATAAGATTTCCACTCAGAGAAGTGTCACCAGGACAGTTAAAACCCTCCACTGGACTCAATGGGGATACTGGATAAGTCTCCAGGGGTGGGTGGGGTGGGGGCTGGTTGCCACCAAGGGAACTGAGGTGACAAGAAGAAACATAATACTTAACTCACCCACAGTGCCCCCCCTCTCGGCACTGCCAGGAACATCCAGCCCTCCAACAGCTCGGCGAGGTAGGTAGGAGCAGCCAGCCTGCAGTAGGCAGGTGAGACTGAGGTGGCCTGTGTGGTGGGTATCCCCAGCTGAGGGTGGCTCTGCTGGACAGCTAGACTAAGGGCACCTGAGCCCCTGCCTGCTCTGGCTCCACTAGCTGGTCACCTCATCGGTGACAGTTCTCTACATTAAAAGGTTTGCATAAGCTAAATAGATTGTCAGCAGCTGAATGGGTCATGGGGACAATTGGACTAGTAAAATCATTTTCCCTGAAAAAAGCCTTCTCAGAAGACTCCTGGGATGGTCAGGTTGCCTCCAGGAGTCCTGCATCTGGAGAACTCCAGACCCTGGGCTGGGCCTGGGTGCCACACTGCCTCCTTTCCCAATAGGATGCATGGCTTGTCCCCTACCAGTACACAGAGCCAGGCCTCCCCCCGACTTGCACAGTGTCTGAAGAGGAGCTGGAGCCCTAGTGGGAATCCCCTCCACACAAGGTCAGAGGCAGAGAGACCCCAGGGAAGCCTGGGAAATGGAGACCGCTTCCTTTGTCAGATGCCCTGTGCCATGGCTGGGCACGGTCCAGCGGTGCATGTGGAGCAGCCTTCTCTTCCCTTGGCCTGTGGACAGAGCCTGCCACATCCCAGGATCAGGCTATGTGCCTGGCTGAGCGGGGCTGCCTGCCATGTACCCTTGGGCTCCAGCAGTAATACTCTTACAGGGGACGAAGGACCATCTCTGAGACCTAGGGGCTCTCTGGAAGCTTTTAGCTTTTGTAGCACTGACCTCAGCGAAGCCTGAATAAAAACAGGAAGACAGAATCCTGGGAACAATGGGAGAGCAGTGAGGTCCACTGGGGGAACCTACCCTGGGGGCCAGGAAGGGAAAAGCCTGTCTCCTCTGGAGTCGATGACCACACTTGCCTGAGGGGATCCTGGGCCCTTGTGGCCTGTGTCCAGCCCCAGTGTGTGAAGCGTGTGTGAATGAAATGCTTAGGTCCTCCTGGCTCCTCAGCCCAGGTAACAGGAACCACGTTCCTCCCTTGGGCATGAAGGCCTGGGGGAACCCCCTGGATCCTACTTTAGCTCTGAGAGAAGAGTTCGAGCATCTCCACTGACACTCTTGTTCAGGGCTAAGGAGGGGCAGTGTGAACTGCTACAGAAGTTCATGGAAAAAAGATGTTCTTTGCTCAAGTAAAAAAATATCAAATATAATAAATCTATGAAAGCCTGTTCACAACACGTACAATGTGTTTTCCATTCCACCTCAGAGGCTGGGACAGAGTTGCTGTTCAGACCCATGGGGTGCCGCCTGGCCAGACCAAACTACCAGGGTGTGCCAGGCCCCCTAACGATGGGGATTCCTCCAGCTGCCTCTAGCTTCAATGCAGAGACACAGAACTTTGTCTTGTGGCTCCTCCGTCTGTCACCCCCTACAGCCACGAAGACGTCAGCTGACACTTGTTTGTCATAAGGTTTGTCCGGATACAACAGGGTATGTCCCAGCCAGTGGTGGCCAGGCTCACACTCTAGACTCTCTGTCCCTATCTGGAGATGGAGGGAAGTCTGCGAGACCTTCGCTGCGGCTACAGTCAGACGCACGCACCGGGAGGTTATCACTGGTGGCTCTTGTTACACTGTCGTAGGACGGGGGGAAGGAGGTGGACGAGATGGAGGAGCTGGAGGGTGGACCACTGCGCCGGGAGAAGTTCTCGTTCATCATGTAGGCAATGAGGCCCTCTCGTTCAGGGGCATCCTCGTCAGAGAGGCCACTGCTGCCCGCTTGCTGGCGGAAGAGGAAGGAAGCGTGCTTCACCGAGCGCTGCAGCAGGTGCCTCCGGAAGGCCCGTTGGATGACTGTGGCTGACACCTCCTCATGTTTCCTCCGGAGGGTGGTAGTGATGGGTTCGTAGGAGATCTTGGAAGGATTGGCCGCCATGAACTTCTCCTCCATCTGGATCTTCAGGGCATCCATTTCCCCTGACTCCCCGAGCACCCTCTTGGTGAAGGCAAACAGGATATCCATACAGTGGATACGGTCCCCGCTCACCATGGGCAGGTCCATGTTGATGAGGCTTATCTGGTTGGGCTTGGCGATGCGGAGTGGCTCAGAGAGGGCGTCTGCAAAGTCCGACAGGGCCAAATACTCAATGAACTGGGTGGCCTCTGGGTCAAACTTCTCCCAGATCTCATAGAACATGTCAAAGTCGTCCTCGCTCAGAGGCTCTGTGCTCTCTTCTGTGGCCACACTGAAGTTCTCCAGGATGATGGCAATGTACATGTTGACCACGATGAGGAAGGAGATGATGATGTAGGTGGTGAAGAAGAGGATGCCCACTGCCGGGCTCCCACAGTTCCCCCGGGAGCCATTTCTGTTGGGCAGGTTGGGGTCGCAGTAGGGAGGGCCCGTGTTGAGGATGGGGCTGAGGAGGCCGTCCCAGCCGGCTGACGTGGTGATCTGGAAAAGGCACAGCATGCTGTTGGCAAAGGTCTGGAAGTTGAACATGTCATCGATGCCGGCTTCCCACTTGACGTAAGCGAAGTTGGCCATGCCAAAGATGGAGTAGATGAACATGACAAGGAAGAGCAGGAGGCCAATGTTGAAGAGAGCGGGCAGGGACATCATGAGGGCGAAGAGCAGGGTGCGGATGCCCTTGGCTCCGCGGATCAGCCTGAGGATGCGGCCAATTCTGGCCAGACGGATGACCCGGAAGAGCGTTGGGGAGAAGAAGTACTTCTGGATAATGTCGGAGAGGACAGTGCCTGTAGGAAGCAAGCAAGACTGTGGCCACCATGGCACCTCTGCCCTCCTTCAGGCCATGTGCAAAGGAGAAGGCCCTTCCAGGAAGACCAGGTCAATGGGACATTCTAGAACTTGGCCTCCTCCTGCCTCTATGATTCAGAAGAGGAAGACATATATTATGCTGAATGTCTTCTCAGATACACTATTCTAATTCTAAGGACATACCTGTACAATGGAGGTAGACCAGGACATCATCTACACATGGGTTCTGAGGCCAGAGGGTCCTCACTCAGACTCCTAGACTCACTCAGACTCAGCAGCCTAGCAAGAACCAGAGCTCCAGGCTTCCAGCTCCTCACTACTCAAGCATGGTCTGAGGACCAGCAACCTAAGATCTCCTGGAGGCTTGCTGTAAATATAAAACCTCAGTCATAACCCTAGTCATCTCCTCCTAACAAACGCAGACACGGTAGGTACATATGAAGGGCCAAGATACGTTGGCATAGGGTCAGCGTTATCCACACAGATCAAGCCTCAGGGTCTCTGTGACAGTTCCTGTTACCCTCCAGCCCTGGGACTTTTCCACCTTTGGCTCTCTAAGGTCTATTACAGGAGAAAGAGTGAAGTGAACTTGCCTCTTGGGGGTGCAAGGGACCTGCCCATCAGTAATGCTGATGGCTGGCATGTGTTAGGAGAACTGGGTTATGCACTTCTCAGCCTTTGTTTCATTAGACTTCCCAGAACTCTGGGAAAGTGAGCCTCCAGCACCATCTCCCTTCCAGAAGGTGGAATCAAGCGAAGTTAACTAACCCAAATGACAACTGACTCTCTGGCACCACTGAAGCCTCCTTGCCACACTCTGGGTCAGCTCAGCACCAGCACCAGCAGGTGATTCAGAAATGCATGCTGTACCTCCAAAAGCCTCCGAGGATTTGGGGCTCCACTCTAGCCGACATCCTGTACCTGCTGCACTGCTTCCAGCCCCATGAGGCACAGTGCCATCCTTACCTCTACCTGGGGCCTTGAGGCATTTCTGAGCCTACTTTGTGCTCTAAACACCTTCCCATCAGTACAGTGGCATGAGTGGCCTTAACTTCTGTTTGGATTCACCAGAGGTAGGTGATGTTTATGACAGAAAAGCAAAGTCAGAGTGACCCTACAGGTAGATGTGTACTTGTGGGAAGGGGTATGTGTGTCAAGTATTTAGGCTCTAACCACAGCGACAAGAAGAATATATAGGGCCAAAAGTAGACTTCATTAAAATTAAAACAAAACAAAACACTTGTGCTTCGACAAACATCACAAAGACAGGAAAACAAACAGAGAAAGGGAGGAAATATTTTTGATTTGTATATTTGATACAGGATTAGAATCCTGAATAGATAAAACACTCTTGCAACTCAACAATAAAAAAGATAAAGTACTCTAATTTTAAAAATGAACAAAAATTTTGAATAGCTATTTTCTATGCAGATAAACAAATGGCTAGTAAGCATAGGAAAAGACACTCAGTTTCATTAGCCACTAGGGCCTTAGAAACCCAAATGCCAATGAGGTAGCACTCTGTCATCAGGATGGCTGTAAGCATCATAGAAACCCAGTCGTATGGGTGGGGGAGGAGGTGGATTAACGGGAGGTCTGATCACCAATGGTGAGTAGGTAAAATGGTGCAACCACATTGGAAAATGGTTTGGCAATTCTTGAATATTTTAGATGCCATGAGCTGAGGGAGAGTGGACATGGAGAAGGGCTACAAGGAGTCTCTCTTGGGGGTTTTGTAGCATTATGTAGTAGCGATGGTCGCTCAGTTCTGTGACAATTCAGTAACATTCCACGTAACAATCATCAAGCTAATGGCAGACTGTAGTGTGACAATGGTTCAGTAGGGATCATATTGCCCAGGGACCTTGTAGTTGTCTTTGTGCTAGGTAAATTCTGTGATGTTCACAAAATGATGAAATTGCCTAGTGACACATTTTTCAGAACATATCCCTGGTGTTAACAATGCCTAATCATATTGAAACCCACAGAATGTATGTTGTCAAGTAAATTTTAAGGTACATGAATCACATCTCAATAAAGCTGTCATGCAAGAATTTTGGTTCTAGCCAGACGGTGGTGGCTCATGCCTTTAATCCCAGCACTAGGGAGGCAGAGATAGGTGGATCTCTGAGTTCGAGGCCAGCCTGGTCTACAGAGTGAGTTCCAGGATGGACAGGATTACACAGAGACACCCTGTCTTGAGAAACAAACAAGCAAGCAAGCAAACAAACAAAAAACAAAACAAAAAAGAGTTTGGATTCTGGGGCTGAACAGACATGGTGAGGACCTCATCTGTGTTATGTGTTTGTCCTGAGTTGTCCCTCCTCAGGTGAATTGCAGGTGGCAGGTGATTCTGCAAGAACCTGGCACACACGATGGATGACTTTGGTGTTCTACACTGTCAGGAAATCTACCTCATTCTTTTAGGGACTTGACTTGCCTCTTCTTCCTTGAGCCTAGGTTGCAAGCTTCTGTCTGGAGGGTAAGAGAGTCTCTATAGTAGCCATTCCTTTTCTTAGCCTCAACCTTGAAGTTTTCTGAGTAGCCACAGAGCTGTGTCCCAGAGCAGTTGGGGTCAAGATGGGGTACACTGGGGTCTCTTCAGGTTGGCCACTTTGACCTGAATGGGCCCTCCCAGATAAGTTCTTTTTAGAGTGATGTGTAGGCCTGTGTTTGTCTAGGTGTTTGTGTGTGTATTTATGCATGAGTGTAAGGGGGAGTCAAGGAATACAGAAAAAGAGGGAGAGGAAGCCTAGGCACTAAGTAGAGAACAGAGGGCCGGGCCAGAAACATGGCCTGGGCAGGGCTTTTCTGTCCAGTCGGCTTGCATACCCACCCACGATAGAAAGGATCACCACCACGAAGTCAAAGATGTTCCAGCTGTTGGTGAAGTAATAGTGACGCAGGGCAGCCATCTTGACAATACACTCTCCTGTGAAGATGGCCAC
Source organism: Lophiomys imhausi (assembly GCA_907164525.1). NCBI lineage: Eukaryota > Metazoa > Chordata > Mammalia > Rodentia > Muridae > Lophiomys > Lophiomys imhausi. The sequence goes on along the minus strand of CAJQZJ010003646.1, from coordinate 4,381,041 downwards.
AAAGAGCAGGTTGATCTTGGCTAAGATGTTGACCTTCTCAGGGCTCTGGTCATCTGTCTCTACCATCATGGTCACCATGTTTAAACAGATGAGGAACATGATGGTGACGTCGAAGGCCTGCTTGGTCACAATGTCGAATATGAAGCCCTGGTACTTGTTCTGGAAGAAGAGATGAGGGGTTCAGCACAGCAGGAACCCTAGAAGACTCTGGGGCCAGTCATCTCAGACAACTTACACCCTACTCACCCTCTGGGAGACTACAGACCCCAACGCCCACTGCATGGCACACGTAGAGAAGGAAAGCATGGAGGTAGACCAGCTGGCTTTCCTGCCTGTGTACCCCACCCACTCCAGGCCCTGAGGTCCAGGCCCCAGGCTGCCTTCTCCCTCCACCAAGCCACCCTGAAGGATCTTCAGGTAGACTTCTATCCTGGGTTTCAGCATCCACGTGCTGCTCTTTGGTCTCACAATCTAGATGTTCAAAGTCAAATTTAAACTTTAAAACTAACCATTGTATACACCTTCAGATTAATATATTTTCTGCATGCTTTTTATGGAATAGATGCTATTTATTCTACTGGATAAAACTTTTATATCTATGTTTTTTAAATGTGTATATGTGTGTGCCTGCATGTCGGTATATGCACATGTGACTGCAGGTGCATGTGGAATACAGAAAATGTTACTAGACCCCTGGAGCTGGAGTTACAGGCAGCTGTGAGCTGCCTGATATGGGTTCTGGGAACTGAATCCAGGTCCTCTGCGAGAACAGCACATGATCTTAGCCTCTGAGCCATCTATCCAGCTACTCTGTGTGTCTTTAATTATAAGTGAGCCCAGATTATTTGAAGGAAGATATAGGATTAAACATGTTTGTTCTCTCTCTCTTGTCTGTCTTTCTGTTTGACACCCCCACATAAATACACACTTACACACGCACATATTCACACGCACCTAATCTACGAAAGAAGAGGGTGAGTAGGGAGGAACAGTTGAAAGCTTTGAAATACTGGGCCTATCTGATTGATTGATGGTTTAGGACCATCTAACCTAGTTACTTTGAGCAATTCCCTCATCCTTTTTTGTTTGATTTTAGGACAGGGTCTCAATATATAGCCCTGTTTGGTATTGTACTCACAATGATCCTCCTGCCTCTGCCTCCCAACTGCTGAAATTACAGGTGGGTGTCACCATGACTTAACTCCTCATCCCACTTTTTAGAAGAATGGCATGATGGGGCCCAGAAAGTCAGGCTAGCAGACAGCCTGACACCCACCCTGGCTCTACTCATGAGGGGAACCTATACAGTTCTCTGATTACCCTAGAGTTCTGAAGATGAGACTGTGAGTGGGGGGTAGGGATGTGGAAGCTCACTACACACCCTGGGAAGAACCTGTACCCCTGGAAGAAAGAAGGGGGGCTCACTGGAAGCAGATGAGTTCCTGCGAGTATGCAGTGTGCCCTAGATGTCACTGCCTCCTGCCTCCCCCCAATCTGCATGGGGCTCAGACCTCTGTGTGGGAGAGCAATCTGAGAGCAGCTCTCAGCTGGGCTGAATCCTGAAGAGCCCTTGATGGCAAGTTTTGAGGAGGGAATCCCAGGGCTCCCGAGAAGACCCTCCCTGACTCTGCCAGGGAGCCTGGCTCACCAGGGGCCGTGGGATGGGCTTCTGGGGTTTCTTGGAGCCCAGCTTCTTCATAGCATTGTAGTACTTCTTCTGCTCCTCCGTCATGAAGATGTCCTGGCCCCCTAAGTATAGAAAGAAAGCACCCGCATAATTTTGGGATTCTCAGGATCTTGCTTCCACAGTGAAGGTACCGGGTTCAATCACTTTGTAACTTCCTGTCTCAAAGGTGTATTTGGAAAGATTTCTGCCCAAATAAGCCTTTCCAGGGTTCCTTCCTGTCCCTGTCTCCTGAGAAATCCCTCTGATTTTTGTGGCCTGCAGATCCAGTGCTCACCTGACCCTCCCCTTTGGCTCAGCTCGGCCAAACATGTCTGAGCATCTTACTTGGTCTGCCTGTAACCTAATTATGGTTTCTCTCATGTATCTCCTTGGGTCTCTGCACGGCCTCACCCCTGACTCTTGACTACAGATCAGGTTAACAGTTCAAATTCTCGGGCTGGAGAGATGGCTCAGAGGTTAAGAGCACTGGCTTGTTCTTCCAAAGGTCCTGAGTTCAATTCCCAGCAACCACATGGTGGCTCATAGCCATCTACATTGAGATCTGGTGTCCGAGCATATATGTAGACCAAATACTGTATACATAATAAATAAATAAATGTTTAAAAAAAAACAGTTCAAATTCTCACCCCTGAATCTCTTAGCTAGATGAGGGCAGGCAGGGACCCACCGGAGTCCCTTCTATTCCTCATGGCCATGTCCACACCCCTCCCCACCGTGTTTCATCAGAATTAAAAGAAGCTCATCCCCAAGAGAGCAGGTGTGGTAGGGTCCTCTGGCACCCTGTCCTCCTCTGCCCCCCAAACCCAGGTGGAGCCAATACTCTACGTATCTTTTTCTTCTGCTGGTTGAAGTTATCAATGATGACACCAATGAACAGGTTCAGGGTGAAGAAGGAGCCGAAGATGATGAAGACAACGAAGTAGATGTACATGTAGAGGTTGTACTCCCACTGCGGCTGTTCCTCATACTGTGGGGGAGAAATCAGGCCGGGGAGTCAAATGGGCAAGATGGGGCTGCACTGAGGCCATCGTGTGTGTGCGCGCGCGCGTGTGTGTGTGTGTGTGTGTGTGTGTGTGTGTGTGTGTGTGTGTGTG
>CAJQZJ010003646.1:4341148-4374514 GCA_907164525.1 Lophiomys imhausi | reverse complement strand
ACACACACACACACACACACACACACACACACACACACACACACACACACACGCTTGGCTAGAGACCCCATTCCCCAGCCCTCATGGCTGCTTTTCTTAAGGGCTTTATAATTCATCTCATAAAAATGGATGGGACTGGAAAATATGAAGTGAGGTAACCCAGGCTCAGACAGACAAATACTGTTTGTTCCCTCTCATATATGGATCCAGCTTCTAATTTTTATATATGTGTATCTCTGTGGGAGTGAGTGTGGGCAGGGACCTGGAAAGCGGCCCATTAGAAGGTGGGGGAGAAGCTTTAAGTGAGAGGTGTGGGGAGGGTAGCAGACAAACATGATCTGAAAATGGGAAGGGGACAGAAGGGGACAAGAAGGGCTGGGGGCAGGGAGATGGGAGGTGGGGGAAACTAACAGGAACTAAGTGTATATAAAAATGTCATGGAGAAATCTGTTACTTTGAATGCTAACTAAAATTATTATTTTAAAAAAGAAATAGGACTGCAGAGATGGTCCAGCTGGTAAAAGCCTGAGAACATGAGTTTGGTCTCTTGAACCCAGGGTGGAAGGACAAAACCAATACCTGAAAGTTGTCCTCTGTCCTGCAAGTGCATGCCAGGGCACGTGGACCCCATGCTCACAAGTGCAATGCACATGCACATACACACACCAATACATTTTTTTAAAAAGACAGTAAAATGTGCCTTAGATGCTCATATTCCTTGGTAAAATGTGGTACCCCCCCACGTGTATGAGGTCAAAAAGGCATTTGCTAAGCCATGAACTTACACTCGGAAAACCGTCATCTGAAGGTGAGAACACAGCTTCACAACACCTTCCTTGGCTGTGGCTACACTGCCCTTCACCATTCCGTAAGGACATGGGAAAGGCAGCCTGTGCTGGCTGGGAAGTGAGGGACTTCAGGCCAGCCTGCTGAGTGGCATGAGGGGAGGTGACAGGGGAGGTGGCCCCTGGTGGCAGAGCACAAGCAGAGGGCCACAGTACCGATGGGCCTGGGTGTTGGTGAGACTGTGCTGTGGTGAGTTCCCACTTCCCACATGATGGTCAGAGCTGGAAGAACCCTTCCTAGAGATTCTAGACCACACCCCTCAAAGGCAGTGAGGAAGCCACCCCAGCTTCAGGCCACAGGCCTCTTGGTCAGGCAGCTGGGGGTGTGTTCCCACGGTCCTCCACCTGCTAGCATGGCGGAAGCTCCACTTACCCTCATGCCCTCAAATCGTGACAAGGCCCTCAGGGGTCGCAGGGCACGCAGTGTCCTCAGTGACTTGATGGGACCCATCTCAGCAAAGCCTAAGGTGTTGGCCACGAGGCTGACCAGCGAGACCTATGGAGAAGGGGTACGGGTGGGAAGACAAGGACAGCTCTGGACACATGCGATAGGCTCTGAGTTCATCCGGGCTGGCCAGTTTTTCTTTATTGGCTCATGGACTGCTAGGCCAGGCTTCCTGGAGCCTTGAAGGCCTGGGGCAAGCCAAGACTGTCCTGATTCTAGGCCTTCAGGGAGCCGGGTATACATTATATATCACAATTACTAACCCCAAGACCATGTTGTTCCTATTCTATCCTGTTCATATGGCTGAGCAGAAACAAAGCCTGAGTTTCTAAGTCCAATGTTTCCGTTGATCTCTTCTTCTCCCAGAGAAGTCTATTTTGGGGAAGAAAGGGCAGTCCTGGTTTATATGCAAGCCCCAGACAGTCATGGGGCACTTCCCTTAAGCTGGACTTTGTAACATTCTGACCTAGGCGGGGTGGGTGACACCCTAGGAGGGGAGCCTCTGCTCTCTGCTCCCTCCCTCCCTCCTCTCCCCACACTCCCCTTCTGTGGACCCCATCGTGCCGCAGGTCCGAGATCCAACACCCGTACTTCTCACTCTCTTGTGTAGATCAGTCTGGAAATGGTCTTTTACCTGAACCCCTGCCTTTTACCCTGGTGCTGTGGAGGCGTGGGTGGGAGCTGAAGGCCCAGAGCTTTCTCCTAAGCTGGGAAACACTAGGTGGCAGGAGTCGCCAAAGGCACTGGAGAAGAAGATCTAGTCTAGCTTCCATGTTGCCTCCACTAACCCTTGGAGGATGCTTGGAGAGGCTGAGCCACATGTCAGGGCCCAGCTTCCCGAGGGTGGAGCAAGTCTGAGTGGGTCTGCTGTCCCTCACCTAAAACCTTTGCCAATTCCCTCCAGCAGTCGCTTCTACCTCTGGACTCTACCACCTTAGCCTTCCAGCTGTTCTTGCTGCAGTTTCAAAGCCATCCCTACCTGCTCTGATGCCGTGCCTGATTCATCAGGATTTCCTGTTGGCTCTGCCTTCAACACAGCCGTCTATGGAGACTTCCCACCACCTCGGCCAGGCTCACCTCTCCCTGGCTTACCATTCACAGCCTCTTTAACTCTGTTCCCAGAGACCATCTGGGTCTCTCCCTTGCCTGCAGAGTATGGGGCCAGAGTGTGGCATTCTTCCATTTAAACCCCTTAGGTGCCTCTCCTTTTCTTCCCATTGGTGGCACTGGGGACTGAACCCAGGGACTCACATATACTAGGCCCAACAATATCACTGAGCTATATCCCAAGCCTTCCCTTTACTTTTTGATTTTGAAACAGGGTCTCACTAGGTTATCCAAGCTGTCCTTGAACTTGCATTTCTCCTGCCTCAGCTTCTTAGGCCTGTACTATAAGGGCCTCACTATTCTGCTTTTTCATCCTAAATAAAAGTTCAAGTAATAGACAAACATAATAATAATAAAACAAAAAGAGGATAGGAGGGAGAGAGGGAGGAGGCTTGGACTGGGAGGGCTATGACTGAGATGTAACTTGAAGAAATAAATAAATGTTGAAAAAAAAGTTTGTGGCGCATGCCTTTAATCCCAGCACTTGGGAAGCAGAGGCAGACAGATCTCTGTGAGTTCGAGTTCGAGGCCAGCCTGGTCTACAAAGGAAGTCCAGGACAGCCAGGGCTGTTACATAGAGAAACCCTGTCTCAAAACAAACAAACAAACAACAACAACAACAACAAAAAGTTCATGTTTTTGTAAAAGCCTTACGTGCCTTTTCCTCCTCCTGTTCCCTCTGCCCAGCCACTATGGAGCAGTTTCTCAAATATGTCAGGTGTAGAACTTGGAATGTTCTGATAAACTCCTATGAGTTATCCTTAACTCCTCTCAGATCTGCCCAAGTCACCTCCGGGGGCCCATTCCAGCTAGGCTATTTAAAGTTGTGGCTTGTATTATCCCTCCGCCCTGCAGCCTGGTTCCTATACTTCTAATATCTGGCCCTCCCTGGGTTCTTTTTGCCATACCAATTCACTCTCACATATAATACCAAAATGGTCTCTCTCTCTATCTCATTTTTGAGACAAGGTTTTATTAGATAGCCCTGGTTGGCCTGGAACTCACAGCAATCCTACTGCCTCTGTCTCCTGAGTGCTGGAATTACCGACTACACTCTCAATCCCAGCTAATGTGCTTGGTTATATATTTATTTAAGAACACCTTTTACATATTTACTTATCATGTGTGTGCACATGTATGATGGTGCATGTTTAGAGATGAGGGGATAGCTTGTAGGAGTTGGTTCTTTTCTTCCATTGTGTAGGTTCAGGGGCGGGAACTCGAGTCGTCAAGCTTGGCAGTGAGTGCCTCTACCTGCTGAGCCAGCTTGCAGCCCTAACTGGCTTATTTCTATTTACTGTACTGTGTTCTGTCACTTGCCTCGAGGTGGGCTGAGACTTCTAGACTTACAGTAGTCCTTGAGTACGGGCCTCCCACCATCTGGAGTCCTGGGACCATCTGAGGCTGAGACCACCTAGAGACCTGGGTCCTCCTGAGACCTGGGACCACCTGGAGACCTGAGGGGACCTTCTGTCTTAGGCTGCATGGCTAATGTTGCATAAGCTGGAATGGCAGCAGGAAGGTCATCTCCCTGTTGCTGCTGTGACCTCAGCTTCTCTGCACAGTTTTTCCTGTTTTAGTTGGGAAACACTGTTGATACTCCTCAGCACTGGGTCCCATGGTTGGTGGGCTTCCCAAGAAGCCTCAGGAATAGCAGGCTAGGGGACCCCAGGGCAGCTCTGGGAGGATCCTAGGCCCTACTATGACCTCTTAACAGAACCTTCACCTCAGGGCTGAGAGAGCTGCGGAGACTGCACTCATCCTGGTTGGTCACCCACATTCTCCCGGCCACTTGGAGTAATAGAAAAAGGTTAGACTGGAGGCCAAAGCCCTGGGTCTCTGAATATTCTCCATCCCACTGGGGCCTCCAAATGCAAAGCCACCATGGTCTGACCTTCCTCCCTAGGTGGTGGTTTCAGCTGGACCTTGGCTAGGAGCACCAGGGCTGAGTTCATTCTCTGCCTGCGAGTCAGGTGTGAGGACTTAGCACGGGTCTCCGCTTGTTCTCTGCCAAAAAGTCAGCCCTGTGGGTGTGCAGACCCCAGTGCCCAAGGACCACCAACAAATCCATACTTTTTGGGAAGTGACTGCAGATCCTGGTGCTCACTCTTTCCTGCAGAATCCATCCAATGGATACACACATATCACATCTGCGCTCCCGAGGCCCTCTTCCTTCACTGAAAGTAGATTCAGTGATGGTCCTCACCCAAACATTGTCTCTTCCCAGCTCTGTCTGCCCCCCAACTTGACCCATGTGGTCTACACTCATCCTTCAATGCTTGGAGCCCAGGAAGCTCAGAAAAGGAGCCACCCACTCCATCTCCTGGCTGAGATCTCAAAGGACACACTCTCTCCTTGCACTTGCCATCCTGGGACATGCCCTGGGCAGACAAGGTCCCCAGGAGTCTGACGGGTCACTCAGCCACAGCTCACGTGTCCTCCTCTCAATCTCCTAGTGGTTTCTGCACCTAAGCCTACCCACCATCCTTCCACAACCTGAGTGGGCATGGAGGCTCCCTGGTGGTCCTCACTCTAGTGGGTCTGAGATGCTGTGGTCCACCCTCGGGGAGGACTCTAAAACAGAAGTGTGTGCTGTTCACCCCCTCCCTGTGGTCATCCTGAAAGGTTCACCCCTCCCTGTGGGGTCATCCTGACAGCATGTCCCGCTGTTGCTCCTGAACCAGGACCCTGCCTGAACAGTTCTCCAACTGTCTCCCCCAGATCCTGCTCGAAGGCAAGCCTCTGATTCTGGCCCGAGGTCTAGGCTTCAGACCCCTGGCTTCCTTCTGCTCACCTGCTCCATGACACAGACGAACATCCGTACCTTCATGTGGTGACTCTGCCCGACCCTGTAATTCCATCCCTCGCACTGCCGCCAGCCCCTACCTCTTGGGTCCCCTTCACATGCCTACTCACATCCACAATTAGGAAGTCAAGCCAGCACCAGGCATTGGTGAAGTACTTCTTGAAACCGTAGGCCACCCACTTGAGCAGCATCTCCAACACAAAGACATAGGTGAACATCTTGTCGGCATACTCCAGCAAAACCTTGATGGTCTTGCGCTCCTCCAGGTAGATGTCCTCAAAAGCCTGCAGGCAAGGCAGACAGGAGGGTGAGCGGTTCACCTTGCAGGGTGAACCAGCAAGAGTGGGGAAACTGAGGCCAGACACACGTGAAGGGAGGTATGCTCTGGGGATTGTCCTCCCTGCAGGTGGCTAGCTGGGCAGCGTGCTCCCTCTACACTAAAGAGCAAACGTTATTTCCAGGCTAGCATGCTTCTGAGATAGCTTTCTATCTCAGAAGTGGGTGGGTTTGGTGGTGCTGGTCTCTAATCTCAACTAAGGCTGAGGCATGAAGACCATAAGGCCTGTCCTAGCTGAAGAAAGACAGAGGGAGAGGGAGAGAGAGGGAGAGGGAAAAGGGGGTAGGGGGAGAGAGCTGTCAAGGCTAGCATGGGGAGCTTTGTGAGATCCCGCCTCAAAATACAAAGCAATAAATAAATAAATGCTGGGTGTGCCTCAGCCCTTCCTGAGCATGTGTGAAGCTCTAGGCTTGATTCCATCACAGCAGAAACAAGGGAGTAAATAATTTGAATTAAATAAATGAGATATAGAAAACAGCTAATCTTTCCAAAACTTGCCCATTTAAAGTCAGAGAGAGGGAATAGGCACTCAGCTCACAGCTCTCTGCTGCACACAGGGTGGAAATTTGCTCTGGCTTTCCCTCCATTTTGTATTTCTTCCACTTATTCACCATTTTCCACGGGAATTTATATCGGAGTCTATTCTAACAATGTCAGAGTCCCCTTACAATGACTACCCTTAAATAAACAAAAACCCAGCAACACTTAGTACAAAGCAGAATCTTCTTTCTGAATATCTAAAATACAGATATTCAGACATTTCCCAAATACCACTCACACAGCACTTATTATTTTTAATTAATTAATTGATTTATTTCTTGTTTTGAGACAGGGACTCATTGTATAGTCTTGGCTGGCCCGAAACTCGATCTGTGGACCATGCTGACACTGAACTCACAAAGATCCACTTGCTTCTGCCTCCCAAGTGCTGGGAATAAAGACATGCACCGCCACACCCAGCCAGAGCAGAATTTTCAATAAATGAACAAGCTTTGGCATTCAGGACAAACAGGCTTTTCTCAGGATCTATAAGTCAAATGTGCAACCTCAGCCCAGAGCCCTTGCCTGGCATGGCTGAGGCCCCGGGACCACTTGTCCCCAAAACACTAAAGATGACAAGATCTCCCCTACTTTTCCTCATTCCTGCTTCCACCCGAGCATCCCTTCTGAGTCCTGGGGACATGGCTGGGGCTTCCGGTTGCCCTTCCTCCTCTGGTTTTCTGATTGTTCCTTCTCCTCTCCAGCCAGAGTGTGCTCTGAGGCTCCCTGTCTAGGCAACATGTCACTGGGGATCCTGCGGAGCTGCGTCCTTCTGTCACCCTTGGGTCCCTTGTGTGACTTCAGGGCCTCTGCTGAGATCCAGGGAGGAGTGCTGTCAGCAGTGCCTGGGGACACACAGCTGAGGCTGCTGTGTGGCTAATTGGGCCTGTGTGGGCAGCAACAGTGGTACATTCCAGGCCCTCAGATGGCCCTGAGAAGCTTCAAAATAAAAGTAGAGATCTTTCAATCTACTTATCTATGCTCTTATTTTTTTTCCTGCAAATTAAAAAAGAAATGGGCTTCAACACAAGGCCCTGTAACATAGCTCAGTGAAAAGCATGCACAAGGCTCTGGGTTCAAGCTTAAAGCCCCACATAAAGTCACAAATAAAAAATAGAAATTATCAGCCGGGCAGTGGTGGCACATGCCTTTAATCCCAGCACTTGGGAGGCAGAGGCAGGCGGATCACTGTGAGTTCGAGGCCAGCCTGGTCTACAAAGTGAGTCCAGGACAGCCAAGGATACACAGAGAAACCCTGTCTCGAAAAACCAAAAAAAAAAAAAAAATAGAAATTATCAAAATTGGCAGGAGTGGGCAGTAACATTCAGATACCATCCATGTGAATGTGTGTATATGGATGTGTGCACACACATATGCACAATGTGATTTTATAGGCTACATTAAACATTTGCTTTGAAATTACTTTTAAAAATATTTTATCTTTTAATCATGTGTTTATGTGTACATGCATGTAAGTGCAGTAACCATTGAGGCCAGAAGATGGCGTCAGACCCCTTGGAGCTGGAGTAATGGTTGGTTGTGAGCTGCCAGACATGAGAACTGAATTTAGGTGTTCTGCAAGAGCAGTAAGAAGCTGGGTGTAGTGGGTGTAATCCCAGAACTTAGGTTGGGTAAGACAGGAGGCTCACCAGTTCCAAACTAACATGGGGCTCCATGGTGAGACCCCGTCTCAAAAACCAGCCAACTGGGCCTGGCAGACAGCACAGAGGGAACCGATGATTGGTATCCTTGGGAGCTATATGATGGGAGGAGAGAGACAACTCCTGAAGTTCTCCATGGAATGTGTTCACACAAACAAATGCAGTGAAAAAAAAAAAACCTTAAAAAAAAAACAACAACAAAACCCAAACCCCCAACTAACTAAGCAAATAAGAAAACCAAAAAAATTACTTCTTCCATCAGACAATCCCTTCTGAACCTTTACTCACTAACGTGAACACATTAACACCCTTCACTCTTTCCAAAGGTTGCACATCTCTGTTGTCCCCAGTTTACCTCTGCCAGGGGCAGCACTGAAGCCAACAAGGTGACTACTTGTTGAGGATAAATTTCTAAATTCCTGATGGAGAACAAAGGTGTGGTTTAGGGACCGACTGTGAGCAAGCCCCAGAAGAAAAAAACCAGTTCATATGCCACCCATATAGCACTCTACTCTAGTTTGCTGCTTGCCTCTAAATCTTGCTTACTATGGTAAACGTTCTTAACCACTTTGTTTAATATAGTGATATCACTGGCTATAATGTTCACTTAGTACAATCTTTGGTATTGTATTAAGAAAGCCACCACCAGGGGGCTGGAGAGATGGCTCATTGTTCAAGAGCATTGGCTGCTCTTCCAGAGGACCTGAGTTCAATCCCCAGCACCCACATGGTGGCTCACAGACACCTGTAACTCCAGTTCCAGGGGATCCAACACCCTCTTCTGGCCTCTGCGGGCACCAGGCACACACATGGTGCACATGCATATACTCGCAGGCAAAACAACTAAACATGAAATAGAAAAGCCCTCACCTATTCTGAGACTAGAAAAAAAAAAAAAAGAATCATCTTTACCCTCCTTTTTTAAGTTTTGTGGTTTGTTTTATATTATGATTTAAAAAAACCCCTAATATATATTTGGCAAAGAATAAATCTCTATTTTTAATAAAATTTTCTCAATGGTTTGTCAACTGCTCCAACATTTTATTTAAAAATCCACTAATCAGAAGTCAATCTTACTTCATGTGTCATTCTCTGTTTATGTAGATCTACCCCATGCCTTTGTGGTGTTACTTTGATTTGTTCCTCTTGGTGCTGGGATGGAACCCGGGGCCTGACCCATTTCTAGACAAGTGCTCGGTCACTGAGACACAGCCCAGGCCCCTCTACTATTTCTTGGATGCTGTCTGTTCCTGTGATTCTTTTTGTTGTTTGTTTTGGGTAATTTTGAAGATACACTTTAGTGATATTTTATCAGATCCATTGTTGGAATGTAACACTATTTTTTTTTTCTTTTTAAGTATCACTTTTGTTTACTGGTGGGGTGGGATATGGGCTTGCCATAGCCCATGTGTCTAGGTCACAGGACAACTCTGCCCTTGTCTCCCTCTATCATGTGGGCTGCAGGGTGGGGGTAGGGGGAGCAACTCAGGACCTCAGACCTGGTGGCAAGCACCTGTCCCTTTACTAAGCTCCATTGCCCACCCTGTATTAACTGTCCGGGGACTGATCTAAAGCCTTCCTACCTGAGACCACAGTATGGAATCTGTCTTTTTTTTTCTTTTTTTTCATGTCTTGGAAGATTTTACACTTATTTAACAGACCTCTCTTACATTTTTGTTACATTTGTTATCAGTTATTTTTCTTTTCAACAACAGGAAAACAAGAAATAGCAGAGAAGCATCAGACTTTCCACCCATATGAAACAGTATCGACGACTACTGTTCTGTGCTCCCGTTTAGCAGCTCGCCATGTTTTATATGAGCAATTTCAAACTACTTTCTTCTTTTAATTCAAAAAAGTTGTATTAAAAAGTTGTTTGTGTGACTTGTGTGCACGGTATGTGTGAGTGGTGGGGTCGGAGAACATGGCTGTGCAATGGCTCTCCCTAGCCACCTGTGAATGGGCTCCAGGAACTGAATTCAGCCCTCAGGCTTGATGGCAGGTGCTTCATCAGCTGATCTGTCTCCTTGGCCCATGTAGTGTTTTTAGTGGGATTACACTTTCCCCTATGTGACTGTATTACCCACAAATAGTAATACTATTATCAACTTCAATTTTTTTTTCTGGCCACATTGGAAGAGAACTCAGGGCCTCACGCCGTGCTCTTCTAGTGAGCTACAGCCCACGCCCACTTTATAATGGTAATTTTTTATTTTATGTGCATGAGTGTTTGCCTGCATGCATGCCTATGTACTACATGCATTCCTTGTACCCTCAGACCTCTCTGAGGTCTTGTAGGCTCTCCTGAAACTGGAGTTATAGATGGTTGTGAGCCATCAAATGGCAATCAAACCCGGGCCCTCAGCAAGAGCACCAAGTGCTATTAACGCACGAGCCATCTCTCCAGCCCTCTTATGATTGCGTTTTAAAAATATTTTGTGTGCATGCAATGTGTATGTTCATGCGTGTGAGCGTGGCATATGTATGTGGAGGTCAGAAAGATAACCCTGGCTGTCATTCTTCACCTTCCATCTTGTTTGAGACAGGGTTTCTAATTTGCTAGCTTGGCCCGTGAGCCTCAGGGGCTCTCCTGTCTCTACTTCCTGTCTTGCTGAAGAAATGCTGGGCTGACAGATGTATGCTAACACATCCAGCTTCACATGGGTGTAGGGATCCAGACTCAGTCCTGGCTCCTGGCTCTTGTATGGTGAGCACTTTACCCCCTGAGCCATCTCTCAGACTGATTTTAAATTCTTGCTCATTCTCCTCCTCCTCCTCCTCCTCCTCCTCCTCCTCCTCCTCCTCCTCCTCCTCCCCCTCCTCCCCCTCCTCCCCCTCCCCTTCCTCCCCCTCCCCCTCCTCCTCCTCTTCTTCTTCGACTGGGTCTCACTATGCAGCTCTGGCTGGCCTGGTTGCTATATAGACCAGGCTGTTAGGGAACTCAGAGATCCATCTGCTTCTGCCTCCTGAATGCTGGGATTAAAGGTGTGAGCCACCATGCCTGGCCTCAGTTCTTGCTTTCATATTCAACTGATTTTCCTTAATATACTCAATTAATTATACTGGTAAGTTCTTATTAAATAATGATTAATAGCTAGAAAGTAGTTAAATTTTTTTTCCACATTCTTAACTTTAATGAAAATGTTTCAAGTAATTTACTACTAATGATGGCAGAAGTTGAACTTTTGAGTAAATTAAGAAAATGTTTTATTTCTATTGTCATTGGATTTTATACCTTCATTTAATAACTTTTTATCTTTTTTCTACTCACACAAATAGATTTTGAGACAGATAAGTATTTTGAAAACTTAGAATGTACATGTAATACATCTAGTCTTTAAAATCTATTACTGGATTCCATTTGCATTTCATCAGATTCTTGCACCATTATTTCTGAGTATGAAGTCTGAGGTCTGAAAAGTGGTATGTCTTCTCTTCAATGTTCTTGAAGGTTATGAGACCAGATTTAGTTTTAACAAGAACAGTGTATGTTCTTTCTGTCTTTTTTATGCATTCGAATATTTTTAAATTTTTCTTTTTCTTAAATATTTATTTTTGTTTGACATATATGAATGTTTTGTCTGCACATACTTATGTGCACTACGCGTGCAGTGCCCCAGGAGGCCAGGAGAGGGCATCAGATCTCCTGAAACTGGAGTTACAGACGGTGGTGAGTGGCCACATGGGTGCTGCGAAGTGAGCCTAGATTCTCTACCAGAACACCAAGCATTCTTGATGATATAGCTGTCCCCTTAGGCCCTACTTTGTTTTATTTTTAAGAGAGAGGGAGGGAGGGAGGGAGAGAGAGAGAGAGAGAGAGAGAGAGAGAGAGAGAGAGGGAGGGAGAGAGGGAGGAGAGGCCCATGGAGGCCAGGAGAGGGCATGGGATCCCTTGGAGTCACATGTGGCTGTGAGCTGTCCAATACTTGTGCTGGGAATCAAACTCTGGTCTTGTACAAGAGCACTACATGCTTTGTCTCCCTAGCCTCCACTAGCCTCCACATTAGAATATCTTAGCAATGGAATTATTTTCTTCTCTCAGACTATGATAAGCTCCATCCTGGGAAACATGGGAAATTAGACTAACTAGTGATTTGTCATTATATTGTCAAGGAATTAGCTATAGAATTTTATGCCAATTTGCTATTTACTTTCTAATTCATTAATTTGTATTTTTATTTCATTAACTACATCTTTTGGTTTGCTCACGATTGTCTTATGGTTACATTTATAATTTTTAAACAATTCTATTAACTGATTGACAATTATATGGGAGGGGGGTTGGTAATGGCGCATGAGGGCTATGCTACCGAGATGGTGTTTTCTTCCACCTTTGCATGGGTTTTGGGGAAGAAACTCAGGCTGCCAGGCTTGGGTGGAAAAGGACCCTTATTTGCTGAGCTATGTGACTGACCTTGTATTTCTAATTTCTTGAATTAAACAACTGATTGGTCACTCAAAAAATCTTGAAAAAAAGAAAACTTGCCAATAAGATTCAGTAACGGATTTAAAATAGTCAGTCTATTAGAGAGATATCCTAAAATGTCAGAATGGTGTCATGTTAGGAAATCTATTTATGTGAACAAAACAGATTTTAAAATCATTTCTCAATGATTGTGAAAATACTTGTGAAAAAACCTGATAAAAATAGACAAAATTCTTAATTTTCCATTCCTTTCATTTACTGATAAAAAATGTTTCTCTATGAATTTCCCTCTGATTACAGCATTGGCTACATCACACATACACACTGTTTTCAGCACATTCTAGCCACGTTTCCCCCCAGTTTTTTCTCTCTCTATATATATGTATCCATCTGCCTATCTGCTTATAAATATATGTACTATGTATGTGCGCATGCATATACGTATGTACCTCTCTATCTGCCTCTGTGTTAGGAGTCAAAGCAGAGCTGCATGCTCTAAGCAAATGCATTCCGCAGCCTCTGGTTTGGGTATTTATAGCAGCTTCTTTATCTTTAGAATTACCTGTAGAATTGTTGTAACAGTGGTGCTTATGTGACAGGGCTCCTGTGATAATCAACTAAAATTAATATTCATAAAATATTTCAAATAGTGCCTGGTATATAGTTCCACTTAAGTGTGAATTATTTATTAACGTTTTTCTTTCTTTCTCTCTTTTTTTTGTTAGGTCTCTCACTGTCTTGTTCTTTCTATTGATTTGTCACAAACCTACAACAGGGAAGGTTTAGTACCATTGCAGCTCTTGGTTGTTTTTGTCTGTTTTGTCTCCAGTAGTTTTTGCTTTAGGTTTAAGTGATATGCAATCTCAAGTAAAAATCACAATAACTGTATTTTAAATTTTTAAAATTATTGTATTTATTTTTATGTGTATGAGTGTTTTACTTGTATGTATGGCTGTGTAACATATGTCTGCCTCGTGCACATGGAGGCCAGAAGAGGGCAGCACATCCCCGAGGCTGGAGTTACAGGCATTTGTGAGCTGCAGCGTGGTGCAGGAAACTGAACACAGGTCCTCTGGAAGAGCAGTCAGTGCTCTTATTTGCTTAGCCATCTCTCCAGCTCCAATATTGCATTTTAGATGTATTTTATTTTTACTGCATATATGTGTGTCTGTCCCTGTATGTGGTACGTGCATGTGAGTGCAGGTGTCCACTGAGGCTAGAGCTGTTCAGTCCTCTGGAGCTGGAGTTATGGGCAGTTGTGAGCTACCCCACGTTTGTGGGGACCTGGCCTCCCTCTGTAAGAGCAATGTGTGCTCTTGACTGCTGGCCCATCTTTCCAGCCCCAGCAGTTGTATTTTGATTGTAAGTTGAGACCCCCATTATCTTATTTCAAACTTTTTACCTTGAATTTAACATTGTTAATATTAACACACCAACAAAAATGCCCTGATTTCTGTTGTCCTGTCTGTTAATGTGAGAGAAAATAATTTGTTCTGAGAGAAGAAAATAATTCTATTGCTATTCAAAATATTGTAATGCAGGGGTCAGAGAGATAGCTCACCAATTACAAGCAAGAATTGCTTTTGTAGAGGACCAGAGTATGGTCCCCAGCACCCACAACGGACAGCTCACAACCACATGGAACTCCAGGAGGATCTGACAGGCCTTCTGGCCTCCATAGACACAGCAGCACACATACACACGCACATAAACGCATGTGTGTGCACACACGCACACGCACACACAATCTTCATTGTTAAATTGACTGGATCTAAAGTTACCATAGAAACACCTCTGGCCACAGCTAGATTCACTGGGCAGTTAATTTGTTCTCTCTTAAGTGAGTGGCATTATTCCCACAGGTTGGGGAAAAAAGAGAAAAAAGAAAAAGGAAGGTGAGGGCCAAAAGTCACCTCTCTCTACTTCTTGATCAGCTCAGATGTGGGTAAGTGGCCTTTTGCTCCAGCTGCCATGCCTTTCGAGCCATGATGGACTGCGCTCTTTCACTGTGTGACCCCACACCAGTCTTTCCTCCCTAAGGTGTTTTTGGTCAGGCATTTTGTCATAGCAAGGAGAAAAGTAACTAATATACATCCCTAATGCAAAAAAAAAAAAAGAAATTTGAAACTTTTTGAGAGCTGACATGACACCAAAATTCCAGATTTTGAGCATTTTTGAAATCTGGGTTTAGGCTGCTCAACTGGTAATTTTATGTAAACAGTCTCAAATGCCCAAACCTCTAAGATCTGAAACATGTCTAGACCCAAGCATTTTGGAAAAAAGGATATTCAACCAGTTTAAATTTTGTTTCATGTTTAGTATTTTTGAGTCACTTTGTTGCACATGGCTGATATTTTTTCAAGATCAGAGTCCTTTTCCTTTTAAAAAGTGAATTTTGTCCAGTTACATTTATTATTAAATATGCTTGGTCTTGCTTGGCTGTATAATTTTCTGTTTTTCACACTTCCTTGTTGTTTCTTTTTTTTTTTTTCCTTATAAGATCTCTGTTTTCTTAATTTTCCCCCCTCAGCACTTTGGAAGGGATATAGTTTGCTTTCTGTTAAACAAGTTTATAACTTTAAATAACACATGCAGACTTCTTTTTCCCAATATATTATTGACATGGTTTTTTAGCAACAGTGCTTGCTGTCTACCCTGATTAGATTCACCAGATGCTTGCCAAAACTCCTCCTCACTTATGCCAGACTGAGATTTCCCTGCACAGCCCAGACTAAATGGCTCTGGCTGCCCTTGTTTGTGGCTGTTTAAAAACAAAACTTGTTAACATATTGTCAAATCATACTTCTCTGAAACCTACAGAGACTTGGCTCCAGCTACCGATGGTAAAACAGCAGGCAGGCTGCAAGTCATGGCTCCAGGCCCACTCTGAAGCAGGGAGGGGCGTGCAAAGTGCTCCCTGTTTTCATATTGCCAACAACACAAGTGTTTGCTCCCCACGTCCTCTGAATTAGTCCTAGCCCTGGCACTGGCACCTTCGTGAGCCATCTCCAGGACTGACCCATCTTTGCAGGAGGACTGTAGGCCCAGAGCTGGTGTTTGCAAGCCAGATGGGGAATTTTCCGAGGGTCTCACTGCTCCTCCTTGGCTGTCCACCACTGTGAGCCTCTGAGCTCACTCCAGGGAGTACTCCCCAATGGCCCTATCTCCCCTTGACCCCTTATCACTCTATCGAGCCCTCCTCCTTGGCTGTCCACCACTGTGAGCCTCTGAGCTCACTCCAGGGAGTACTCCCCAATGGCCCTATCTCCCCTTGACCCCTTATCACTCTATCGAGCCCTCCATTCCATTCCTATCCTACCTTATCTTGTGCTAACTAACCCTTGACATCTCAAACCTGCCGAATCTGGTTTCTCCAACTGGAGTGGAAGACCCCGAGGCCAGAAACACTTAGAGAAGGCCATCGAATAAATGAATGTGACATTGTGTGAACCGCATGGTTCAGCCTGTGGCCCACAGAAGGCACGGGTGGTGTGCAGCCAGCTCTGCCCCATCAGTCATGGCTGC
Source organism: Lophiomys imhausi (assembly GCA_907164525.1). Taxonomy (NCBI): domain Eukaryota; kingdom Metazoa; phylum Chordata; class Mammalia; order Rodentia; family Muridae; genus Lophiomys; species Lophiomys imhausi. Next base: position 4,358,822 of record CAJQZJ010003646.1, on the reverse strand, counting down.
AGTCTAATGGCCTCAGAGCATGTCTCATGCAGAGGGCAGGTGAATGGGTTCCAATGTGGGAGGCTGGAGATCCAAAGAAAAATCATTTCCCTTTCGTGGAACAAGCCTGTGGGCTGGACACAGGGCATGTGCCAGCCCTTCTGCTCTGGCCTCCATAGGTGCTGTGTGTGTCAGGCTTCCGAGCTTGCTCTGCTCCAGGGGGCCTGGGGAGCACATCCTCCACAGAGGCACCACTCTCTGACCAGGTGCTCTGGCTGGAGACCTCTTTTTTCTGCCTCCTTTCCTCCTCCAGCCCTCCCTGCCCAGCCCTGCATCCCCAGGAGGTACCAGCGCTCCACTGCTGAGCAGGATCATGAAGATGATGAATGTCTCGAACCAGCTGTGCTCCACGATGCGGTAGCAGGTCTTGCGCAATCGCCACCAGACCTTCCCAGGGGCCTGTGTTGTGTCCACTGTGCAGCAGGGACAACGTCGGACACAGCCTATGGGGGAGGGTGACAGGGCCAGTGAACACTTGGGTCTGATGGCAGAAGGCTGGCTGTTTGAGGGAATGACTGAAAGGTTGTGATGATGGGGTACACGGTATGGGATCACAGTGCAGGAGGACTGTGGGTGCTCTCTGCAGAACCACACACTCAGCAAACGCTCTGTGAACACACTGGCTGCACTGAGCTGGGGGCAGGGCTGGGGATGGCACCGGTGCCAGCCTGCTCTCCTCAGGAAATGAACTCTGGAAATACTTATCTCCCATGATCTACCCATCTCTGCAGTGTCTAAGCCTCGGGAATGGCAGAGACCCAAGTGACCTCCGACACTGCAATGGCTCATGCTGGAAAACCGCAGCTGCCTCCAGATGCACCATTCACAAAGCAGCAGATGTCAGCCCCCAACATGGCCATACACCACAGCCACATGGGCAAACAGGGACAGACTCCACGTGCAGGGTGTGGTGAACCTGGGTTGCGTTGGCTCTCAGGTGCCTGCCACACCACAAACACGGTGCTGTTATCCCCTTAGTGATGTTCAGCCCCGCACCACGGGCAGGACCCACTATGACCCACATCACAGGGGAATGGCAAAGGAGGGCAGACTCAGTTCAGTATAAGGCATGGCACGGCATGGGCACTGAGGAACTCCTGGTCCCCTTGTCCCCTCTGGGTGTGGCCGAGGGCTGCCAGTACCTTCAGTGAAGCAATCCTCTGGGTCCTTGACGTCCTCACCGAGGTCCGGGATTTGTTCCAGGAGGTCGGCAGTGTTTGTCACGTCAGCCGTGCTGCCCTCGGAGTAACTGTCCTGGGGGGTCTGTGGGGGACAGGGAGGGATGACCGTGGGCCGAAGACCAGCCTCCAACTCCAGCCTAGCACCTGGGGGAGCCTAGGGCGAGTCCAGATGGCCCCCTCTTTGCACACCCCGGGAATCTGAGGTGGAAGTGGCTGAATGTCTGCCACAGAGTCTTTTAGGGAGGAGAGAGCGGAGGTGGGGTTTCAGGACTCCTGAGTCTGCGGTTCTGGTGTGCTGGGTTTAGCCATGTGGGGGATGAGGTCTTTGGGAGAACTTGAGGGTAAGAAACACATCTAGCTTGGACCAAACAACAAGGTGGAGGAGACAACAGGGACACTGGGCTGCAGAAACACATCGTGAACAGAATCAGAACCAAGACACAGGCACACAGCAGCAAGTCAGACATGCAGAGAACATGCCAGCAATAGCCCATGCTTCCCACCCAGCTCACACAGGTGTTGGGGTTGGGAGCAGAGATAGTGATGGAACTGTGCTGGGACTATCCCTCCTTGCCCCTAGACCTTGATAACTTGGTTCCCAGGGAGGCCCTAGGTCAGTTGTTCTCAACCTGTGGGTCGAGACCCCTTTGGCAAACCTCTGTCTCCAAAAATATATTACTATTTATAACAGCAATATTATGAAATAGCAATGAAATAATTTTATGGGTGGGGGTTACCACAACATGAAGAACTGTTTTGTGTGTTTGTTTGTTTGTTTTTGTTTTTCAAGACAGGGTTACTAAGACTGGGTATTCTGGAACTCACTCTGTAGACCAGGGTGACCTCGAACTCACAGAGATTCACCTGTCTCTGCCTCCCAAGTGCTGGGATCAAAGGTGTGCACAACCACTTGCCTGGCCAGAAGGAACTGTTTTAAAGGGCCGTAGCATTAGGAAGGTTGAGAACCACTGCTGTTGGATGTCTGAATACCTGTGAGCGAGCATCTGAGCCTTGAGACTGTGGGTACACAGGGGTAATGCCAGAGGTCTGTGGGTAGGTAGATTGCCTTGTCCTACCACTGTGAACCCTGTGACTTAACTGGCCCTTCCTCCAGAACAGTTTAGCCAAGAATGGTTACCACAGGCCTTAAGGTGGAACGGCACAGGGGTCTGTCTGCAGCTCCCCACTGGCTCAGACTGAGGTCCACATTTCCTTCCTCTCTTATTCCTGTCTCAGCTGGCTACCTAAGGCCAGTCTAGGCTCAGACTCTTGACTGAATGCCACGGCCTGGCTCTGTGGCTCCTGCTGCCTTCTAACCTCTTTCTTGGATGAATAACTGTGCCTGTATCTGTTCCTCCTGGTTTTTTTTTTTTTTTTTTTTTTTTTTTTTGTTTTTTCACTTCTGATGTTTGTGGTAGAAAAGGACTAGGTCTCAGGGGAGGGGACATCCTGTTTGGAGTGGCCAGAGGGGTGGGCTCCATCTCCTGGTCCCCATTCTCTTGAGGCTGGCTACACCAGACAGGGCTTTGCAGATATGGAGCTGTGTAAAGCACAGAGGGCTATCAGGGAGTTCTCAGATCCTACTGCAGGAAGGAGGAAGCTCCTCTCCTTTCCCTCTTCCCTCCTTTCTCTCTGAGACTGGAATTCGCTGTTGACCTTGGACTCCTGATCCTCCTGCCTCTATTTCTCAAGCACTGGGATTATAGCTGTGGGCCACCATGCCCCATTTAAGCAGTGCTGGGGATGAAGCCCAGTGCTTTGTATGCCAACCCAGCAACATGCCCAGCCTGGAAGACGTCCTTTCCCTGAGAACACACCAGCATTTCTCTTGCCTCCTCTTCCAGGACCCCAAACATCTGAAGAAGCCACAGAGCTCTGTGAAGGCTCACACTCTCTCCTGAGGCTTGGTACCCTGAATCCTCCTACTCTGTGTGACACCAAGTGTTAGGCCATCCAGGGAGACAGAGTCAGGACACAGCCCACCAGGGGCTCATGCTCTAAGACCAGCCATGATGGTGGAGCATTCTAGGGCCTGTCTTATAAGACCAAAGTCACGAGCACTGGGCTGAGGAGTGAGGTCACCTGGTACTCTCTAAGCACATGACTTCCTTTCACATGCTTGAAGCAAGTGAGGCCAAGCAATGAGGTCTCTTAGCTTGGGGGCTTAAAACTCAGAAATGTGGAGGAGCTAGGCAGGTCACACATGCAATCGGGCAGGTGGTGTTATGGGAATGACTACTTCCTGTCATAGTACTATTCTCAAGTTTTCAAGAGAAACATGCCATGAAAAAAATGTAGATATTTTAACAGAAAATCTCCCAAGTAGGTGGTAGTTAATTTAAAGTAAAGCCTTTTTGTGGCCTCAGTAAATCCCCATGACAGGCTGGGTGGCCCTCCCCCCACCACCAGGTGATAACTGTTCTGAGAGACCCTGCAAGTCTTCTTTGGATGAGGGGTAGTCACAGGACAAACACTTGCCAAATGGTACAAGAATGCAAGACCAGGGTGTGAGGAGAGGGTGAACACACGCAAGCATTGGCCTCAGGGTCCTGAGCTGGTTGATTCCACAATGCTCTTGTGGCCTTGGGATCGGTACCATCTCTCCCTGTCAGGACACTGGTTTCCCACCCTCCTCTCTGCAACGGGTCTCCATGATGTCTTTTGACACTGACTACGGTTCCCCTTAGCAAATGTAGCCTGTGCTGTGGCCTCTCACATCCTGGCTTTGGCCCAGCAGCAGACCCCACGGTTACCTCACTGAACCCCGGGACCCGGGGCTCCGCTTTCCGCTCTTGCTGCCAGTCTGCCTGAGACGTACTGGCCTCGGCTTCAGAGGATGTGGTCTCTGACACCTGGCTCCTGGCCCGGGGCTCCTGGGCAGGCTCTAGGCCACCAGACACAACCTGGGATTCCTGCTGAAAAGACCCCATGAGCAGAGCCTAAACACCCGGGAAAGAGGGTTTCCAAGGTCCTAGCTCTGTGGACTGCAGCTCCTGAGCACTGCTTCCTAACTTCTTCATGAACCTCCATTTACTAAAGACCTTTTTCTCTGCTGACTTGGCAGTGAGAGGCTGCTGCTAAGTATGAGCAAAGGACCTGTAGGCAATGCTCAGCATATTTCAGACTCCCTGAAAGGGTTTAGCTGGACTATGACACCCATCTTATGAACTCGATCAACTCTACTTAAAAGGACGTGGTGACTTCTCAGGTCCCCAAGATACTAGAGTTTGCCTGCACTGACTCCCACAAGTCCCCACGCATGCATGCCCTGGTCCTGTGGAAGGGGGTGAAGAAGTTCAGCTCTCATTCTACTCTCATCTCCTGGGCAGGAGACACTGGAAGCTGTGGTTCTGGTAACCCAGCCCTCCCTCCCTCAGCTGCCACTGTTACAGCCCTAGATTTGACTAAAAGGGCCAAGGCTGGACTTTGAGGCCATCTGAGGCAGCAGGAGGAGGCAGAACCATGGGGCCAGACCCAACTAGTGCTGAGGAAGCAGCCAGAAAGGGCCACCAACATGGAAGGGAACCACTGGTTATGCTTGACCTGGGGACGCAAGGAACAGCCATGGAGCCCAGCTCAGGTCAAGGGAAACCTGAGGGGCAGACACTCCATTTTGGCCAGACTCTGGTCCCAAGTGTTAAAAATAACAGGTTGGGAGATAAGATAGTGCTGTCTCTGACACCTCCATCTCAGGGACGCTTATTTTTAAATCTCAGAATTAGCCTCAGGCATGGGAGGAGGGGAAGGGATGCTTGTGAGGTCACCAAACCAAAGCCCTCTCTCACCCAGACATTCATCCCTGCTGGTCTTGGTGCCCGACAATGGTCAGAGTTGGGGGTGGGGGTGGGGGAGAGAGATATTCATGAAGAACACCTAGCCATGCCTCACTTCCCAGTTTGTAAAGTTAGCCAGGGACGACACTAACAGGACAAATGGACAACAGCTGAACTTTGCACCCTTCTGAGGGGTCAGCTGTTGTGGGCTGGCCTGCTGAGGTAGTCTGGTCCAGGCTTGGAGCCTGTGCTCTGGAGCCCATACAAGCAGGTGGCTGTCCCATGAGGACAGGGGCTGACCTGTTTGCTGGATTCTTCCTCGGTGCCAAGGCTGTTCTCGTCATCCTCCTCCTGGTCGTCAGTGTCTGACTCAGCCACAGCGATGGGCACACACACAGGCTCCATATCCCCAGGGGTGCCCTGGCCGGGTCGCTTGTCTTCCTCAAATCGTGTTTCCTTGCGGGCTGGGGGTGCCTTCTCCACCTCTGGGGGTGGTGGGGACCTGGGGGCGGTAATGCAGCTGGGCAGCTGGCTGTGGGTGTCTAGAGCTGCAGGCTTCTTAGGTCGCCGCCGTAGGAGTCCACAGCAGAAGTCCCAGGTGGTCCGCTTGAGGAAGCGCAGGCCTCGCTGGATGCGGGCCAGGGCTAGCTGGAGGTTGTTCATCTCCCCATCTTCGTCAGGGGCCGTGAGGTTGTCTGCGCTGAAGGAGCTGAGCAGCAAGGCCAGGAAGAGATTCAGGACCTGTTGAGGCAATGGGTCAAGTTCACCCAGGCACTGCGGGGAAACTGAGGCCCTAAGAGACTTGAATACTGTGATGACAAACAGGTCAGAAGCACAGAGACCAGGATGCTGGGTTCTCACCCACCCCTCTCCTTCTCTCGCTTGGAAGCTTCATCTACAAAAGGAAGATGAGTTCAAATTCTTTCTGGGAAAGGCTCAGGCAGTCACAGTGAAAGCTCAGATTCAGGTCCCTGTGTTTCAGCCCAGGCTTAAGGGAGAGCCTCGGCTCATCCATTGTTGAGGGTTACAGATGAGGATGAGACAGTGAGGGGCTTGCCCAGGGTCACACAGGAAGATGGCCAAGAACCTTAACCAGGCCCCTACAGCCTCTACACTCAGGCCTTCCTTTCCCTCCCCCTCTGGATGAATGAGGCAGTGGGGCACCGTGGGGAGGGTGGCACCGTGGCTCCTTCCTGAGAAGTGGGGAGTCAGAGACAAGCCAGAAGGTCCCCAAAGAAACTACTCCCAACTCTTAAGAGTTTTGGAAGGGCTGGTGGGTCTATGGGTAAAAAGGTGGCAGCAATTAGCTTTGGCTCCCCACAAAGCCAGCCACCTGCTCTGCACCTGTGGGTGCTGACAGCATTCTGTCAGTGTCTTAAGATGGTCTTGGCACCTTTCTGTGTAAGGGTCACAGGAAAGTGAGCAGAGAAGGGACGATGGCAGGAAAGGAGACAAGGAAGGCAGGAACACTCGTGTCAAATTGACTGTGGGGTGTGTGACACACCTGATGGTTGTTGTGGGACAAGGTGTCCTGCCTAGCCCCATGGAGGGGACACACAAGATGGCAGCAAGCCTGTGAGCATTCCCTGGTATCTCCTCTCAGTCCCGAGGAAGGAGTTCAGCTGAAGGGGCCTTGTAGCCAGGTAGCCAGACACGTCTCTGAGCCCCTGCTCCTATTTCTCTCAAGCTCCACAGGGAAGCACCCAGCCACAGGGTGTCTGTATCTGCCAGAAAACTGGGACTGAACATTCTGGTGAAGGTGGTGGCTTATGACACCTGACCATCTTTACATGTCCTCGCCAGGGACGAGGGAGTCAATATTAATCAAAACAGCAGCCAGCACCAACCACCAGCCTTGCCCCTGATTTCTGTCTTCAGTCTCAGGGTCTAAGCACAACTTGCCTCTGTTCCTGCCCACCGTAGGTTCTCCTTGTGGCCTTCATCCCTCACCCATTCCTGGTCTTACAATCCTGGCTCCCTAGGGAACTCCTGGGTCCAAGCTTCAGGCAACGTAGGAGCCCTTGAACACCCACTAGGGACCGAGGGCCTTCTGTCTCCAGCTTCCGAAATTCGGTTTCTTCCAGGGCTTCCCCGTCAATCATACGTGACTCCCAGCCTTGCCTGATCACTTCCCATTTCAGCAGCGAGCTTGCTTCCACCCACGCGGTTGGCCCCAACAGCGGCCTAGTTCCCTAGGCGGCAGCGTGGGCTGGCAGTAGCTTCCCTCCTCCAGAGCCTCTAATCTTCTTGTCCCCAGGCAGATCCGCTCAGAAATGGCAGGGCTCTGTGTGAGGGGCGGCTCAGCCTGGAACTGGGGCTGAGTGCTGAGAACATTTGATTTTGCTTTCTTTTTGGAACAGAAAGAGTCTGGCAGCTCCTGGAGCCAGGTAGGGAACTAAGTGAGGCTCTGTCCCCAAGGAGCAGCTGCTTTGAGGGGACAGAGAGGGGTGATGGGGTCTCTGAGCTTTATGTCTGGGGACAATCTGTTGATTCGTGACCCGGTTGAAGCACCTAGATAATGAAAACAGGTTTGGGGAATGGCTCTTCAGCCCGTAATTCTCATCCTACAGCAAGGCTGGAAAGTGGATCTACCCCCCACCCCATGTGCTGGTATGACACTGTGTTGCCCAGGAGGGACATGGTAGTGCAAGTGTTGTGTGTTGGTTACCTACACATCCAATAAAGGGGTTCCCATCCTGAGCCAGTGACTCACTTGCACCTGTCTCTTCTGAGCTGGAAGCCTTCCTCCTTAATTTCCCCAGCTGGGGAGAAGTGACACTCGTGGGTTCTTCCTTAGGGGCACTGATCAATTATTTCTGCCTGAGAGTTATATCCCCATATCTCTCGAGTTAGTGGGTACCACCAGTGTTTGGGCTAGGCTACGCTTCCCTCTGTATGCCCACCAACAACCAGTGTAATGCCTGGCCTGCAAGAAATGCTTAGCAAGTCTTTGTTACTCTGAGCAGAAAACCACATAGTAATTCACTGATAATGAAGGACAAATCAATGGACAAACAAATGACTTAGACATGAGCAAGTAGTGAATACACATGTGGACAGGTGTGCAGATGAATTAGTGAGCAAAATGCAGTGAAGGATGAGAAGAAGGGCAGGTGAGCCAACAACTAAGTGAACAGCTTGTTGGATGGGTAAGTTAGAAGGATGGGAGTGGTGGACGGGGGATGTATGGGTGGGTTGATGGATGGGGGTGGATAAATGAGTGGAGGGCAGAGAAGAGAGTACATGGGATGAATGGCCAGTGAATGAATGAATGAATGAACGAACGGATGGGAGGGTTGGTAACTAAGCAGACAGAATGATGAACAGGTGGACCGTGAGTGGATGACTAAGTGGGTGATGGCTGGACAGGTGAACATATTCATGAGTACACAGATGAAGGAATAGATTGTGAATAGGTGTGCACAGGTGTGAGAATGGATAGTAGAGTAGAAAGGGAAAGATGGGTGAGTGAGCAAGCAGATGAATGAATGGGTTGATGGATCAGAGGCTTATGGGAAGGTGGATGACTTGACAGACGGCTAGGTGACTGGCCAGAGAGAAGGAAATGAGGGTGAGTGGATGAAGGGATGGATGGGTGGGCAGGTCAGCATGCACTATGAGGTCCTTAGCCGACTCACCACAAGGTTGCCAATGACCATGACAAGTAGGAAGACCAGCAAGCACAGTGACTGCCCAGACACCTCCATGCAGTCCCACATGGTCTCGATCCACTCTCCACAGAGGATGCGGAAGATGATGAGGAAGGCGTGGAAGAAGTCCATCATGTGCCAACGGGGCAGCAGGCCAGAGTCGCTGATGCGGTGCCTCAGCTCGGAGTAGTTCTTGCCGAAGAGCTGCATGCCCACCACAGCAAAGATGAAGACAATGATTGCCAGCACCAGCGTCAGGTTGCCCAGGGCTCCCACGGAGTTCCCGATGATCTTAATGAGTGTGTTCAGGGTGGGCCACGATTTGGCCAGCTTGAAGACCCGGAGCTGAGAAAGGAGGGACAGCTCTGAGTTTCTGCTGCTCGTGGACACTGTTATGTCCCCAGCTCCTGCCTGAAAGCCCTGGGAGGCCTGTTTCCCCCAACGCACACTCCAACTAGTTTCTGCTGTTTTTGGCGCAGTCTGCGCAAAGCCTCCTGGGCTCCAGCCCGAGTCAGGACTCACTCAGCTCCAGCCCATCTCTCCACCTTAGACTTCTTTGCCCCCACACTAACCTCCTACTTGCCTACTCTCATTTCCAGGCACTGCCCTGTAGGCTCTCCCAGCCTGGTGTGTCCTTCCTATCAGATAGTTCAGGCTAGCTCAAGCCATCTGACTCACCCAATGACCACCATCTTTCTTTCCTGTGCCATCACAGAGAAAGATGGTAGATGCTTCACATTCACTGAGCACCCAGGGTGTCCCAGGCCTGTGCTTGCTTAGGACTCAATATGAATTTCTGATAACCACGCAAGGTTGGCATGGTTATTACCCTCCTTTGGTCCTCAAAGGTAAAGTGATCTCTGTAAGTTCCTTGGCTCACAAGAAGCCTTCCCTGACCACACCGCCAGCCCCAGCCTCAGGTATTCTGAGCTCTGAATGTGATTCAAGACAGTGGATTCGGTGACATCTGAGACCCACTGAACCCTGGGTAATTGAAGCACTTGCAAGTTTAAAAACTGCCATTTCTGTAGGCAACGCCCCCCGTGAGCCACCAATAGACCTGGTTGTGCCTATTAACTTTACCTCTCTGAGTCTCTCATCTGTGAGCTGGGGACATTTTAACATGGACCCCACTCCTGGATCCTGTTAGGACCGAGGAGGTACGTGAAAGGCTGTACAATAGGCAGTTGCTCCCCTGAGAAATGTTTCCGATGCTGCCCCCCTCCACTTGACATCCCCACCCTGGGCTGGGCACCCAGAAGCACTGAACAAATGTCTTGATGTCATCAGAGTATGAGAGAGAGCAAAGCAGGAGCATCTCCAGAGTGGCTGTACAGAGGGTGCTCCCAGCCCCAACTCCCCCTCCTGGGTCCAGGCAGATACCAGGCGGAAGGAGCGCAGCACGGACAGGTTGCCCATGCGGGACAGGCCCAGCTCCATGAGACTAAGGATGACGATGATACTGTCGAAGATGTTCCAGCCCTGCTGGAAGTAGTAGTAGGGGTCAAGGGCGATGATCTTGAAGGTCATCTCTGCCGTGAAGATTCCTGTGAAGACCTGAGAGAGAGCAGGAGTCAGCGGGCCCTCCTTGTGGGCTGCAGACGCTGGCCAGCGCGTGCCTGCCTCCTGACTCTTGGCCTGCCAGTGTCTTCCCCCCAGGCCTCTCGGCTACTGGCCAGACTCATCAGCTCAGAAACAACTAATATTCATCAGGGATCTGCAGACACGTGGGTCTAACAGTCACCTGCAGGGGAAGCTGGGGTGGTCACAGCAGCACCCTCACCACACTCCCGAGCTCCCGGCCTTCGCTTCTGCCTCTCCCATGTTTCCTATGCCCCTTCTCCTTGTCTACAAGTCGACTCTCCTGCAATGACAGCCACCCACTGCTTTCCAGGGGCTGGTAATATGCAGCCGTTGCTCTAGAGTATGTGTGGGTTCTTTTTGTTGTGGGGAGGGAGTTTAAGACAGGGTTTCTCTGTGTAGCCCTGGCCCTCCTGGAACTCATTCTGTAGACCAGGCTGGCCTGGAACTTATAGAGATCTCCCCGCCTCTGCCTCCTGAGTGCTGGGATTAAAGGCGTGCGCCACCACCACATGGTGGTGTGTTTTTGTTTTGTTTTTTAATATGTGTGTGTGTGTGCACACAACAAGTAAACTTAAAACTTGAAATTACAAAATAAAAACTTTTTTTTTTTAAATCCTAGGTAACACTATCATGTTGCAATGTCCAAGAGTTGACATGCTCTCCCAGAGACATTCCTGAGGGGACAGAGGCCAGCTTCCTGTGTTTGTTAACTTGTGACCAAACTACCTGATGTCAACTTGTGGAGCCTGAGTGCCTGTGGCATTGGCAGGCAGCCATGACATAACTCAAGGCCCTGAAGGATGCCAGGCTGACAGGGCCATGGTCCCCAGAGGAGGGTATGTCTGCTGAGGTTGTAGCTGGTGCGAGGTCAGGGGTCCATAGGGGCTAGCTTGGCCATGGTGAGGAGCTGGTGGCTGTCCCGAGGAGGCACTCAGAGGCTGCTGGAAGGGGAGGGTAGTAGGCAGTGTGCCCTGGGAACCAGAGTCTGCGGATTACCATGCCCCCAATTTGGTACCACTAGGCTTGTTTCCACACCTCATGGGAGCCTTATGTGCCCAGCCTGAGTTCTCTCTCAGATGTGCTCAGACCCTGGAAAATCCCTCAGCTTCCCGAGAGTCCCTCAGAGTGGCCACTGGCTGCCCCTCCTTCAGCACGCAGGCTACAGGCATGGACTTCCCTAGAACCTTTCCTGGGCACGTGAGAGTGGGTATGTTTCTAAGGCCTGCCTGACCTGTTCATGGTGCTATTCCTCAGCTCAGGGGAGCAGTGCTCAGTGAAGGCTCTTGAGCTCCACCTTACCCAACTTCCCAGCTGATGGTGTGTGATGTGCACAGTAGCACAGAATGGCAACCAGATGTGTGATGGTCAGGGAAAGCTCTGATGCCCTGTGATCTTAGGCCAGCTTCTCCCTATCTCTGAGCCTCGAGTGGGCACATGCATGAAATGGGACAAATATACCCTAGAGTTAGGGTTGAGGAATGTGAAGTGGATGCTCCATGGGGAGCAGTGAGAGAACAATGTGGTTCCTGTCAGCAGCACGTGCCACAACTCCTGAGTGGGGCTGAGAGCACCAGGCCTAGGCAGGGGCTGCTTCAGATGCAGAAAGCCCTGGATGGTCAGTGGGCTCTGAGTATGGCTTCCTACTCCCTCTGATTCCCCAGCAAGTGGTTTTCCTGTCAGTGCTGATGGGGATGTCCCAGCAAGTGGGAGACTTCTGGGGAACCTCAGGCAGTGGGGTGTGGGGTTTGAGAGATGATTCTAATATTAAAAGCACAGACTGTTCTTCCAGAGTATCCAGTTCAAATCCCAGCACCCAAAAGGCAGCTCACAGACGGCTGTAACAACAGGTCCAGGGAATCTGACACCCTCTTGTGGCCTCCTTGGGCACTGCACACATGTGGTGAACATACAGACATACAGAGAAAACACATACACAAACAATACAAAATTATTTTTTACAAAAGTGGGTCCTTTTGAGACAGAGTTTCACATAGCTTAAACTGGTCTCAAACTTGACCTCTTCTTGACCTTGACATATATCTTTCATGAGATTACATGATGCTCAGTGTAAACCACATAAGCTTAACACATGACACTGTGACCCCTTTCCATGCTAATTAAGTACAACTTACAGAATTCCTTTGTTTTGTATTATTATTACTGTTAGCATCTGTGACATATTCTACAGCAGGTGTGTGTCATACTATTTAACCATTCTCGATGGCGGACAATCTTCTCTGTTAGAAAGACCGCCATAATAAATACCAACTTTCAGACATATCATTCAATTCTTTTCATAGAGTTTTAGAAATGGAACACTGTCAATGACCATTGCTGGGGATTCTGACATAGCCAACTGATCCTCAGAGACAGGTTTTTACTAACTCCACGAGCAATGTGTGACAACTGCCTCCCTCTAACTGCTAATCCTATGTTTCTGCTCCTAGCACACAGCTGTTTTACCAGCCATTCCTCTATGTTTCTATTTCTTTTTTTTTTTTTTTGCCAAACTGCTGTTTCTAACCATTGCTGATTGTCCTATTACAGTGTTTGCATATTTTTGAATTGAGTATAAATATACTTTTTAGATTAGGGATGTTACTTCCCAGTCTGCTCAATGTACTGCTGTTATTTTCCTGGCTTGTAATTTATTTTTATATTTTAAGTTATGAAATAATTTAAGAGCTGGTCATGATGGTGCATGCCTATAATCCTAGAACTGGAGGTAGGGTAGGACGATCAGGAGTTCAAGGTCATTCTCAGCTATACAATGAGTTTAAGAACAAACAGCTGGGCTACATGAAACTTGCCTCACACAAAACAAAACAACAAAATATTAACATATTTCTTATTTTCCAATGCTATTTTTCTGTTTTGTTTTGTTTTTTGAGGCAGGGTTTCTTCACTGTAGGCCTGGTTGTCCTGGAACTCACTCTGTAGACCAGGCTGGCCTTGAACTTCTGAGCACTGAGATTAAAGGCTTGCACCACCATACCTCGCCTGATGCTGTTTTATTCATGCTCACAAATAGTAGTAGTAATGATTGAACTGATATTTGCCATATTCTATGGTGGGCACTATTCTATTTTACATAAATTCCACCATTTGATCCTCACAGGGACCCTATGTGATATGTAATGCTTATTATTCCCATCGTATACATAAGGGAACAGATATATAGAGGTCAAGTCATCGGCCCAAATGATGGCTCCCATTTAACATCACAGATAACTTAGAAAGCTGTTCATAGGGCTACAGTCACTCCAAGGCAATCACTATCCCAAATTTGACATGTATTGCCTATCCACGTTCTCACATATTAAATGCACAATAACAATATATCACATATTTGTATGACTTCTCTCAACAATGGATTGTGACTTGGAAGCACAAGCCAAACAAACCCTTTCTCCCTATGTCCTCCATAGCTCCTGTATTTGAATGCATGGTCCTCAGTTGGTGGGCCTGTTTGGTGAGGTTGTATAAAGGTTATACAACCTTTAGAGGATGGGGCCTCAAGGAAATACATCACTGGGGGTGGGCTTTGAGGGCCGGTCACACGGCCCTATGTCCAGTTCATTTGCTTTATTTCCTGTTTTGGGTAGAAACATGATCTCTCTGTTTCCTGCTTCTGCTGCCAGGCCTTCTCTGCCTTTATGAACATCTAACCCGCAGGAACCATAAACCAAAATAAATTCCCCCCTAAGTTGCTTTTGGCCATGGTATTTTATGACAGCAGCAGGGAAGTAACTCATACACTCCCCAAGTTTTGGTCAGAGTTGTTTCCACAGCAACAGAGTGAGACTGGGACAGATGTTGACTGTCCCGTCTCCTCCTGACTGATGAGTAAAGGTCCATTGCTGCCTGAGTTCTGCAACCTTCTCGGCAGATGCTAGTGTCTACTGAGTACAGATGGTCTCACTCTGTTTACGGTATCATACACTCTATGCAGGCAAGGTAGACGATCTTCTTTCATGCTCTAAACTTTTAAAAACGTTTTTTTTTTATTATATAGTAAACTGTCAAAGTCAATTACTCAGCATCTAATTAGTGAGAGTAGCATGAAGTAGGGTCATACATTAAGTTTCTTCCATATGCATAGATTAACCATTCCTCCCAGGATCATCTATGAAGCAGTTCATCGTTTTCTTATTGATTTATAACACTGTTACCATTTCTCCAATAGGATTGCTTTGTTCCTAATAGTTCAGTCTTACAGCACTAATCCCGTTTATAGATACCATAACTTTTTAGGTTTTTTAATATATCTTAATATATGGTAGAAAATTGCTACCTTATTTTTCATTCAAGATCATTTATTTATTTATTTATTTATTTATTTATTTACTTACTTACTTATTTGTGTGTGTGTGTGTGTGTCTGTCTCTCTGAGTGTGTGTGTTATATGCACGTGCATACAGATGCCTACAGAGGGCAGAAGGACTCTGATTTTCTGCAACTGGAGCTCCAGACAGTTGTCAGCCTCCTTGTGGGTGCTGGGAACTGAACCCAGGACCTCTGCAAGAGGAGCAAGTGCTCTTAACCACTGAGACGTTTCTCCAACCCCAGCCCCAACCTGCTGTATTTTTAATTCCTTTGTAATGGGAGACTTTTCAAGCTACCTACTCTGCGATGTTGCCTTTGATTATGTAATAGGCTGAACAGTTTAATCTGCCAGTTTTCTTCTTTATGGACTCAGCCTTTGGAGACCTGCTTGGAGAGTCTCTCACTACACCAAGATCACCTTCCTATGCTTGTTTCGGTGGTTTTGTTTCTTTGCATTAATATATTTAAGCCACTTGGACTATATTAAATTCAAGAAAACCAAAGCCTTTCATATCAGCAATGACGCCATCCAAACAGCAGGACACACAGCTGTTACCAGTAACAAGTCACCGGTTTAGTACAACTGTCAATCACAAGCTGGCGGTTCAGCAGAGCCACCAAAGCTCTTCACCAAATCCAACTGCAGCACAGTCCAACCCAGTGAAACTACACTCTGCTTAAATCTCACAATGACCGACCGATGGCCACTTAGCACCTGCAGCTGCGCCACTCAATAGATACCCCCGGCTGCACCACGAGACTCCACAAGAAAGTACAAGAATAGCCAAATGGGCTCAAATGGCTGGAAAAATGTTGAATAAATTCTGCAAGCGACCACTTCAAGTTCTGGGTTTAAAAAGTAGTTACGGAGGAAATTATCCACAGCTCACAGTGTGTGTGAGGTCTGCCTGCCCGTGTGAGCCACCACAGCAGCTGGACCTGAGAGGGCTGAGTCAGCTGTGAGACAGACCTGAGACCCAGCCAGAGGCCTCTCCACTGGCCGGAGCAGGGATCCCAGGGGCTCTGGCCAGTCCTGCTGCAGACCTCTGGAGAGGAGCTGGCTGTGTCCACATGTCAGGATACAGTGGACACACATATGATTCTACTCTCACCATGCCACCCCTCCTGCCTCAGTTTCTCCATCTGTAAAGTGAGGAGACAGAACCTGATATGGCTTCAGGAAGATTATCTGAAGGAATCCAGACATTTTGACTCCTGGGGTCAGTCTCTTTAATAACAACAACAGCTACAGCCATCATCTATGCTGAAGGCTGGTTGTTCATGTAAGCTGAAGGAATACACGCTACAGTCATTATCTTATTCAGGCTCGTTAACTTCTGATGAGGTTCATATTGTCTGATTCTTGCATTTATTAAATCCAGCAAATACTTATTATGCCAGTTACCAGGATTAAGTAATTTGCTTGAGGTCTCATAGTAAGAGCTGAGCCAGAATTCAAACCTCACTCTGCATATTCTTGATTGACTCACCACGTTCAGTTACCCATACGTCTTTCTACCCACCCACTGGCCCTGCCAACACCTACTCACACATCCACTCTCTTTTCTTCTTTCTCCTATATAATCATCCACCCATCCCTGCCTCCCACTCTCTCCTGCTCCATAACCATCCACTTACCATCACCTACAGCTCCATATTTCCTTCCACTCTTCTGCCTCTCTCCCCATCTAATTATCAATCTATTGATCCATCCCTCTCTCATTCCATCATCTCTGATCATCTATCTTGTTGTTCTTCCTTTCCTCTCTCCCTAATTATCTGTCTGTCCATCCTTCTAGTCTTACTCACTCCTCTCTAATCAATCTCTCACCCACTCATCCATCCATCTGTCCGTCTGTCCATCCACCCACCCATTCATCCATCCGTCCACCCCCACCCCCATCCACCCATCCATTTGTCTCTCACCCTCCTGCATACTTACACTCTCCCACCATCTAGCATCTTCTCTTTTCTTCTATTCTTCATCACTTAATCATCCACCCCTTTATCTCTCACTACTTGGTCTAACAATCCATTCACCTCTCTATCCTTCCCTTCTGCCCTCTCCCCAGCCACTCACCCTTCCTCTTCCCCATTCGACGACGACACTGGGCGCTCATCTGTAGGATCCCCCCCCACACACACACCATACAACAACAGCCCCTTCCTTCATGTGCTTTCCTCCTCTGTTTATTCATGGCTGTCTCATGTCCCCACAGATTCCCCCACTCGCTTCTGTTTTGTGGCATTTGAACACGTTCGCAAGCTCAGACCCCAGTCTCCCATTCAAACTTACAGACCACTGCTCCTAAAACCTGGCTCCAAAACTCCCTCCTCTGAGATGTCTCCAGACCAGACATTTGGGCATCCCTTCCCCATGAAAGCCATGCCCTCTGGGGGATGCTCTTTTAAAGTCAATGCCAGGTGGTCCTTACCAAGTTTCCAACCTGTAGCATCTCCTCAAACTCAGCTGTCATGTTGTAGTGCTCCAGAGCCATGAAGAGCGTGTTGAGCACGATGCACATGGTGATGGTGAGGTCAGCAAATGGGTCCATGACCACGAACTTCACCTTCTGCTTGATGGACATCCAGAGTGGGCAGCACTCCCAGATTAGGTAGCGCTGGGCAAAGTGGTTCCAGCATGGTGGACACTTACGATGGGACTCCTCCAACTCTGGGGACAGCCAGGGAGTTAACTCGGTTTACTGACCAGGTTGTTTGCATCTGGTGGCATTCTAGAAAGGTCTCAGGACTTGCATGGGGGAGACAGCGGAGTGCTAAGTGACATGGAGGGAGACGGTGGCCTGTGTCTCAGCTTCTTACACAGGAGATGTGGGAGTAAAGGGCTTTGGGGAAAAGAACCTGAGGAGGATGTATGAAAATGAGGCTGTGACAGACGAGGGCTAATGTAGGTTCATGTGCGACAACCATCTCCCTCAGATATGGGGATGCTCGGGCACGACAGGCTGCAAATGAAGGCGGGAAGCAGAACAGCCCAGTTCTGGTATTGAGGGTGCACAGGGCAGGCTGGGGAGAGGCGCCAGGATAGGCTGCAAAGCACAAGCATGTCTGTCTTGGAAGGTGCGTGGAGCTGCCTAGGGTGGGGCCAGCTGAGATGGAT
>CAJQZJ010003646.1:4316253-4334524 GCA_907164525.1 Lophiomys imhausi | reverse complement strand
CACACACACACACACACACACACACACACACACACACACACACACACTCTCTCTCTCCTTGTCCAGTCTCTCTTCTTGACAGGGTGTGAATGTGTGTATGTGGGGGGCAGGGAGAGAGAAAGGGAGGAGACAGAAATCTGGTTGGAGGAAGTTGGCAAGTGCCAGGATGTTCCTAAGGGTGCCTCAAACCGAAGACACTCCAGACATCTCTCCCATGATGGAAGGAGAGGGAGCCCCAGAATCTCACAGCAGAAGCAATTCCCTACAGAGGAAGCCTATGAACCCTCACCCCAGACTACCATGCACACAGAGCCCTGGAAATTGCACCTGGAGACAGGCATGCCAGGCTGAGGCCACACTCACCCCTCAAGGGCAGGACAGTAGAGACGGTGTCAAGGCCTAGTTAGGATCCTGCGGGGTACCCTTACACCAGCCCCTCTTTGGGGCTGCCTGTTTCTCCCTTCAGTCTGTCCCTGGTCTGACTTTACCAGTTCTCGCCTGTGTGGCAGGGGAGGGTACAGAAGCTTCCAGGGCTCTGGCCAGGAAAGAAGACTAGGGAAGGTGTTGCTGTCTTACAGCCTGGGTGTCAACAGACATAGCAGCTGAGGAGGTATCAAAAGCCGCTGGGAGGACTGTCCCACCTACCCGGCATCGGAGCTGTTCCCACACAGTAACACATCAGTGGTGCCGTTCTTGAGCAGGTAATTGCCTGCAAGAAAAAAACCCAGATGTTAGTGGCATGGGTGACACAGCCTCTGGGTGACCGCCTCACACTAGGTTTTGGAAGACACCATTGCAGGTCACTTTCCTTTGCCACTGTCCTGGTCCTTACCCTACGCCTGGACAGGACTTGGTGGCCCTGGATGCTTGTCTGAACTCTTTCACTGACAGTGTCTCACACACTCCTGAAGACACAGGAAGCCCTGGACAGGGCCCAGCTGTCCCTATAGGCAGTTTCTGCACCCAGTTCCAAACCACTCAGGAGGCCAGCCAGGGCCAAAAGAGGCCCTGAGCCAGGAGGCAAGGGTCTGGGCAGAGCTCCAGCTTGGCTGCTGTGTCACTGTATGGCCCGCTGCCACGACACAAGCTGGTGGAAGGGATGCCTGTCAGTCACCATGGCAACACTGTGGTGTGTTCTGATGGGGCTGGGTCCAGACCAGGTGAGGCACAGGCCTCCTGCCCCACCATCATCACATCAGCCACCATGGCCCACCTTTGTCTCGGGAAGCATTTCCCTAAGTGTGGTCCTGACTGGGAACACTAGTGTCTGAGAACAGGTTGAGCTATAGCTTCCAAATGCAAGCTACACTTGACTCAGAAGCAAGCCAGAGCCTGCAGTCTGTGTTTTCTGGAATCTTCCAGGTGACTCTGGTATATGCTGAAGTTTGGAGCCATTCATTTCTGTGAGTCCACAACAGAGCCGATACCCACACCCACTCGCTGATCTTCCGTCTGCTTTTTTCCAGCAGCGTTCTAGTGCACACATGGAAGAGGCCCTGACCTCTGCATCCTTGTGGCCTGGCATCTGGCCTTGCTCCCCGTCCCCCATCTTCCTTTGATCTAGATGGATGGTACTTATGGAAAGAGGTGGTGGCCAGCAGCCTAGAGAAGTGATGAACTCAAGGAAGCACACAACCCTTCTTGAAGGGTTGTGGGGTGTGTGCACATTGGAGTAGCAGTCTGGACCCTCAGCAAGGACACTGAGTGGAAAGCTCCTACTCCAAGCACAGTGGCACTTAAGCCTCACTAGGGTCCAGGGAGGCTGGTCTCCTCACCATTCCCAGCTTTCTGGACTCAGCCTATCTCCAAACCATTAATTGTGCACGTGTGTGTGTGTGTGTGTGTGTTTCTGTGTGTACACGCATGAGTGGGTGTGTGTGCATGCATTCATAGAGGGGCCAGTGGTCAATGTCCGGTGTCTTCAACTGTTTTCCACCTTATTTTTTGAGACACAGTCTTTCCCTGAACCTGGAGCTTGCTGATTTAGACACTGTGGCTGGCAAGCTAGCATCAGTGACCCTCCCACACCCCCTCAGCACTGGGATTACAGGTGCATGTGATCACAGTGGCTTTTCAATGTGGCCACTGAGAGTTGAGCTCAGGTCTTCACACTTCAGCGAACACTTAACTGACTGAACCATCTCCCTACCCTGCATCCTCTCCTTCAAACACCCTCTCTCCAGCTAGCCTGGGAGCCCAGGAGGGTACACCCCACGCCGGCTTTGAGTCCTAGCCACGGTTGGATGGTCCTGGGGACCTGCCTGCTACCCACTAGTGAAGCCTTAGTGGGAGACACTGAGCTCTGATGGTGTTCTAGAAGTCTATTTAGAGGCACAGGGAGTCCGTACCTGGGTCGTTGAGGTAGAGGTCCAGAGAGTCCCAGACTAGGCCGTCAGCCTCCACGGAACCGTTGGTGCCATTGAGCTCGGTAAAGTTACGCACACACTTATGCCTCAGGTTGCCCATGAAGAGTTGCAGGCCAATGAGGGCAAAGACACTGAGGCAGAAGACAGTAAGGACCATCACATCGGCCAGCTTCTTCACAGACTGGATTAGGGCTCCCACGATTGTCTTCAGGCCTGGGAAAGTGAGACCGAGCGCGGGGTCACCCACAGAGACTCTGCTCTTGATCCTCTGGGTGGAGTCTGGGCCTATAGAAGGGCACTGGGCCTGTCTGAGTCCTGCGCTGAACAGGGCTGGGGATAGGGATGGCAAAAAAACGAGGCAGGGGCATCGCAAAGGAGGCTTTCTGGGCCTTTAAAACCTTTCTCAGCTGAGTCTCTCCTGACTGCCAAGGACGAAGGGCCCATCCCAGCTTCATATTTTCAGAGGGGCTCAGAACTCTTTATTCTCCACCAGCCCAATATATGAAACAGAGTGGATGAAAAGTGTCTTAAGGTCCCACTACGGCTGGTCCCAAGGCGTATCAGTCTGGCCTTTTTAACATAGTCCATGGCAAAGGAAGCTGAGATCCAGACCCATTTTAAGCCAATGCACGGGCCTCAGTTTGATCTAGAAATGGGTAGAGACACAGCTGCTTCTGGTGGGGTATCTTCCTGCTCTACTGCTGGGGCCAGCTGTCTTGGAGACACAGGGGGTAGAAGCTAGGGAATCCAGGGCCTGGGCTGGGCATTGGCTGATTGGTGTGTAGGGCAGACATGGGGATCTGGGGTAAGGTTTGGCAGGGTTGAGGGATGTCCCAAGGTGCTGCTCTGGGCATGGAGCCTCTTTGGGGAACACCATGGGACTAGGTTGAGCCAATATCCCTCTTCCTCATTTCCCCTTTGGGGCTCTCCCCATCCCTCCCAGTTCCCCAAAGCAGAGTGGCTGTGATCAGTTAGTCGCGTAAGTCTACCTCCTTGCAGAAGCCAGTGCCAACAGCGGAATGACAGAAAAGCATGTGTACACACATCCAGTGTGACCTTCAGCTACTGTCCTAGGGCAAGTGCGAGCAAGGGGCTCCCCTGCGAGCAGCAGGGCCCCAGCCCCAGCCCCACCCCCAAAGCGGCCAGATCTCAGGTTAAGCCCATCCATCCATTGTCCAGCCTGTTAATGTGTTAGGAGCACCTGTGACTACTGTGTCCGTGGCCCAGAGACAGAGAGGCAGTGATGGGCAGACAAGAGAGAGAAGGGGTCAGCCTCCTCACAATGGTACCATCGCTGCTGCCTGCCCAGAGCTCTGGCACTTGGGATGCTATGGAAATCTTCCTGGCACATGTCAGCAACTGCCCAGTGGGTGGGAGTGGGGTAGGGAGCCATGTGTATGGGTCTGGCTCTCTAGGTTGGAGACTGATGCATTTCAGAGGTACATGACAGGGCTGATGGTTGTAGCTTGGATGCCCACCTCGGACTGTACCCCAACAGTCAGGCTAAAGGATCTTTGGCTCAAAACATTCTATTCAGGGATGGTAAAGCAATCCTGCTCTAGCTGGGGAGGCAGCCGGCAAAAGTTGCTCACCCCTTAAAACCTCTCATAACAAAGACAGGTCACTTGTGTCAAGAACGGTTTCAGACAAGCTGCAGGTGTTCAGACTCTCCCCACTATGACTTCGCTCCTGGGAACTCCTGCAGGCAGCCTTCTGTCAGGCTGCAAGCCACTCTGCAGGTTGCTTTCTGTTAAGATGCTGGTTGGCCTCAAAAGGCTTGGTAATGCCTCTCTTGACCTTGTGTATCTCTGTAGTACTAGGGAATGAAACGTGGGGGTCTTGCACACCCTAAGCAGGCCTTCTATACCTATCTACATCCCTAGTTCTTTTACGTATTTAAAAAAGTTGAGGCAAGGTCCTTGTGTGGCCTTGAACTCATTCTGTAGCTCAGGTGAGTGTCATCTCCCGGCTCAGCCTCCCAGGCAGCTGAAATTCCAGACCTCCACCCAAGTGGTGACACTTGTTTTCATAAAAGTTACTAAAGGGTTGCCTCAGTCATGGCAGGGATTTGAGACACCAGTGCCAGGCACTGCGAAGATGTGGCCTCACCATGCACATACTAAGTGGGTTCCCAGGTCAGGAGAGATACTTTGAGATTCAGTCTAAATACAAAATGGTCAGGAATTATGCTCATAAAATTATTAGCCCATTACCAGGGTGTTCTGGTTCCTGAGGCCTTGAGGGCAGCAACAGGCCCGGAAGTCATGGGCATCATCGAGGCAATCATTGGTCCAGGGAGTTAGTGCTTCACCTACATATGTAGAGGCGATCTGGTGTCTTTCTCCAATGCTCTACACCTTATTTTTCGAGACAGGGTCTCTCATGGAAGTTGAAGGTCACCATTTCTGCTAGATTGGCTGGCTACTGAGTCCCCAAGATCTGCCTATCTCTGCCTCCCCAGCCTGAGATCACAGGCACATGCCACCAGGACCAGCTTTTTTCTTTTTTTAATTTATTTTTATTTGTATTGGCATCGTGTCTATATGTCTATGTGAGGGTATCAGATCTTGGAGTTACAGACAGTTGTGA
The DNA here is from genome assembly GCA_907164525.1 of Lophiomys imhausi. Classification (NCBI taxonomy): domain Eukaryota; kingdom Metazoa; phylum Chordata; class Mammalia; order Rodentia; family Muridae; genus Lophiomys; species Lophiomys imhausi. Next base: position 4,329,569 of record CAJQZJ010003646.1, on the reverse strand, counting down.
GCTGCCAAGTGGGAGCTGGGAATTGAACCCCGGTCCCCTGGAAGAGCAGCCAGTGCTCTTAACCACTGAGCCAGTTCTCCAGCCCCCATGAGCAGCTTTTTAAATGCGGCTCCTGGGGATCTAAGGTCAGGTCCTCAAGGTTGTGTTATAAGCACCTTACCCACTGAGCCACCTGCCCTTGGCCTCCTAGTCACCTTCCTAAGTGCCTGGCCCAGTTCTGCAGACAGCCCACTCACAGGGACTCTTGGGCTCTGGTCTCTGCTCCTCCAGAACAAGTCCATAGAATAGGGGGAGTCTGAGCTCATGCTAACCCGGGGAAGAGTAAGATAAACAGCAGGGGTAAGAAGCTCTAGGGGTTGGTCAGGGTGAGTGGCGTCACCTTTAGCTCCAAACTGCACACAAATGGGCTTCTAGGCACTTCCCTGTGTGCACAAGTGTAATGGTTACTGCTGAGGCTGCCTGGGCTTAGGTTTCTTGGGTACAGTTGCCAACATCTGTCAAGGAGGATTTCTTCCCGAGGCTACCATGCACAATTTGCTAACCCTCTACTGCGCCATGCAGCGAGGGCTGGTAGACGCCAAGACCCGATGATGCCTGTCAACAGAGTATGCTTTTGTCACAAGATGGGAGCCGAGGCTTACACATGTCACGATATGGGACACGAGTCGCAAAAGACTGATAGGGGTATGCCAGGTTCCCTCAAATACTGTCCTTTTCAGTTAGTTTCCTGATCAGAACATGTCACTTCACGTAATGCGCAACCCAGTTTTCACTTGGGAAGCAGCTTAGTTCAGGTTGGAGAAACAACTGAGCCTTTTGGGAGGAACTGGGGATCAGTCCCGTCTTGCCATGGGTTGTTCTGAGTTCCTGGTGTCTGAGAGTGGGCTTGTCTGGGGTGGACAGCACAGAGCCCATTCTGAGGTTCCAGGGAGAAAAAGATTCTTCCACTGCCCCCAGCTCTGGGAAAGGTATTCTGGCGACAGGCACATCTGAAAGGCCTTCTGTGGGGCAGCCTTGGCTCCCAGGTGGCTGGAAAGGCCCAGGCATGTCCCTCCAGTCCTGGCGTTTAGCCTGATCTTTTCACCTGAAATGACTGATATAGTTTTCAGGGCCCGGAGGACTCGGAAGGTGCGTAAGGCTGAGACATTGCCCAGGTCCACAAATTCAGTTGTGTATCTGTAACAAGGGAGATTCACACACGACACAGTGACAGCACATCAACAGGGGACACACGGTCAGAGGAGGAGAGGGTGGGAGACAAAGAGAGAGTCACTTGTGGCTGAGGTTGGCGGGCAAACCTGGTCTTACCTGGAATAACTGAAATAGTTTTCAGAGCTCTCAGGACTCTGAAAGTTCGAAGAGCCGACAAACTGCCTAGCTTTATATTTTCTGATACATACCTGTGGGACCAAACCACAGGTTACAAACCGCAAGTTACAAAGCGGAGAGCAGTGTGCCCATCCCGTCCCCTCTCCCTTCTCCTGCAGTGTGCCCACCCTTCCCCTGGTCCCATTGTGGGGTAAGATGGCAGACTTGGGCCCTCCCCTGGCCTTTCCTCCTGACCTATCCTCTTGACACATGATCTCAGCCTAGGAGTCTTGAGGATATGCGCAGCAGGCTCCCAGATGGCTTTTTACATGATGATCCCAAGATCAACCAGTGCTAAGAGGAAAGTACTCTGGGGACTGAACATACAAGTCACGGCTAGGCCTGGGGCTAGGAACACATTAATCTGTAGAGGGAAATGGCTCCAGGAGGTAATGCTGGAAGCGTGTGGGCTTTGCTCTAACTAGAGTTTCTTTGTGTCTTCCTACATCTGTCATCACTGTGTTCTTGACTGACTCTGAAGCCTTGGTTGAGGCCACTGGATCTCTGGGAACTGACCACTCGCTCTTCCTTACCATAGCCCTTTCTGTGCAGGGAGTGATCACAGACTGATATCATTCATGGGGGAAATAAGTCCTGAGATAGAGGTCTTAGAAGATGGAAGGGAGGTTGTCTCTGTAGGCTCTATCCTGTATTGGTCTGAGGGATGCTTGACAGGACTGAGTGAGGCTATGAGACTCCCATCTTGAACATATGCAGCGGCCCATCTCTGACCTCCACGGGCACAGGAGGCACCTGTCTGGATAAGGGGGAGGGATCTGCCCAAGCAGAATGTGAGGCCATGCACGCACTGGGCAGGCCACATGACTACAAAGATATTGGAGGGATGGATGCACAGACCCAGGCCACAGGGACAGGGGCAAATGGCCAGTGATATTTAATCAGAGGCCTCACACTCAGGACATCTGACATTTAGTTGAAGGTATCTGATGTTTAACAAAGGACGTTGAACTCGGGTGTCTGATGTTTAACCAAGTGTGTCTGGTCCCGGTGTCTGGGCCAGGTCGTCAGTTCCATGGTGATTGACGAGTGTTGAACCCATTCACTCCAACCACCAGTCCTGACCTGAAGGGAACTTCAGAGTTCTCCCGGGTCACAACGCTCGGGGCTTCTGAATTCCTCCTTGGGCTATTGGGGTCTATAGGTAAGGTTGCCAAGGGACTCCATATCCTGGGACCAGCAAGGCAGCTTAGCCTGACTCTGTTTACTCTTGGATCCACCCATTGCCACAGGGTCCTGGGGATGTGTCTTCTCCCTTCTTAGACACATATGATTCCCAACGCCTCCCTTCTCCAGGTTACCCAAGGCCTTTTCTGAGGCATGGTTTCCATTCCACTCTCTAGATTTGTTTCAGTTTACAAATTCCAACATGGTAGTCAGACAGACATATCCCATCATCCACTGGGGAGCAGAAATCACCTCCCCTGTTCCCACCCACAGACAATGGTTAATTCGATATAAGCTTTAAGCTCCTCCCTTCTCCTGGCGGACTCAGATCTCCCAGACCTGTGTCTCCATCCTGCTCTCCTGTCTCTGTCTAAACTGTCACAGGACCGTGCAGCTGACCCTAAAATATTGCGGGCATTGCTGTTGCGGAAGTCATGATTCAGATGCCCAAGAAACCAATCCCTGTTGCTGATCTCCTGGGTGTGGCCTATGAAGCCAGCTCCTCTCCCTCACCTCAGTGCTGCCAAGGCTATGCCCCCTGGTTACAGAGAGTAAGCAGAACTGGGTACAGGAGAGAGAGGGAACCTGTCATTTTGCTTTTTCCCTCCTGCCCCTGAAAGCCTGGTTTGTCTGCTGGTGTCTTGGGGAAGGACTGCCTTCAAGGATCCAAGAGGACAGACAGTGCTGCTTCTTCAGCAGTGAGTGCTGAGTGCAAAGGAGTCAGGACCCCAGGTGATAAGGGCAGGCTGGTGACAACACAGGGGGTGCCCAGCTATGTCCCTGGTAGGCTTACCACCACCATGTGGCTGGAAGTGAAATATAGCTGCTGGTGGGATTTGGCTGGAAGTCCAGCCTGGGGTTGGAGGAGGAAGGAGACAGAGCTGAGTGCAGGCAGGTATGTCTGGGACCATGATGGGCAATGTGGCCATGGTCTGTTTCACTTTACCTAGACAGAACTTGGCCACCTCCCACCAGGGAACGCCAGGTTCCCACTAAAGCCTGTCTTGGGGTCCTCCAAATGTGGCAGAGCAAAAATCATGGTCGAGAGCTGGCTTCAGAAGTGATATGGATAGAATGGGTATGGCATGAGCAGACCCCCTACCCCCAGAAGTCAATTTACCTCTCAGCTGGCCAAGTGGCTGGCCAGGGGTAGGCAACTGGGTAAAATCATGGGTCTGTCGCAGAAAGAGCAGAGGGTGGTGGGTGAGAATTCTACACTGTCGTACCAGCTCCAGCACAGGCAGCTTCTGGAGGCTGAGAAACTCCGAGGAGGAATGGCACATGCTGGCCTTCTTCCTGCCCCACCCTTATCCTGAGACAGTAGAGCCCACGCTGTTAGCTCCTGTGGCGACTGGCCCCCTCCTCTGTGCCCTCCCTTCTTTCCCTCCAGGTTTGGTTTCCATAACAACCCCAGAAGGTAGGAGGCTGTGTTAACTGGCAGGTAAATGCCCAGCTGGGGAGGGGGGGGCAAGAAAGTCTCTGGATGTTGGGGTGTGATCTGAGCCTGGCAAGGTTCCCAGCACCCTGTGCACCAGCTTCGAAACTGGGTGGGGTGTCAGAGGAAAATCTGGCCAGAAGTGTAAGCTGGGGAGAAGCCTCTCCCATCCATCCCTGGTTAGGAGCCGGGATACTGGCTTTCAGTCCCAACATAGCTGCTGACTCTATTGTTATGGGCAGGCAGGTTCTCTCCCAACCTCAGTTTCCTCAGAGGTAAAAGGGAGGGTTGGATGGTGAGCTTCATTTCATTCAACTTTGTGCCACCCAAGAATCCTTTAACCACCCCGGGGGCCTATTTTATTATTACAGAATGCATCTCAGAGGTGGGGACTAATGGCTTTCACAGGGCAGAGTGGACATCAATCAAAGCCATGGGGCAGGCAGGTCTAGCTAGTGACGGATAGCTGGCACTCTGGCAGTCCATGCGGTCCTGGCAGAAGTAGATGTACATTTCTCTAGATACTCAGAAATGTGGTGACTGTCCACGAATGGAATTGGGTTCCCCTGTCATGCCTGCTCTTGGCACAGGTGTGGTTGGGGTTCATTAGGAGGGCACGGTGCATTTTCTTTGTGGTTCTAAGTAGGAGTGGGGCTTGTCATGGAATCCCATGGAGGAAGAGGACAGGGATTCTCTCATGAGACAGGACCCTGTAGGACTTTCTGGGGCCACGAGGCCATGGAGAGCATCCTCTAGACACCCAGGCTGAGGTCAGGGGTAGCTAGCTTGTCCTGGGTGATAGCTTTCCCTGGAATGCAGGAGCATCTCCATGGTAACTTCTGTAGGTCCCGGATGCAGAAGTTAGGCGAGGCCCTGGCAGACGCTGGCCACTCTCTTGCCTGAGGCTGTTTTTGCTCACTGGATTCCTGCTTAGTTAGCCCTGCGTCTTACAGAGCCAGAGCCTGGCCTGCCACAGCGCTCCAAACCCCGGCCAGTGCAACCTCCAGCCTCTGACAAATTCTCCCTCTCAAACCCCAGGCTCGCCTCCCTACTCCATTCTCACTGATGATTCTGCTTCTTATTTCAGAGAAAATAGAGGCAATCAGAAGAGAAATTCCCGCTTCTGTCTTCATCAGCTCTGTCAATCTTCCTCCACCTCCAGCCAGAACTCTGCCTTCCCTGAGCTGAAGGTCAGTGCCCCACCTCAGCACCCGGATTCCCACTAGCTCAGGAAGCTCAAGAGCTTTGTTCCTGAAATTCCTCAGCCCCCTCCTTGCCTCCATCAGAGCCCCCCTTCAGGGTCATTCCCATCACTCTCTCTTCTTTGGAAGTCCTTCCTTGATCCTCATTTCCCTCTGGCCACCATCCCATTTTCTGTCTTGTGTCACAGAAACTAGATGAATTAGATACCTGTATTTCACAATTCCTACTCCCACCCAGACTCTCTACCCAGCTGTAGAACCTCCCACTTCACTGTGACCCTTTGTCAGGGGCACCAGTGACCATCTAAAGTATAATGAGCCTTCTGCAGCCATCACCTTTGCCAACTTCCTCCTGGTATGTTCTACATCAAATATTGTTCTACATCAAATATTCCTCCTTGCTGGCTTTTGGGTACCACACTCCTGGGTGCCCTCCCCTCTTGCATGCCATTCCCTTCCTTTCTTATTTTATGTATGTGGGGGGTATTTTGCTTATATGTATGTTTGTGTACCATATGTGTGCTTGACACCCATGCAAGCCAGAAGATGCCAGATCCCCTGAAACTAAAATTACAGACAGTTGTAAGCCATTACAGGAGTGCTGGGAACTGACCCAGGCTTTTGAAGAGCAGAAAGTGCTCCTAACAAATTGAGTCATCTCTCCAGCCCCCCCCCCCCCATTTCTTGACAACAACCTACAACCATGCTCGGACCTATGTTTTATTATCTGGCTTTCAATATCTTCAATTTCCCAATACCTCTACCTTGGATCACTTTCCCAAACTCCAGACTGGAAGATCCTGTTGTATCTCACCTTTCTACACTTAAGATACCCCTAACTATACTTCTGACTCCCTTTCTCCTCCAGCTGGTTCCTCCTCTGAGTCTCTTCTTCCCCAAATGGCACTGCTACTCACCCATCTGTTACAAACAAAACCCATCAGTCACACCTTCAAAACACCCAGCACTGACCAGAGGCCTCTACTCTGCTCAGACACTGGTCTCAGCCACTGTTCTCCCCTCTGGCTATGAAAGTAGACTACTAGCTCCTGTCTGTCTCTATGCATTTCCATATCTACTCTGTGGTCCACACAGCAGCTCAATCCTGTCTGTCACAGCTCAGCCAGCTCACTTTCCCTGCCTGGCTCTTAGATGGCCTTTGAGAACAGACAGTATGGTCCACCCCCAACCTACCACTCTTTCAACTTCCTATCATTCTTTCCTTTGCTTACTCAGCTCTACCCAGGCGTGAGTCTACACTTCAGGTAGGTGGTATATTGTCTCTGAGCCTATTTCCTCATCTGTAAAATGGGAGACCTGGAGTCAGTTTGCAGATACCTACAACAGCTCCTCTCTTAGCTCACTCTCCTCTACAGCAAAGCTCAGGTCCATCCAAGAATCCAAGAAAGTGGGAACTGAACTGAGCCTCCGGTCCCACCAAGCTCTTCTGTACCAGGGGAGGCCAGTGCTTGCACACGCATGAAGTACAACTCCCAGTGCATGCTCTTTGCCAAGGTGCAGAGCTCAGTCCTGGACACACTGGATCCTTGGCTAGCAGAAAGGGTCTGACCAGGACTTCAATGCAGCAGCCCTGTCCCGATCGGCTGTCTCAACAGGGCCAGGTACGGTTTATGACATCTGGTGTGGGAGCAGCTCAACCCCCACCACTCTGTAAGTGTCCCCTAGGAAAGGAACTGAGTCTGTAGCTGGGGCTACAGCAGGCCTGGGGTCATGATTGCCTTGTGCCCTGTTCCAGGCACCAGTTATTTGCTCGTAAAATGTGACTGAGAGATACATGTAGCCCGGAGGCTGCATACAGCTGCACGTGGCCTGGGATAATGATGAACGGGCCTCAACAGAAGATTGTAAACTTGCTTAAAATACCAAGACTGTGTGGTTTGAAGCATGTACTTTATAGATGATCATGTCATCTTGCAATGTCAAAAGACAACATGGCTCTCTGCCTCTCGCACACCTCCTTGGCTGGTGTGAGGATCCTTTGAGCTGGGTCAGTGGCTTCAAGAAATGCCCAACACGAGTTTTCCTGGCATAGGTTCTAGGGGAAGCTGGCTGCCTCCCCAGGCTTCTCTACTGCAGCTTCACTCTTAATTACCTTGGACGCCAGGCCACTGGTCACAGTGGGATCTGGGGCTGGGTTTCTTGGTGGATAGCACAGAAGTGGCTAAAGCAGAATCAGCCCCTCCCCCATCTTCTGAGGTAGGGTCTTGTTAAGACACTCTCACTTCAAACTCACTATGCAGCCTGGGTGGGCTTCAAACTCACAGTCATCTTTCAGCCTTAGCCTCCCAAATGTCTGGAACAGACTCTTAGCCTGATCTTAGCCCAAACACCAAGACATGGACTATTAATATTAAAGATATCCCTTTAGCATAGAGCTGCCGTGGCCCCCAGATGGGCCAGCGTGATCAAGCTCTTTGACCCCCCCTCCCTGATGGACCTGCCTCGCCTCTCTATCCTGTCCACAGACTTGCCACAGAGCAAGGCTGGCAGTCATCTGTAGCATACGCAGTTTATGTGAACCGTGGCAGGGAAGCCCAGAAAGGCTGGGATGTGGGGCACGGAAACCCTACCCCCACCCTACACAGCTGGTGTGACGGTCCCTGGTGAAATGAGCTGGATACTTACGCCATGACGATCACACTGAAGTCCAGCCAGTTCCACGGGTCCCGGAGGAAGGTGAATGCATGCAGGCAGAAACCTCGAGCTAGAATCTTGACCAGAGACTCAAAGGTGTAGATGGCAGTGAAGGTATACCTGGGGAGGAGAGGCCAGCAGGGGCTCTCAGGGGGACTGGAGCCCGCACACTGAGTTCATAAGCTTTGCCCATGGTGTGACACCCCCCCCCCCCCAGCAGCTTCTCACATCAGAACCATCACAACGGGCTGTGCTCTGTGATAAAACTTTAGTAGGGGCTGAAGGTCTGTGCCAAAAACCTAGCCAACAAGTCCATCTGCCCATTTGCTTTACAGAGAGACTGTCATGTGTCTGGGAGAACTCTCCATTTTCCCCCTTGCTGGAAAACCATCTTGTACCCCACTCCACCCCTAGGGGCAGGGTGTGTTCACAGGCGCTTGGTGACTACCAGATCTACATAACGGGACACCGTGGATAAGGAGAATCACTGACCCTTACCCATGTTTGTGGGCTCTCAGTAACTAGTAATGGGAACAAGAGACATCCTCAAGTACCTAGAGGGCCAGGTTTCTAGCTGTTTCCCAGCGCTGGAGGGAGTCCAGGTCTTCTAGCTTTCTGCCTGTGTGCCGGGGCTGGCCCACCAGAGGGGCAGTAATGCAGGCTTCAGAGCAGCCAGGCACAGCCACAGTAACACCAGCCCTGGTCCTCTGTGCAAGCCACTTTTATAAGAGAGGCATCTGCACCTCCTAGAGGTCTCCATAAACCAGAAGCTGAGTGTGGTGAGGGCCTTCTAAATCTGCTTAGACCCTGGAGGAATCTGACATTTCCTCAGGAATGGAAGACTCAGAAGCGGCAAAGGGTTGTAGGGGGCAGGATTCAGTTGGGGGCTAAGGCAACGGTGTAGTACTAAAGCGGGGAGGGGACCGTCCTTGACTTCCTGCTGCCAAGTAGCCCAGCTGTGTGTCAGGTCAGGAGCATTTGCAAAATGGGACAGGGGCTGTGCTGACCCCATTGTTAGGGGCTTAATGAAGAGGAAGCTTACTGATCTGGTGACAGAGCCTGGCACGTCCCTTTTTAGGGGTGACAAAGATTCCTCACATTGCCAGTTTGTAGAGCTTCTACCTCTGAGGCCACAAACTTAGAACAAGCATGTGGCATGAGACCAGCAAAAGGGCAGAGGCTGGGCAAAGGCCACTGTCTACAAGCAGGGACTCTAGGTGTGGGCACAGCCTCCATCTCAGGCAACTTCGGGGCCCATGGATTGGACAGAAAAGGGGGGCACAGGACAGGAGGAGAGGCCCGGGAAGATACTCACTCAACATATTTAGTCCAAGGCGGAGGGTCATGCTGGGCCATGAACACGCAGTTGGTCAGGATGGTACACATGATGAGCATGCTGAAGAGCGTGGCAGTGGAGTTAAGGAAGCCACAGAGGGCCCGACTACAAACCCACGCTAGACCCATAGAGAAAGCCACAGGAGGTCTAATGACAAATTCACGTTAGGGGACCCACAGAGAAAGGCTTGGGAGGGTCTTACCCACAAATCCACAGAAGGGGCCCTCACAGAGAGCCATGGGAGGGGCTGCAGGGCTACAGAAAGCTTTGGAAAAGGCCACTCAAATCCATGGGAGGAGGTCAGCTAAGCCACATACCTCCTGAGGAGCTGGCCCTGGTGTGGTCACTGTCAGCAAATGCTGCCAGATCAGTGAAGACACCCCTCTCCCCAGGTGCTATCTTCAAAGCACATTACCTGAGGGTGACCTGCCAGGTCAGGGGTGGGGGTGGGGATGGGGGACATTTCCTGTGTGCTTCTGGCCACCACACCACACTCTGGTTTTATGACCTGCACTCCTTGCTCTTCCATAGTTCCCTCAGCAGGAAGCTCCTCCTGGCAGACCACCCCAACTCCTTGACTGTTGCTGCTTCACTGGTGGCTCCTCACTGAATGACAACCTATCTGTCTTGCCAGAAATTGGGTTCTGCAAACAGTAGCATTGTATCCTGTGTATCTTTGTGGGATCCCAGATATTAGCTAATCCGCCATCCCCCACACTGGCTGTGTGTCTTAGCTGTTGCTTCAGGCTGGACAAAGCTCTGACTGACCTCCTCCATTCTATCCCTTGCTTCTGCAAGATGAAGGAGTAAGAATCAGACCCTGGGCCTCATAGGGGCTGGGATGCCCCAGGGGCCTGGCTGCATTCAAAGATCCCCTCCCTACCCCAGAAAGTTACCGCACTGACCATTCCCAGCCTCGGGACACTACAGCCCAGCCTCAGCCCTGAGCACATGGCTGCCAAAATGGTGACTTCCAAGGGCAGTTCCAGCTCACAGGGCTTCCCTTTTCCTCCTTATACAGTTCTATTGTCCTGACTCCAGGCTGGCACTTACTGGTGCCTTCTCTATGCTGTGTATGAGTGGAGTCTAGCCAGGTGAATATCCTTTCCTCCCTCCAGGCTTCCAGAAAACCCAGTTAATTAGAAAAGCAGCTTCTCATTTACAGTTATTCTCTAGTTTCTCATAAAAAAAAAAAAAATGAGGTGATCGGGCCACTTCATCAACTCAGGGCTGGCCTACAGGACTGCTCAGCCAGGGAGGGGACTGCTCCAGGCCCTGGGGTCCTTACCTTAGTGTGGCATGCAGCTGTTGCAAGGCCAATGTCCTGATTAGCTTTAATTGCCAACTTAACACAGCCACACCATGAGAGGAAAGCCTCAGTTGGGAAACTGCCAAGACCAGACCAACCCATGGGCATGTCTGTGGAGGGCTGTCTTGTGGAATCAGTGATGGAGAAGGGCAGGGCCCACTGTGGGCAGCACCATCCCCTGGGCAGCTGCTGTCCCGGACTGTAGAAGAAAAGCTAGATAAGCAAGAGCCTGTGTGCAGACAAGCAAGCAGCATCCTCTGTGATTACTGCCTTTAACTTCCTGACCTGACTTCCCTCAGTGATGGATTGTGAAGCATAAGCTGAAATAAACCCTTTCCTTCCCTGCACTGTTTCCAGTCAGTGTTTCATCTCAGAAACAGAAACCAGACTAGAGCACTCACCATGTCCATTCCTGTCTTCCCATCTTTCAGGGTTCAGACATTCACCTCAAGATCTCATCCCTATCCCTGATGCTCTCCACAGCCAGACTCTGCGAGGAAACTTCTCCCACTGGACAAACTGTTTACAAGCCCCTCAGCCAGCTTCCTCCACTTTCATGGGTTCACTGTTGAACTGTGCTGATCTCAGGGCGTTTTTGATGGACATATGGGACAGTGCCCATAGCAGATATCCATTGAACCCCTCCTAGGAGCCAGGCTCTGTCTGTGAACCAGCTCAAGTGTCTCAATAATTCTAAGAGGTGAGAACTTTGCTATCTGAAGAGATTAACAAAAATAAAAACCAAAAACCTAATTCACAAAACTGTCAAGTTGAAGGTCACTGCAGCAGGCAGGACACTGCCCCAAAGATGCCCACTGATGAATCCCTGATAGCCACCAATCTGTTAATTTAAATGGCAAATGTGATAAGGCATTGCAGATGTGACTCACTTAAGTACTTGACATAGGAAGTTTTGTTTTCCTGGATTATCCAGTTCAATGTCATCACTGGGTCTTTATGACAAAGACGGGCAGGAGGGTCTGAGGTTCCTGGCTGGCCATTGCTCGCTTACAGACAGATCACGAACTTGGGAATGTGTAACAGCAATGCTAAAAGAAGAAAAACCTAGAAAACTACCTCACCTTTGGAGCCTCCAGAGAAGAGTGAAGCCCTGCTGATGCCTTGATTTCCGCTCAGCGAGAGCCTCCCGAGCTGTAAAATGACAGACTCAACGTGCAAAGTTAGCATGCCTGTGGCTGTGAATGTCAGAGTTACCCCAGGTTCAACACGGATGGTGGACGCAGCCTGAGCCCCAACTGGACCCCACCCCAGGTTCAGGAGCTGCCTCTGTTGCGGCCTCTCTGCAGGAGGAATTCAGCTGCCCTCTGGTCCATTCTCCTGCCTTCTCCTCCTTTATGTTAGCTACACCACCTCGACCTTCGCTTGACAGCAAGTAAGGTGTATCATACCATGGGCTTTATGACAATCAAACCAGGTGATAGGCTCTGTTAAGTGCCAGATGGGAGGGGCAAGGAAATCATGTCATTTCATGTGTGCATATACGAGCGATGGTATACATGTGTGGATGATGCATGTGAACCAGGGAACCATCCTGGGTGTCACTCCTCAGGTACTATCCACCTCTTGGAGAAAGAATCTCTCACTGGTCTGGGGCTTGCCAAGTGGACTAGGCTGGCTGACCAGAGAGCTCCAGGGATCTACCGTCTCTGCCTCCCTAGTACTGGGGTTACAACTGTGTGCCACCATGCCCGGCCTTTTCACATGGATTCTGGAGATTAATCTCCGGTCCCATGCTTGCAAGACAAGTACTCTACTGACTGAGCCACCTCTGCAGTCTTTATGTGTCATTTAAAGAGCAAACATCACTAGGTCACGTAAGTGACAGCATAGCTATGTCCCTGAAACACCGTAAAATGAAATATTATGTTTCTGGTGGGGGCTGAGTGAGCAGGAGGGCTTCCTGGAAGAGGCATGCAAGGCTACACATGGCTCTCGCAGAAACCAGTCAGCCCAGCCAGTCCCAGTAACACAGCACAGACTGAGCTTGCAGACCCTTCTCTGTAAAGCCAGGATGTTTCCACTCTGGGTGGACCACTCACAACTCCTCAGAGAGGGAAGGAGGCATCTCTACAGAGAGTAGTTACATGAACAGGCCGATGTGGACATTCTCGAGGATGCAGCTAGACACAGGAGCACAAACTTGAACATTAAGATGAGGGAAGTCCTGGGACACTGTCTTGGTTTCCAAGATCTGGAGATGACCCGGGGTGGAGTGAACCAGCCCCTGTCCTTCTTTCATGTGGCACCCCAAAAGCTTCACCTGGCTTCCCTGGCTTAGGAGATGGCTCCGACACTAGCTATTTGTGTATGACAAGAGCCATCTCTCCCGACCTATACCAAGACCCTAGTCTTCAGGCCTCCTCCCTAAGCACCCCAAGACCCTAAGAAGCCCAACATGGGCCAAACCAGACTCATGAGTCACCTGAACTCCAGTTAGAACTCATCTGTTTCTGCTGTTTGTTAGTTTCAGCCAACATCAAGCTGGTGCTTTGTGTGAGCAGAGGCAAAGGCCAGCTCTACAGCCCTGTGCACAGCAGAACACCTTAACTCCTGTCATTGAACCAAACACCCACTCCCAGCCTCACAACTACAATGCCAGCAAAGACTGCCTGTGCAACAACAAGAGAGACTGCCTATGCAACAAAAAGAGAGACTGCCTGTGCAACAACAAGAGAGACTGCCTGTGCAAAAACAACAGAGACTGCCTGTGCAACAACAAGAGAGAATGCCTGTGCAACAACAACAGAGACTGCCTGTGCAACAACAGAGACTGCCTGTGTAACAACAACAGAGACTGCCTGTGCA
>CAJQZJ010003646.1:4303350-4316243 GCA_907164525.1 Lophiomys imhausi | reverse complement strand
ACAACAACAGAGACTGCCTGTGTGACAACAACAGAGACTGCCTGTGTAACAACAACAGAGACTGCCTGTGCAACAACAACAGAGACTGCCTGTGTAACAACAACAGAGACTGCCTGTGTAACAACAACAGAGACAGCCTGTGCAACAACAGAGACTGCCTGTGTGACACTTGGGCTACTAACTCTTCAGCTCTATGAATCAGGTCTCCCAAAGAGAAGGGAATTAACCATGGGTGGGTACTGTCACGGTTTGTGCTATTCAGTGAACATGCACACACACACACTCTCTCTCTCTAATTTGATTGCCCATTTGAATCTGGTAGAGAATTGTGGGAGGGTTTTGTGAGCAGTTCCTGGGCACCAAGGAAGACAAAATGCTTTTTGGCATGTACATGAGATCTCTCTGAATATGACTCCAGTGGAATTCAGAGTTCTGTTGGTTTCTTTTATTTAATCATGGCAGGAGCACATTCTACAGGATTATAACAAAAATACATAGGAACAAACCATTTCTACATGCTCATATTTACTTTTCCAGCCATTTCCCAGGGATACACCACAAGCTCAGAACAAAGACCAGAGCCAAACAGAACAATGGCACTAGCATGTCACACCATGAGCCTAAATTTTCACTGGAGACCAGGGTACATTCTTGCCCGTCTTTAAGTTTGTCTTCGTCCAGACTCCAAAGACTATCACAAACAATTCTGCACACATAGAGACTTAGTGGGTATTTGAATGAATGTGAAAATTTAAGCACAGTGAAATTTCACAATTGAAAGCATGAGCTTATACTGTTCACTGTGAGCCAGGCACATTGGCCCCCGAACTCCTGGCACTACAGATATGGAGGCCAGAGGACACTCTGAGTTATGGGTCTATCTGGGATAGATAGTAAACCCTCTGCAAAAAGCTAAAAACCATAGAAGAACTGCTTTGTGTTGCAGGGCATGGCACTCACACCTTTAATCCCATGATTTGGAAGGCAGGTGGATCTCCAAGAGTTTGAGGCCATTCTGGGCTATACAGTGAGTCCCTTTCTCAAAAGAACATCATTATGTGTGTGTGTGTGTGTGTGTGTGTGTGTGTGTGTGTGTGTGTGTTAAGAGTTTTATTAAAAAAACAGTTAATGAGAATATTTTTGTTTAATCCCAGGTGTGAGGCTGATTCAGTTAAGAGCACAGGTGTAAACTATTAACTGTGCCTCGCGAGCTAGCAGGGGTGTGGCTTACACACCTGAACTCTTACACAACTCTTAGACACCTGAACTTTGAGACTTGAGAGGAGAAAAAAAGCCAGAGCTCTGAGTAGAAGGGGGCATTACAAAGAGAGGGGTACTACAAAGAAGAAAGAGTTTGCTGTTCCCCGAATTGCTGCTGGTTCTTCCTGCTACTGTTTCCTGGTTTGCTGGTTTGCTGGACCTCTACTGAGACTGGTATTGCCCCCAAAAAACCCTACGACTCTAATCAGCAGGAAGTAGCTCAATGAGCACTACATCCCTTCTCCCTCTAACCTTCTTTCTCTCCCACCTAGTGTTGGGGAGTTGGAAGGAACAAGGGTTGGAAGGTATTAAGTATAGTAAAATAATTAGGGTAAAGTAAATAGTAAAACAAAAATGATAAAAGCCCTTGCTACAACTATAGTTGCTAATGAGTACTGGCTCAGCCCAGCTTAGGGAACCGATGGAATCTTCTAGAAGTAGGTAGTGGAGATGATTGTGCAGCCTTAGAAATACAGTAAGAAATCACTGAATCACATACTTTAAAGTAAGTTTTACGGGCTGGAGAGATGTCTCAGCCGTTAAAACTGCAGACTGTTCTTGCAAAAGACCTGAGTTCATTTTGTAGCACTCACACTGGGCAGCACACAGCCATCTAGAACTGCAGCTCCAGGGGGATCTGACATCCACAAGCAGTTACCCCACATAGCAGACACACACACTCACGCACTGTCTCACAGTCACACAGATACACACATGCTCATACTCACACACCCTCACATACACATGCTCACACATATACATACACACATGTTCAGACATACACTCACACACACAAACAAAAACAGCTAGAGAGAGATGGAGGCAGAGATAGACAGGATTTAAAAAATAATAATAAAAATAAATCTGCAGTGTTTTATGATAATGTGAAGTAGCTCTCAACTTTCCAGGAGTCATTACAGAACTTGCAGATTCCTGGTCCTTCAGCTGGTGATTGTGTCTAAAAAGGCGGGTGAATCTTACTTTTAAACAAACTTCGTGGGTGACAGGGAGGTGACCCTTACTTACATCCTGATGGGTGGAACAACTAAATGTGGGTTCCCAGGTGGGGCCCAGTGTTCTGCAGTTTCCACAAAATCCAAGTGATGCTGGAAGGCCTGGTGGGTGCTCCACCACAGTGAGCGGACGGGTTGGGGGGAGGACAGGGGAGCTGGGTTTCCAAAACCACGTATCTCGGCCCCTTCTTCCACTAGGTGGCGCTGTCGGGAGCTTTCAGCCCATCCCCAGGTAAAGGAGCACGGTAGCAGCTGCGGAGCCTAGGGTAGGGCCCCTCAGTGATCACTTCCCTGGGGTGGCTGCCCTGGGGGAGGCAGGCACGCAGCTCAGGGCCCTTAAGGCTGGTCTTAGCAGACAGGGCCAGCAGCTCATAGCCTCAGAGCCACCACCCAGTGCACCTCTGGCTGGGTTGAGGACCCCAATGTCCCTACTATTTTCCTCATCCACATGCTTCCCGGCTTCTCATCTGCCTAGCAAGTTACAGCCAGCACTTGGAGAGAGCTGAGGGACTTGGGCTCCACCTCTGGGAGATTTCTGTGGCTGCCAAACAGTGTTGGGTTGGTTAGATACCTGGAGAAGCAGCCTGCAGTGAGTGGTGGAGGATGCTTTCAGGTGGCCACACCCCACAGCAGGCTGGAGACCTGCTCAGAGAACTAAGGAAACTGGTTCCTCCTCCTTTAGCTCTAGAGGGAATGTCCACTTGGTAGCTGCCTTATCATTCTTAGTTGGCTCTCTGAAGGAGAAAGGCCTGTTCAGAGTGGGGGTGGAGTGGGGAGGGCTTGGGGACCTCTGTCCAGCCAGTTCACAACTGGTCCCTAGCATCATCTGGAGCTCAGCAATGTAACTGAGATTAACAATGGCACTTCTTGGACTTGAGATTGGCTCAGTGAGCTTGCTGACAGCCTGACAGTCTGAGTTCGAACCCCTGGATCCACATGGGGGAAAGAGAAGACTTGACTTCTGCCTCCTGACCTGCCTCCACATACACACTACGATGGGTACATGCTTCCCCCAACACAAGCAAATAAATAAACGAATGTAACGATAACAATGTAAAATTAAAAAAATGACAACAGAAAGACAAAACCAGCCAACGAAAGAACAATGGCACTGCCTACATGCATGTCCTCCTCTACGTCATTGGTGTCCATGGAAAGGGCTTTGCAGGTCCTCACAGTAAAATGCGGACACTTCTGCCTTGGTGGACGGCACCACCCCTCCCTGTGATTCCATATTCAGGCCCCTCCTCTGAAATCCAGAGGCGAATGGGACAGTGAGTCGGCTTAGCCTCAGCGGCAAAGTCACTTACTGTCAAGCCTGACCACTCATCTTTGAAGGAGACAACTGAGTCCTGTAGTCCATCTGTCCTCTACCTCCACGTTCCCATACGCCATACGCATAAATACGACAAGCACATAAATATGTGGTAAGAATGAACCCCACAGGAGGGTGGCACCCCTCTCCAGGTGCTGGCTGAACTAGGACCCTGTTGCTGGTTTGGCGCCCTGTCCCACTGCTTCATTCCAACACCTCAGCCAGCAGGCGGAAAGCATTTTTAGGCTGCGGTTTATGTAATTGGACGCTAACCAGAGTTCTTTGAGAAGCTCTCAAACTGCAAACATTTGTCAACACCTAGTTCAGAAGCAAGTGCTGCCTCCTTCGAACGATGCCCACGTGAGAAAACAAAACAAAGCTAGAGGCCTTTTTACCAAGAACTGGCTTTTCCTTGGCTGAGGCTCTGCAAGGGGCAGCAGGAGGTGGAGTGCTCAGAGGTGGTGGTGGGCGGGGACATTTGGAGCCATCAGAGAAGGGAATGCTGGGGACATCATTTCTTCTGGAATCCTACTGTTTGGCTTCTTTGAGAGCTATTTTTCCTCTCAAAGAACCAGAAGGGAAGTGAGGGCTTCTCAAACTTCCCTACACCCCAAGAACCCTTAGAGATCTTGTTAAAAATGCAGGCACTGACTCGGCGTGTCTAGGGTGGAGCTGATTTTTCTAATCAGCTACTGGTGGTGACCATGCTGCATGTCCCAGGAACAGTGAGGGGACTCAGCACCACCCTTGCCTGAGCTCAGCACTTGTGTATACTCCAGAACAGATGCGGACAACAGGGATTAACAGCAAAGGATATGAATGTACCAGAATCTTCACGGCCGCTCTGCGCACGGGGTGGAAGGGGCTGAGGATGTACAAGGCATTGGTGGCACTGAACCGGAAGATGGTTTTACCCTTATTCAGCACGATGAAGGTCTGTGGACAGAGGGAAATGTAAAGTCTGGAGACAGCTGTCATCTCAGAGCCCTCAGGCTATGGCTACGAGGTTGTGAGGGAGTAAGGGAAGAGAGAGCTCTCTTCACTGTGGACTCTGCGCCTGGACCATGAGTGAAGCGGGCAGAGTTGGAGTCTGGGTGATATCAGGTTGGTTGAGATTAGTTTAGTTTCAGAATTACCATCTCAACAAGGGACCTTTCAGCTGGGTGTGGTGGCACCTATAATCCCAGCCCCTGGGAGGCTGAGGCAAGAAGATTCCCAGGTTCCATACCAGCTGCAGTAAGACCTCAGGGATGCCTCCTCCCTTCTCACCCTGCATAGATCTGTAACAGAGAGTTCAGCTCAGAGCTAGGTCAGCAGAGACTTATGCATACGGAGGAAAAGAGAGCTAAAGAGTCACCCAGGGCTCCCCTGGGACCCTGTGTGCCCAAGGTCAGGCAAAGGCCAGCATCCTACTCACACTCAGCTTAGTGACTCCCTTTCACAGGGTTATGAACAGTACAGGGTGGCCTGGTTTTGTGGTGCTCCCTTCATTTCTAGAAGATAATCTGCTTGTCTGGAATAATGGGGCAAGGGAGCTGTGGGTTGAGGCTACAGAGTGGAAACCAGAGCCAAAGGTAGCCAGCACACCAGAAATATGGCAAGCATGTGCTCTGGATTGCTCTTCTTCATGGGCTCAGTGGATGGGACAAAGTTCTATTTACCCTTGGTTGGTGGGACAAGGTGAGCAGGTAGATTAGAACCAGGGTTGTCAGCCTGTGAGATTTCAGGCAATGTAGCCGGGGTCAGCCAGGGAAACGGGATGGAATCTAGGCCCCACACCAAACCTCTGTTCAAGCATTCCCTAATACATAGAGACAAAAAAAAAAAAAAAAAAAAAAAGATGGTGTCTCTGGCTCTGCCCACATGACCTATATTGGCCAGCCTAGATTCCATTCTCAAGTTCACCTCCTGTGCTCACTACTACTGGTCCCATTTGACTCCAACCTCATCCTTTTTGTCCCTCTCACACTGACCTAGACTCACTGTTAGCCATGTCCCTAAACCTAATCCCAATTCTTCTGCCAGCTCTGACCAATCACGATTAAGCCTACCCACTCACATACACAGACTCCACCTCGTGGCCATAAGTCTCACTCACAGCCAATCTTGACTCTACTCCAGTCACTTGAACCAGAGGGAAGACTGGAAGCCTCAGAGTATGGGCAAGGTCCAAGTCAGCTCTCCTGACAGTCTGTACAGTTGGAGTGTGTGTGTGTGCGCATGTGCATGCACGCATGCGTGTCCCTTCACATCCATAGCTGATCACATATGCACCCTTGCATGTGCACATTCACATAGACATGTGCACTCAGGCTCTTAGTCTCTTAAACACTGTCTCAACCCAGGAGACAGACACACTGGCATGCTCCACAGGTCCTTATACTGATTACACTCATCTTTCTGGCCCCACAGGCGTGCTCTGCCCTTAGCTTACAGCTGACCACAGTAACTCCAATGGCTACCCTGGTCTTTGCTGTCTAGCCTTCTTCCAGATTCCAGCCTGTCCTCCTGCCACCAACCCAGAAGTTTGGACAGTTGTGTGGGCGCCTACCCCTCTGTAGGAACCCTGTGTATCTGTCACTTTGTTAGGTGCAAGATGGTGACCTGTCGTCTGAAGAGGAGGCCAGGGCCGGACCTGGTGGAGAAACAACACTCTCTCTCCTCTCCCCAGGAGCAACAATGGCAGAACAAGCCTTCCCACCATTCCATGCCTCAGCAGCCCTGGCCTCCTCATCCCTCTTAGCCTTCCCATGGCTTCTGAGGTTTAGGGAAGGCCATGAGGACCAAGAGACCACCGTTGTGATTCAGCTTGAGCCCACCAGCTCCGAGGGTGGCACCTGGCTAATTCTCTGAGCTGCCAGAAGGAAAGGAGGAGCACACCCCACTTTTAGTTAGGAGGGGGACCACCAGGGCTTCATTCCGAGTGCCCACACATCCAGGGACAGGAAGGAATGCCTGCCCTAGTGGTATATATGAGAGCACTGCACAAGAAGGCAAGATTTCAGTGGTCTTCCCACCCCAAAGCTAGGGCTCAAACAGCGTGATTTTGGTCTTTACCCCAGAACTCCAAAATTAAGGTGCCTGGAGTACAGATCAATGGTGAGTCACTCCTGCAAAGCCCAGGGGAGCCAGCTTCACACAGAACTCCACATGAGCAGAGCTCCAT
Source organism: Lophiomys imhausi (assembly GCA_907164525.1). Taxonomy (NCBI): domain Eukaryota; kingdom Metazoa; phylum Chordata; class Mammalia; order Rodentia; family Muridae; genus Lophiomys; species Lophiomys imhausi. Next base: position 4,309,489 of record CAJQZJ010003646.1, on the reverse strand, counting down.
CTGCCTGCTGCCTTCCTAGGAGCTACCTAGAAGGGTGGGGAGGATTCTGAGGGGGTGGTAGTCACCTTCTGGGTACTATAGAAAGGGTCCAGGTCTTCCAGGGGCTCCCCAATGAGCTCTCGGGGTGGGTTGCCATAGAGATCTGGCAGCTTTTTGGAGGCCTGCAGGTCCAGCTGGGGCCGGGGAGCCTCATCCTCTGGCAGGCCCTCACGGCTTTCCTGTGAGGTGGCCGAACCTCGGGCTTGTTTTTCTGCCATGCGCTTCTCAATGGCCGCCAGGGACTCCCGGGTGAACCTACGGAAGCTGCTGGTGCCCCGAGGTAACAGGAAGTTTGCCATCTTCTCATCCTGCTTCTGGGGGCACAGGCTCTCCTCAGGCTGCCTGGAGGGAAGCTGGAAGACACAGACACGGGTGTGATGGGGCACCACAGCCAGAGAGCTACAGGGGGGCAGGAAAGGACACAAACTGCAAATGCATACAGGGTCCCCAGTTACCAATCACTGCACAGACACACATGAGTGACAGTGGCTGGGGTAGACCCTTGTGCTCTCCTCCACCGAAGTGGCCCTTGGCTCCTGCCCCAGTGTGTGTGTCTGAACACCAGTGGTCAAGAGAAAGTGTGCCATCACAATAGTGTCATTCTGTCCACTCTGCACCAAAGAAAATACTCCAACTGACCTTCTGCTTTTTTTCCTCCCCTTCCTGATTCCACCCTCCTACCCTCTTCCCCCCTCCCTCCTATCCGCCTTTTTTAAAAAAATTTGAGTTACATCTTTTTTCCTCCCAACAGCTCTCCCTTTTAGTTCAATAAAAGGCTCTTTTTCTTGTAACAATAAATACAATACAAAACAATAAGAATTAGGCCACAATTATGAAAATTATTAGGTATAACATACATTCCCAATGTCCAGTCCATAAGTATTTGGCAACTGATATTAATATTCTATTATCTATCTATCTCAATGAATTTAAAGTTCTATACCTAACTCAGTTTCCATCTTAACTTGCATTACCATCTTAAAGACATCTTCTTAGACTTAGAACATCCTCTTAATTCCTAAACAACTTAAAACTTAACTGTGAGACTATAACTATCTAGTCTTCAACCATATCAGAGACCTGAGAAGGATAAATATATCTGAATATACAGGAAGTGCAGAGCCAGCAAGCTTCCCAAACTAAGAAATGACGGACAACTGGGTGCCTAGACAGTCCCCAATTTCTCTCAATACATTGGAGCATCTATCTTCAGCCTTTTGGCCCAGTATCTCTGACAGACATTGATTGTAAAGCAGGAATTATGAAGGACTTGCCTACCCTGTCTTGGCAGAGCTAGGCTGTCAACTTACCTGCTTCCAAGCTTTGTCCTTTTCGGACAGCATTCTGTCTACAGTTGAAGCAAAGGCTTTCTCTTGCCCAGTGACAGGCTTGCCATTAACGCAGCTGTCTCCAAATGGAGATTCTTCAATGCTCATTGTCTACTTGGAGTAAAATGGGGGGGTACTGTCAGGAGCTGACATGTCTCCATATCAAAAAATCTTAAGAAAATATCTTTAAGTGCTATATTCTACAGATCTCTTGAGGTTTTTGAAGACCACCTATCTATCGCCATATATTTGAATATCAACTAACCTTCTTTAAGACATTCCTACCCCAACTGGCATCCTGGACTCCACAGGGCAGGGATGGGCAGAGACAACATTCATTTTATCCCAGACCCTGACAGAATGGGCCTTTCTTTCCCCAATAAGAGGTGAAGTGTGCCTATGTCAGGAGTTGGTCCTGCATGGACCCAGGTCCTATCCCTTCCTCTCCAGGGAACTTTCCCAGTCTGGGTGGTGTCTAATCCCCCACAACCCCCATGCCCTCACATGAGAGGTGGTGCAAATCAAACCTGGGGTATAGGAGGCAGCAACTGAGGGGACATCTGCGTTTGCCCCAAGGGAGCCAGGAAAACCCTGTGGGTTTTCAGAAACCACTGGGCAGGAACACAGGAGTTGGCATCCAGATGTTGGCACTTGGTCTGCACAGCTGTGCAGACCTCCTGTTGAAGATCTCATAGGAATTCCCTGGGTGCATCGCCATCCCCAAGCACACTGACTCCAAAGATGGGACAGGTGTGTCTCTGGCTCATCACCCTGTTCCCTCTTCCTCCAGAAAAGGTGACAAACAAATGCAGATCCCAAGGGGACAGCAGCACCGGAAGACTGTGACCACTACTGAAGAGGACATCCAACAGGCACATGTGTGTGTGACGTCAACCGAGAGAGAATGTGGCCCCGGGTGGCCTCAAAAGATTCAGAACCTGGTGCAAACACACTCTGTCTATGACAGCAAGGCAGAGGAATGCATTTCTGACTGGCTCGCCAAAACAGGATGTGGCCAGAGGGGGCCTGACGGTGATACCAAGCCAGGAGGCTGCCCTGCTAATTACCACATCAAACCCGGGAATGGCTGGGCACCAGCTCAAGTCCACCAGACTGGACACCTGTTGGAGATATCTGCCAGAGACACACTCCCTTCCTGTCAGCCCAAGGCTTTGCCCTGACCTCACTCCTGTGGAGCATGTCATTAGGGACCCCTATAGGCTTCTGTGGCACCCACCCCAGCACATGGCCAACAAGGACCCAGATTCAGGGTTCCCTGAGCACCATGGTCGGCAGGCATTCACCCAGGTTGCAGGCAACCAGTGAGCAAACAGAACACAGCCTCAAGAGGGTTCCTCTAGGGCTGCTGAGGTGGCCTAGCGGGTAGAGACCCTCACTGCCAAGACTGATGACTTGAGTTCAAGCCCTGAGTTCCCACAAGATTGGTGGAAGTAGAACTCACTCCTGGGGGTTGTTCTCTGACCTCCACATGTTTGTTGCAGCAATACATGCACACAAACTATCAGGGAGGGAGAACACACGAGAATATAAATGTAATAAAATTTAAAAACACAGAGAGGGCACCTTTAGGGACTAGGGAGATGGCTCAGTTGGCAAAGGTGTTTACCATCAAAGTGTGAGGATCTCAGTTGAAAAGCTGCATGAGGTGGCCCTGCCTGTGACTTGGTAGTGCAGGGAGACAGATGCAGGAAGATCCCTGGAGTCTAGTCCCAGGCCCCAGTGAGAAACCCTGTCTCAGAAAACAAGTTGGACAGCTCCTCAGGAAAGACACTGCAAGTTGACCTTTGGCCTCACATGCTGGCACATATGTGCCTCTGCACTGGGACACACACACAAACATGAGTATACAACACACACACATATAGATCACAGAGAGAGGGAGAAGGGAGAGGGAGAGGGATGAGGGAGAAGGGGAGGTTGTTGTTGGTTTTTTTTCCGAGACAGGGTCTCTCTGTGTAGCCCTAGCTGTCCTGGAACTCACTCTGTAGACCAGGCTGGCCTTGAACTCACAGAGATCCGTCTGCCTCTGCCTCCCAGAGTGCTGGGATTAAAGGTGTGTGCCACTGCTGCCTGTTGGGAATGAGTTTGTGTGTGTGTGTGTGTGTGTGTGTGTGTGTGTGTGTGTGTGTGTATGCACACACGTGTGTACCCCTGGTCAAGCCCAGCATGAAGTGAATACTATAGAAGCAGGAAGACAGAGATTCCCTTTACAGCCTCCCCATCCTTCTGCAGCTTCTTGTTTGATCCACATGAAGTTAAAGGACCATCTTTGTTAAAAATAGCAGGTGAGAGAGTAGGTCCCCACTCCATAAGAGCCTTTCCTGCAAAGCCTCCACCTCTGCCGGGCAGAAGGCATCTATCTGCAACACTCATTGCCAGACATGAATGGTGAGTTTTCCTCCCCTAGCTGAGGAGAATTTGGGCCATTTTAAACTTTCTTTGCACCTTCCCCCATTGCTTGAATTTGCTATGATGAGCTTGCAAAACAATAAAGTAAGAAGCAAAGAGCCCAGCCAGGAGGACAGTGGGGCAACCCTCTCCATGGTGAGCAATCGCTCCTTCTGTAAATTGGGAAGCCACCCCTTAGTTTGGGATTATTTGCTAAAAATAGAGTCCTGTGGATCATGGCATCCATCTGTATCCATGCGCCTGCTAGGGTTCTAGAGACACATGGATGCCCAGGGATGTGCACACACTGGCAGAAGCGTGTATCTACAAGCCTGCACCCAGACGTGCATCTGCTTCAGGAAAGATGTATCTGCAACTGTATTGAAATAGAGGATTCATGCAAACAGACGCTGGGGAGGGCACAGGTAGGTGTTTCGCACATGGAACACGCCAGCACCCACCTTCATGCTCACATGCCCTCCAGATGCCAACATTAAGGGTAGTCCCTCACTCCCCTGATGAGTTTTGCCTGTTTATAGTGTTTGGGGGTTCTTGGAGAGACAGGAAACGATTTGGGGGAGGAGAGAGGGCATCTCCTCATGAACTCAATATGGTATTTCCTTCACCTGTGAAGCAGCGTTAACAGCTGTGACTTGGTCTCCACATCCCTGTCCCATCATGGTGGCTGTGGGTACCTCAGATATTATTACAGCCCACAACTTCAACTTCATAGCACCTCCAGCTCCTGGTTGATCCCATTTAAAACATTAGAGAGGCCCACATACAATCAAAATATGGTTTTTAAGCGTCCATTCCAACGGCTGTATTCAATACAATTGATTTCCCTTTTAATGCTACACATTTTGTCTTGAAAACTTGGGCTTCTCTCAGTGGGTGGGGACCTCCCAGACTCTGGCTGAGTCCCTGCTCAGTTGCTGACCCTGCAGTCCATCTTCCTTAGCTGTGGGCAGGAGGACCCTCCAAGTCCTTCCTGGGATTCCTTGATGCCCTTCTCATGAGACTTTGGGGCATCCCTGGACAGACCTGGAGATCAGCACAGCTGACTCTTCAAGAGAGAGGCCTAGCCTGGGGACCCCAGCCTACCCTGCTCTTATACCTGGCAGATTCTGTTCTGAGTCTTGTTGGATTCCAGAGTGAGAGATGGAGCACTTTTGGAGAGCCAGGGAACCTTAGGAACAGCTTGAGATTAAAGAACTGTATGTTGCCAGTCCAAGCACTGTCACATCCCCTCCTTACTCCCTCCACTCCAAGTCTGGCCAAGGGACAGAATTTTGGGTCCCAAGACAAGTTAACACCCATACTCTGGAAACCCCTGGCATCAGAGGCCTGTCTGAAACTAGATTCCAGATGAAGTTTCTCTGCCTCTCAGCAGCCACAGCCTCAGGTTCCAAAGTAAACTAGCCAAGAGTGGCCTTTGTGTTCTGGGCTACTCCTGGTGGGTGGGCAGGATCGGCTTTCTCTCTTGTTCTCCTGCACCTGGCTCTGGCTCTGGCCCTGCCCTCTCTTCAGCAGCTCAGAGCCCACACCCTGCTCTGCGCGTGGTGTAGCCCAGCTGCAGAACGGCAGGCTGCCAAGATGAGGTGGGCTCCAGAGTGGTCTTAGAGTGCTGAGGGTGTGGGGGGCATCCATGGCTGAGGAAGGCAGGAAAAACCACAGCCAAGCAAGCCTCCACCACTCAGCTCCCGGTGCTGGGGAGCTACGGAGGGTTTGGTTTCAAGTTCCCACCGCACCACAGACAGGTCTGTGTGCCACTCCCCTGCTCCAGAGCAGTTTTCCCTCTATTGGTGCCTCTATCAACACTAGCCCTCCAGCTGCTTTGGGGACTGGGACAGCCTCTTTTAGCTGCCCCTTCTGCCTGGGACAGTCTCCCCTGTCCTGGCAGTACCCTCTCAGGAGTCTACTTCATCCAAACTACAACCTTCCAACTCAGGTTACTGGAGTTAGCAGGAGCAAACGGCCTCCTTCAAACTGCAGTTCACATTGGAGCCACCCTGGCCATATGTCCTCCACCAGTGTTTCTGCCTCCATTCCCACTGTCATGGCCAGGGACAGGCTCCTAACCTCTGCTTGGAGCACAGCTCCAATACTGTGGACTTGACAGGGTTTAGAATCACCCAGGAGACAAAAGTCTCTGAGCATGCTTGTGAGCGACTGTCTAGACGGAGTTAACTGAGGTGGGAAGATCCACCCTGAATGCTGGAGGGTCATGCTAGGGGAGGAAGTTCTAGACTGGAGACTGGATAAAAGGGAGAAAGGCCAGCTGAGCACCAGCCATCGTCCTCCCTCTCCCTCTCTCTCTCTCTCCCTCTCTTCCTCTCCCTCTCTCTCTCCCCCTCTCTCTC
>CAJQZJ010003646.1:4277696-4291081 GCA_907164525.1 Lophiomys imhausi | reverse complement strand
CATCCCACGGGCGCCGCCGCCGCCGCCGCCGCCGTCTCGGCTCCGCCGCTCGGTTCGGGCTCCCGGGCTCGGCGGGCGGCGCGGGCTCGGGCTGGGGGCGGGGTCGGGGGCGGGCCCCGCCTGGGCTCGGCCTGGGGCTTCGGGGCCCCGGGCTGGCTCCGCCCCAGAGCGCCGCGCCCGGGGCTCCGCACGTGGCGCTGCGCCCGCCTGGCTCGCGGGTAGAGCCACCCGGCCCCGGCGGGGCGCACGCCCACCGCTCCGACCCCGGGCGCGCCCTGCTGGAGACGGCCGCCCACGCGGACAGACAGACACGGGGACGCACGCCGACCTGCGGACGCTTCGCCACAGAGGGCCACCCACGCAGACTTGGACAGGCGCACACCGGCAAACATTGGGGTGCACACCGCCCAAGCCGGAGTACACAGACACGCCCCTCCTCGCTGCCTTGGGGACCCCACCTCAGGCACCCCATTTGTCCACGTGGACACAGGCATGACCTGACATCCATGCTGAGACACACTGAGACACACACCTACGATGGCATACATGCACACGGATGCAGATACCAACGCACAGATATGCACATGGACACAGACCCCATTGACACACGATGGCATTGAGGAACACATACTGATAAACTTAACGACAGTGCGTGACTTAGAAACACATCCACTGACACACTGACACGGGACACTTAGAACCACATTTCTAGAGACACAATGTCAGTACAGAAACCCAAGTATTGTAGATATTTATGTGGACGCGCTGACACACAGGTGCAGACAGAAACAAAATGCACCCCCAGACCCAGTATCAAATACAAAACCCCGAAACACTAGGAAACCCACACAGAGATGAACACACGTGTACACACTCTCCTTCTTGAGCCATGTTCAGCCTTCTACTTGACACACAGAATTACAAGTCATATACTGTCAGCACTGGCTGTCCACCCAGGATGGAGTCATGGACATGCACACACTCGGATAGACGACTGTGCACATATAGGCACAGATTCATATTTGCTCATACACCCAGGCAGACCCACAGGGAAAGGCTAGGGACCAGTGGGCACACATCCTCCATATTTAAAAAAGACAGGCCACTACCACAGGCCATTGCAAAGGACAGGGTATTGTCAGGCTGCTAGGAAACAAGCACTCTTGAAAGACAAAACTGGTACTGGCCTTCAAACGGTACTGAGGTTCTGGGTTTGGGAGGCAGAAGGCTCACACGCTTGTACACACATACACACATACACACACCCGCACGCACGCAAGAGGCAGGCAGGCTTGGTACCTGCCACTTGTCTCACTGTGCATCTCCGGCTTGCCTGGAATTTGTTATATTGACCAGGCTAGTCTTGAACTCACAGTAGTCTGCCTGTCTTTGTCTCCCAAGTGTTGAAATTAAAGCTTGTGCCATCATGCTGTGCCCAGCAACTTCTTTATTGGAACTTTGAAAAGGTGGCTGTGAGCCAGTGGTCCATTTGGGACTTGAGTGTGGGGTTCCCGGAATTTCCGGAGCCTTATATGGAGGATATAGAAGAATGCCAACACACAGCGATGTTCAGGACGCTGGACGCTCTGGCTCTGAATGGGATGGAATATGGAGGGTCTGACAGATGGGCAGATCCATCTGCCGCTGGCCTCTAGCTCCTGCCAGGCCTGAGGTTTGCCAGCAGCGCCCACTAGTGGACAAAGTGAGAAGTGCACCCAACACCCTAGCTGAGGGACCTTCCCAGATCTGGAGCCCACACCCCTCAGGCAGGAGCGTCTACCCTCCCTGAGGTCTTTAACCACCAGCCCCCTGGATCCAGAATTCAGATTCAGACTTGCAAACGGACTTGCAGAATGGAGAAAGGCTGACACTAACTAAAGGTGCTAGGAGTAAGAGGGGAGACTTCCTTACTCCTTCTAATCCTACACAGTTTTAACCTTCCTCTTCGGTGCTGGGCCCTGAGATATTGCCAGGATAGAAGGGCTACACAGTCCATCAGTACCCTGCATTTAAACTGTGTGTGCGTGTGCGTGTGTGCTGCAAAGCCCGTGGAAGGAGAAATGGAAATCCGTACCCACTGGAGATTCAACCATGAACACACATCTGGGGCTCTGAGACCGGATGCTGAGTGCAAGAAGGGGCAGCAGGTTCCTGGAGTATTGGGTACCACCATCACTAAGGAGTCCTACAAGATCCAGAAGTCCCCCTTCTCTATTTAGGGTCCTATTTAGTGAATGAGGAGTGAGCAGCGAAGGCTACTCTTTTCACTTTTATCCCGCCTTTCTTCCTCCCCAGATTCTAAGTTGGTTTAAACTGTCTTTCCAGGCTTCAAGACCCCTCTCTTGTATGACTGTGCCAGTTTCTTTTTTCATGGCTGAGGCAAAATACCTGGCAAACGCAACTTCAGGAAGGCGGGTTTATTTTTGCTCATGGCTTGAGGGTGCAGTCCATCACGGCAGGGAAGGTGTGTGGCGAGGGCCTAAGGTGGCTGCTTACATTGCACCGGCATTTGGGAGGCAAATACTCATGGATGCTGTTGGTCAGCTTGCTTTCTCCTTCTTATTCGGTCCGGGATCCCAGCCCATGGAATGATGCCGTCCACATTTAGTGTAGGCCTTCCTGCCTCAGTTAATCTAATCTAGGAATTCTGTCAGACATGCCCGGAAGTATGCCACCTAGGTGATTCTAGATGCTGTCAAATTGAGAATAAATATTAACCACCACAAGTACTTCCTTTCTTTCTCCTGGTGCTGCTACCCCAACGCTGTCCCCTCACCACATCCTTCTTAATAGGAAAGGGAGTTCCTTCCAAAGCACACTCCCCTGTAAAAAGGTGTTCACAGTCCTGTCCCACGAGGGCCCGAGTTAGGGCTTTCTGGTTTACCTCTGCCACAGGCTCTAGTTTCTATGTTTTCCTCTATCAAACCTGCACAAAGAAAAATACTTAGATGTTTAATAATATTAGGGCTTTCCCCCAAACATATCTCTACATCCAACACTGGAGACCAAACATGACCACACTCCAGAGAATCCTTCACAGCCTCTGTCACTGCTTCCAGCCCCAGGGTTAACTACATCAAATGCTCTTAGCTAGCTTTGCCCATTTTCTTTCTTATAATTTTATTTTGTGTATGTATGCGTCTGTGCACATGTAGTGACAAAGTCTGTCGGTGGCTGCTTATGTTGTGACCCACTTATTCAGGCCAGAAGCCTAATTTATGGACTTGGTTCTCTCCTTCCATCTTTATGTGAATTCCAGGGAACAAACTCAGACTGCAGGCTTCTACTGTGAGTCTTTTACCTGCTGCCCTGCCACACTAGCCTTACGTTGGCTTACTTTGAATATGTGTTTAGAAAGGAATCACAGGGGCCAGGTATGGTGACGTACACCTTTAATCCCAACACTCAGGAGGCAGAGGCAGGTGGATCTCTGTGAGTTCAAGGCCAGCCTGGTCTACAGAGTGAGTCCTGGACAGCCAGGGCTACACAGAGAAACCCTGTCTCAAAAAACCAAAAAAAAAAAAAAAAAAAGAAAAGAAAAAGAAAAAAGAAAAAGAAAGGAAACACAAAGATCACAAAGTGCAAGCTCTTTTATGTTTCACTTTTGAAAACCAGCTTTATATTTGCCAATCTATCCAAATTGTTGTTTTGTTTCTGTTCTAGTCCATTGGCCCTTCTGTGAACGTTAACATTTTTATCCATTGTACTGCTAATGGATGTTGAGTGGTTTCTAGTTTGGGGTTTGTAAGAACATTGCTCTATGAACATTCTGGGACATGGACTTAGGTGAATGTATGTGCCCCTGAGCCTGACGGAGTTGCCAAGGCTTCAGCAGAGTGTGTCCACCTTTTGTAGACATTGCCAGCTTTCCAAACTGGTTCTACCAGCATTCAAGCCACTGCAGTCAATACCCTGGTTCATCTACATTCTTTAGCAGTGGGTATTTTTGTCTTTTTTTTTTTTTTTTTTGCTTAAGTTGCTTGAGTGGGTGTGCAGAGGTTTCACATTGTGTTTTAATTGACATTTCCCTGATAACTAATGAAACTGAGCATTTTTTTCATGGTTTATTGGCCATTTGTGTGTCTGCACTTTTCATATATATATATGGGTATTGTTCAAGATTCCATTCTTAGCACTCTGTGTGTGTGTGTGTGCACATGCACGCATGAGCACACGAGCACATGCCTGTGTGTGTTCTGACTTTGAGCTCAACCTGTGGCATTGTATAGGCAGCTAGTTCCTTGCTTCACTCAGCTGCAATCTGTGCTATGTGAAGCCTCTACGTTCTCTTCTCTCTCCATTCCCATGAAGGTGAGACTTGGGGTTGTTTTATGGATGAAAGAGAAGTAAGTGTTTTGTGTTTTCTTCACCTTGCTAATTCAAGAGACAGAGAAGTGCTAAGAAGTGAGGGTAGTGGAGACTGAGGACCCAGAAACACTGCCCTAACAAATGCTTCAGAAGATGGCTGTGCAAGGTAGGGCCAACACATAGTCCACAGAAAGACCATACAAGACCTAATGCTTCCCATTGTTTCTCTCAGGTGACGCCTGCGGGATCTGAGCTCTGTAAGGGCTATCTTCATCTTAGAGGCAGGAGATGTTCTGGAAGACAGGGGTGTTAGTAAGACCCCTGAATCTCGTAATTCTCTTGGGTGACAGAACCCTCTCCCTGGCCTCTCTCTCTCTCTCTCTCTCTCTCTCTCTCTCTCTCTCTCTCTCTCTCTCTCTCTCTGTGTGTGTGTGTGTGTGTGTGTGTGTGTAGGCCAGGGAACAATCTCAGATGTTGTTCCTCATGAGCCATCTGTCTTTTTGAAGTGTTGGTGTTTTGTGACAAAGTCTCTGACTGGCCTGGAATTTACCCCATAGATGATGTTAGTTAGCAAGGCCAAGGCTCTGCCTGGCTCTGCCTGCCCAGCCTCAGGATTACAAATATACACCACTACATCTGGCTTTAAAAAAAAAAAAAAAAAAAAACCACAACAAAAAAACATTAGTTCCCAGGATAGAACCCAGGCTTGCCCAGAACCCTCTTTGTCATCTCCCCAGCCCCAGTACCCTGGTTCTTAACATGCATTTCACATCACACTGAGAGCTCAGACAGTGGGGAAAGACCTCTTGATACTGGTAACTCCCTCAGTATCTGTCTGTCTGGAAACTCAGTCCTGCTCCTCATCATCCCCACCCTTCTTTCTCTGCCTGAGTCTCCCATAAAGGCTGCAACGTTTGCAGATTGGCCCTCAGATTCCTTTGGGTTCAGTGTAGACATGGAACTTGAGGATGGCCAAGAGCCCAGAGCACACGTTGGTCAGGAAGGAAACTTGCCTCAGAAGACCCCTTCAGCTGTGGGGCTGGTTACCATCCCTCTGCCCATCAGTCCTTCCTGCCTCCAGCAAGGACCAAATGCCTGGAGCTGACAAAACCTCTACACCGTGAAGCCCTGCCAGGGGATCAGAAGAGTCCCCTGATTCCAGTGGCAATGAGCCACGGAGCCAATGCCTTAATACACCCCCCCCCCATCACTCCAGAGACCCAGCACCTCTCCCTCTTCAGGCATTTTGAATCCCACTCAAACTTCCAGAAAGTTCTCCTCGCCTCTGCTCTTGGTTCTCTTCCACTTTTGTCTTCTTACTCTTTAATGTGGTACATATATACAATGGAATTCTGAAAGTATTTGTTCTGAGTGTGCATATGGTATATATGGGTGCCGTGGTATGGCAGTGCATGCGTGGAGAAGGGCAGAGGTCAGCTTCGTGGAGTTCGTTCCCTTTGTCCTCTTTCACCTGGGTTTCCCGGGAGAGAACTCATGTGGTCTAACGGAGCAGCAAACATTTTTATGTTGTAAGCCATCTCTGCCCCTTCTTCTATTCCTTTTTTTTTTTTTTTTTTGTCCACGTAGAGTTTGTGCGTTGTTGACATACTCCATTGTCACTTTAGAGAAGTTTCTGGACGTGACTGATTTTGAAGATTGCCCATCCCATTTCAGTTTCTAGTCTGGATAATGTCACATGGTAGTTAACAGATGCTACCTTCCTGGGTTATCACACTCCTGCTTTACTTCCAGCCAGGAGAGGGGCAGGGAGAGATATATGGCCAAGGACAGAATATGCCTTCCTACCAGAGAGGAATTGTGATTCGATCCCCCCCTTCATGCCTAGTTCTCAGACACAGGGATGCTTTTATCTGAGGGACCATTGTCAAGCAGGAGGCGTGTACTATTTCCTGCGGACACCCAAGTCAAATACATATGTTCAAAGATGCCTGTTTGTCCCAGGGGATGTCTCTTCCTCAAGACATTCCATGGCCACCCACGGGAAACCAGAGAGAAAACAGACAGCCTCTGACTTCAGCAGTGCACCATCTAGCATAATGGGCCCCAACTTTTGCCTCAGTTTACCCGCCTTATGTGCTGTGTGCAGTAACCAGAGTGCAGGGCCGTGGGGGGCGGGGCTTACATCAGTTAGCTCAGTCTCCTGCTAGGAATGTGAGCCTACGCCAGTCATGTGATCTTTCTGCACTTTCTATTCGCATAAGGGATGGGATAATTGTCTACCTGCCTCACGAGTTATTGAGGAGAGAAAATGAAATATGAGAGTAAAGTATTTTTAAGATGGAATACATGTTTTATACAACGAAATTGACCATCCTCTTACCTAAAGCCTGTTCACTCAATAAATAAACAAACCAAACTTCCTGGGAGAGATTTGCTTGTAAATTTTCTTTTTTTTTTCCTCCCCTCCCTTTTCTTTTTTACTTCTTTTTCTTCCTTCCTTTCCTTCCACAGCCACCCTGGTATGAAGTTCTGTCACCTTCCTTGTGTCCCCATGATCCTCTGTGCTCCACTGGGAACACACAGCCACTCTGAGTTCTGCCATCTGCATGAAGTTCTGTCACCTTGTGGTCCCACTGTGCTTCACTTTAATGATGCATTTCATGGAGTAAGAGGGTCACAGGGTTAGAGGCCAGACTGCAGATGGAGTACTGGCGCCAGGACTCAGCCCACAGATGGACTGGGGGTGGGGTGGGGGTGTCAGGTATGTTGTATCATCATGTGACTGACTTTGGCTGCAACAAGCATTCTTCAGATTGCATTTGCTTATTAGTAAGACCCAATAATGGATGTGAAGGCTCCCCCCCCCGCCCCCCGCCTGGATTAGGGTCAGCTGCCTGCAGGGACTCTGGAGTAACCTACTGTGGCCATGTGAAGAAGGCTCAGAGAAGGTAGGTCCCGGGAGGGAGGATCAGAAGGTTGGAAGATTTGGGGCTCTGGGTAGGCTGTATGTAATTAGAGCTAGAGGGTCAGGGGCGGCGGGCTGGACAGATGATAGTTGGAAGATGGAAGGAGTTGGGGGAAGCCAGAGACTGGAAATTCTGAGTGGGCACTGAGTTTCCACCAGGGTTTTATTTTGTGCCTTTAAGAAGCGTTTTTTAAGGGGTGGGAGGCTGAGGAGATGGTTTAGCCAATAAAGAACTTTCCTTACAAGTCCAAGGACTTAAGTTTGACTCCAGAACCCACATAAAGAAACATGACATGGTGGCTGTCATCTGTAATTCCAGGACTTTCGAGGTAGAGAGAGGCAGGTCCTTGAAGTTTGCTGGTTAGACAACAGAACCTATTCAGCAAACTCCAAGCTAGTGAGAGATGGTGTCTCAAGGTAAAAAAAAAAAAAAAAAAAAGGAAGAAGACAAAAGACTGACTTCTGTCCTACACATAGAGAGATAGACAGATAGCTAGAGAGACACACAGAGACAGACAGACACATATGATACACACAGAGACACACATCCACATACTCATGTGAACCTGTCCAAACACAAATACATACATGTGCACACACACACACACAGAGAAGCATATTTTGTACATGTAGAACATACAGGAGTCTTTAAATATCTTAGTCTAGGTGAAAGAACCCAGCATGGAAAGATTGTGTGTGTGTGTGTGTGTGTGTGTGTGTGTGTGTGTGTGAGAGAGAGAGAGAGAGATTTCAGTCCTGTAGCATTCAGGAGCTGACAAGTAGAAAGTAGCTCTGTGGTTGCCAGGGATTGAGGTGGAAGAAGCAGGACCGCTGGCTGGAGGGATGGAACACCTCAGGGGGCTGGGGCAAATACACCGCTGAGTATTCGTCAAAACTCACAGAAGAAGCATATGCCCCCCAAAAGAATTTGCCTCACTTCCAATTAAAATATAAATAAAGTTGAAAACACATTAAACACTAAGGCATTTTTCCTATTTGAATGGAAATGGCACATCTGTTAGGAGTGTGTAGGTGTGTATGTGTGATGGGTGGTTTATGGGTATCAGGGAGGGGTGTCAGAGCTCCTGCCTTCCAGGGGGCTCTGATGGCAGCTGGTGTGGTGTCTGATCCTCACAGGGAGCCCACAGCTCCCTAAAACACAGACATCATGGCAAAGAACTAAAGGACAAATGGGCAAGGGTCAGCCAAGCCTTCACCTTCCATCAACTCTAGGACTCCCAGGAACGCTGCTCTGTGCCTCTGTGTCCCGGGGCGAAGGGGGAAGCGATTGATTCTGAAATCCTCTGGTGGGCTCTTCTCAGCTAATGCTAAGCAAGAGTGTTGCCTTAACACAGGAAGGAGGCTCTAGGTAGGGCCTCTGCGCCGCGTCCTCCCTGTTCCAGGACCCCTTCCTTCATCTGTGCAGTCTGGTGCTGACAAGAGTCCTGAGTGCCTCCTCCCCGACCCCTTGGAACCTGCACGCTCAAAGAAGTGAATGAAACCAGGCGCCGGGCTTGGCAAGTGAATTCAGAAGCCTTTGCCCTCCGTCCCCTGAAGTCAATGCTCAGAGCCAGAAAACGCTCAAAACTGGCATCGGATGACAAAAGCCGCCTCTTGTCTCGAGCGCACCACCCTGTGAGGGAGATGAGAGCAGAGGCTGGAGAGCAGGCTTCTCAAGTGAACACTGACAGGCGAACAGAAAAAAGCGCTACCTCCCCATCTCCCCGCGCGGCTCCCCACCCGGGCTCAGACTTGCAGCCACAGTGGCAGCGCTGGGGTGGGAATCCTAGGGGAGTGCCCGGAGAGGGCAGATGTCAGGACACGTGTGACAGGGAACTCCTCGGACCTCTCTCCATTGAATGCAGGCACTTTTGACAGCAGCAGAGTGAAGGACCAGCTATGGGTCCCTTTCTGATAAAGCAATGTTGAGGCCCAGTTTAGCCACATTTTCCACCGGCAGGGGCAGGGCCACGCCTCATCCACACGCCTCTCCAAGGGAGTCTCGGAGAAACCCTGCACTTGTCTTTTGCTCTTTCAAAAGTGCCTACTGAGCAGCTCTCTCTCATTCTCAGGGCTTAAGTTCCTTCCTCTGACTAGCGGTTCTCAACCTTCCTAACGCTGCGACCCTTTAATACAGTCCCTCATGTTGTGATGACTCCCAACCATAAGATTATTTCATTGCTACTTCATAACTGCAAATCTGGTACTGTTACGAATTGTAAATGTCTGATATACAGAATATCTGATTTTCGATTCCCAAAGGGGTCGCGACCCACAGGTTGAGAAATGCTGCTCTAAAGCTATGGGTCCCGTGTGGGATGCCCCTCGCAGCAGGCGAACGCCAGTAGGTGGCCTTCTCCAACAAGGCTCAGTTTACTGCAAGCTCTCCTTGGTCTTTGAATGACCATATGCTCACCTTCCTCTTGGCTGAGTACCTGCAAGAGAGATGTATGTTTAGCCTATAAAGAAGCAGGTCTTACTGAGCAGGGTGGGATGACTCATACCTTCAATGCCGATATTTGAAGGATGGGGGCAGGAAGATTACCTCAAGTCCAAGACCAGCTTACTTGGCCTACATAGTGAGTTCCAGGGAAGCCTAGGCTATAGTGAGACCCTGTCTCCAAAAAACAAAACAAAACAAAACAATGTGGAGGTGGAGATGCATGCTTTTAGTCTCAGTACTTGGGAGGCAGAGGCAGGTGGATCTCTGAGAGTTCCAGGCTGGTGTGAGCTACTTAGTGGAACCCTATATCAAAGAAAAGCTGTTCAAAGTGTGTTTTTTTTTAAGTGGCTGCATAACTCCTACCATCAGAGAGAACTCCCCTTTATTGCCCCAACACCCATTGTGGTCAGCAATTAAAGATCTGAACTATATGTGAAATGGTACAGCAGGTTGGTTAATGTGCAGCCAATGCTCTGTAGCTTTACTTTCAGTGTGTGGAATGTTCAGATCCTTTGCCCACTTATTCTGCTAGATTTTTATATTTATCATCGAGCTTTGAGAATTCCTTGTGTTTTCTGAGTCTAAATCCTTTGTCAGTGTGCTTTGTGTATGGACTTGCCTTTTTATTTTCTCTCCTCCTTCCTACACCCCCTCCCTCCTTTCCTTTCCTCTCTTCCTCCACCTCTCACCCTTTCTACTCATTCCTGTGCTCGCTCTGTGACTGAGTCAAAGGCTGGCCTTGGCCAAGCTGATCCTGAACATACTATATAGCTCAGGCTGGCTTCAAATGCTTGATTCCCCTGCCTCAGCTTCCCAAGCGCTAGAATTGCATGTGTGCACCAATACACTCAATTCTCACCTTTTCGTTTTTTTTTTTTAACAGTATGCCTTGCAGAAACTTTTTATTTGTTATTTTTAAGGGAGGTGCAGCCTTGGCTGGAATAGAAACTGCCATCTTCCTGCCTCAGCCTCTTAAGTGCTTGGGTTTAAAGCTCTGTGTCACTATGCCTGGAGCTTAAATTTTTAATGAAGGGCAACACATCACATATATTAAAAAATGTCCTTTTAGGTTTGTTTATTTCATTTTATATGTATGAGTATTTTGTCTGAATGTGTGCATGTGCCCATAGAGGCCAGAAAAGGGTGTCGATCCCCTGAAAGTGGGGTTACAGACGTTTGTGAGCCACTCTGTAGGTGATGGAAACAGAACTCAGGTCTCTGCAGGGCCAAAATCTAGGCACAACCGAGCCATGTCTCTGGCCTTCACATAGTGTTTTATGGGCATTTTAAAATGGTATATCTAAGAGATCTTTGCCTAATCTAAGGTTAAAGCTGTGTTCTCCTAGGGGGCTTGCAACTTTAGGTTTTATAGTTGAGGACATACATAGTCTTTCAGGTGGATCTCTGTCAATTACAAAGAATCTTTCTGGGATTCTGACTGCAAGTTTGCTGAATCTACAGAGTATTTCAGAGGAAGATTGGTGTGTAGTTGTGTTGGGCCTTTCAATTCGTGATTATATGTCTCCATTCACTTAGATATTTTCTCTTGCTGTGTGTGTGTGTGTGCTGTGTGTGTGCCTATGTATGTGCACGCATGCAGGTGCTCCCTGTCTCTGTCTTGAGGTAAGGTCTGTCAATCAAACCCAGAGACATCTGGTTTGACTAGTCTTCCTGGCCAGCTTGCTCCAGGCTGACTACCGTCTACCTTCTGAGGCTAGAGTTGCAGGCTAAGCTCCTTGCCTGCACACCCCATACTCACTGGGTTCTGTCCTTGAAATCATGTGGCAAGTGCTTTAGCCACTGAGCCCCTGTCTAGCTCTCTTATTTACTTCTAATACCTTGTACTTTATATATGTTCCATATGTACATGTATATATGTATATATACCAGTATATATGAAATTCACCAAGTATCCTCTCATTTTTGGACCTTTTAAAGACAATTCCTACTAGTTTGTCACCACAAAGGTAATATGTTAAAATACTTCAAATAAATGAACCTCTTAAGCTGCTGAGCCATGCATCTTTGCATTCTAATGGGGTCTATCACTCATATAAATCATTTTTCTGGATCTTATCTGTATTACCAAGGCAACTAAAAATTCTACTGCACCTTTATCATCAGATCCAGTCACCATAATATCAAGAAAGACATGACATGGATGAGGGTCCTGGCATTCACAGAATCTGTGAGATAATTATTTCTTCTGCTGTATCATTGCAGGGACTGGTTGGCTTAAAGAGCTTGATGGCAAAGCCATTCAGTATATTACTGGTCACACCAGGTAAAAGCAAGGTGCATCTTGATCAGAAGATAAGAGTACTTTTTAGTCATCTGTGTCCGAGTGCCAGGGGCTGTGTGGGTTTATACCAGTGAGGCTGCACCCTCTGAAACACTGCATTTAGAAACACTACCTGATGAGGCACACAATAGTTCATAGACTTTCTCAGATCCCTCTGCATGGACCACACTAGTGAGTGACATGGGGTAATGTTTCATACTGCAACCTCAGCACATTGAAAGCTTTGCTGATAGCGTTGGGCTATGACATTTTCCTAAAAGCATGAAACCACTGCTGTTACTGGTCAAGAGAGAGGCCCCGGGACCTTCTCTTGGTCTTTTCTATAATAATGGCTGAGGCATCAAGTATGAAAGAACCAATGTGGGGATTCTGCCAATTGCCAAATGCATCCCAGTTGTCAGGAGGCCTCGGACTTCTGATCCTTCTGCCTCCACCTCCTGAGTGCTGGGGTCTTGGGTCTGCAAACCACTCCCAGGTTATGTGGAGCTGGGGATGGAAGCCAGGGCTTTGTGTATCCTGTCAAATACTCAGACAACAGAACTGCCTTTCTACTTCCACTATAACAGTCCCTGATACTAGGCTCTGCAGAAAAGTTGTAGGACAGATTTACCATGCTATATTCTGCTACCCCTAAACAAGTGCAATATGAGTAAGTAAAACTTTAAGTGGTAATGGCAACCTAAATTTAAATCATCATATGTTGCTGGTAGCAGATATGGATCCGGGGGTGGGGAGGCTGACTGCACCCGTGTCCCACCATGATTTGATCAGGGCTTGGATCATAGCTCCATTTTCCACCCAACTCTCACAAGTGCTCACTTCCCCGCTTAGACCATAGAAGCATTCTGAATCTCGTGGCTTTGAGTTGGGCATGGTGGCACAAGTCTTTAATCTTACCACCCAGGAGACAGAGGCAGGCAGATCTCTAAGTTCAAAGACAGCCTAATCCGCAGAACTAGTTCCAGGACAGCTAGAACTATACAGAGAAACTGTTTCACAAACAAACAAAAAACAGTTCTTGCCTTTTAATCCCCAAATGGTACTCACCCTTCCTTCAGTGCATGGCTAATAAAGCAAATGATTACAAGTCCTTTAAGAAAAAGACTGATAAATACTCAAAGTACACACCGATGGGTCTTTTATCAAGAATAACTTGTTTTCCCTCCAATCAAAGAAATCTCAGTCTGGGAAGCTGACACATTTTAACAGATGAGAGGTTTATTGCAACAACTCTAGGTGTGTTTCTAGCCACCAGATCTGAAGTTTTCTTTTTGGTTTCCAATAGCCACATCAGGCAGCTTGCAACCACCTGTGACTCCAGCTCCAGGGGTTGGCCCTATGAGCACCTGCATACAAGTAACACACACACACACACACACACACACACACACACACACACACACACA
>CAJQZJ010003646.1:4266888-4277686 GCA_907164525.1 Lophiomys imhausi | reverse complement strand
ACACACACACACACACACACACACACACACACACACACACACACACACAACTCCACACACTCTCACTCACATACAAACTGTACTTTTAGATTCTGGAAGTTTTCATAGACTTGAGTGAACCTATCCTAAATATTACATGGAAAGGCTCAAAATTATAATAGCTAAGCTACAGTCTTGTGGGCTGTGACATTGGGTGAGCTAGCTGGGACAGTGCTGGAGAGCAGGCGGTGTGGGTGCAGAAGAACTGACCAGCTCAGCTACCTCTCAGACCCAGATCAAGGACTTTGGGTTGGCCCACCCCAATATCTACCCCATCTGTGAACTGCTGGAGCGCATGAAAGGGCCGGTCCTGCAGATCCAAAACTACAGGATCCCCATGACACAAGGCAACAACAGGATATCCAAGAGGAGTCCCAGTGAGGATCCAGTTCAGATAGTGTAGCAGAAGCCAGAGACCTTGAAACAGACGGATGACTCATTGTAATGAATATTTGCAAGTAAATATGTCTGGATTGAAGGGTATACTGTGTGACACACCATGAGACCATAGCTTCCAGGTTGAGATTTGTTTTGTTTTTTCTTTTTTTCATTTATTTTTATTTTTTATTTTCTTTTGGGGTGGAAGTTTCGAGGGCAGATATGAGGGAACAGGGAGATGAGTGAGATTTGGGTACATGATGTGAAATTCACAAAGAATCAATAAAAAGTTAAAAAAATAGCTAAGCTAATTCTGACAAAGAAAGAATGGAGAGGAATAGCACCATTCAACATTAAAATCTACTGTACAGAGCTGTGACTTTAGATAGTGCAGCACCAGGGGTCAGAGGACCGCAGGGGTCCGTAGAACAGAACGGAGGGTGCAGACCAGAGCCTCACCAACAAACCCAGATGAATTCTTACAAAAGGTGCCGAAGCAATTTAACGCACAAAGAAAATGAGGGGTGGATGGACTTCCAAAGGCAAGGGCAGGAGTCCCAACCTTAACTTCACAGTTCACTCAATGAGGGGAGGATGGACTTCCAAAGGCAAGGGCAGGAGTCCCAACCTTAACTTCACAGTTCACTCAAAAAGACTGGGTATGTATCTCCATCTTGAAGCACTAGGCTAGCACGCAGAGGTCCTGGGTTCAATCCCTAGAGCCATCAAAAACAAAAAGAATTCAAAGTACCACATGCTTAGGTGTAAAACAAAAAGCCTCAAGACTTGTAGTAAATCACAGGTGAGAAACTTTAGGACTTCTGGGTTTAGTCTTCACACCAAAAACATGATCCGCAGAAGGAAATGTGGTAAGTCACACCCACTTCCATGAGTGTGTGAAGAAAAGCTCTGCTGAGGCAGAAAGGACAAACTGAAGACTGCAGAGGTTTGTTGATGGCCACGTCTCCACTATCTGTAATATTTAAAGTATGATCAAATCTCAACAGTGAGCATCCTCAGAAAGGATCTAATAAGAAAATGAAGGAAATTGGAGACTCTCCGGGCAGCCAGTTGTCTGTCATTTCTTAGTTTTGGAAGCTGCTGGTTCTGCACTTCCTGTTTATTCAGATTTATTTATCCTTCTCAGGTCTCTGATGTGGCTGAAGACTAGATAGTTACAGTCTCACAGGTAAGTTTTAAGTTGTTTAGGAATTAAAAGGATGCTCTAGGTCTAAGATGTTTTTAAGTTGGTAATGCAAGTTAGGATGGAAACTGAGTTAGGCATAAAACTTTAAAATCATCGAGATAGATAATGAATATTATTAATAACTGCCAAATACATATGGACTGGACATTGGGAATGTATGTTATACCTTACAGTTTTTATAATTGTTAAAAAAAGAAAAATAAAATGGGTAGCAGGCATGCATAGGGTTTACCTATTGCTGGCAATCCCACAGAACAGTTTCATTGTTTTTTAAAGACTTATTTTTACTCATGTAAATGTGACTGTGGGTGTGTGTGTGCATGTGTGTGCAGATGCCCATGGGCTCCAGAAGAGGGTATCAGATCATTGGGAACTGGAGTTATAGGCAGTTGTGAGCTGGCCTGAAGCTGGAGCTAGGAACTGAATTCAGGTTCTCTGGAAGAGCAGGAAGTACTCTCAACTGCCAAGACATCTCTCCAGGCCAGAAAATATGTTTACTGTTGACAGTTAGGGAAATGCAAATTAATACTGCAATGGGCACATTGCTGCATACCTTTTAGTATGGCTAAAAGGTACACTACTGATAGTAAATGCTGAATAGGATGGGCAACATCAATAAACAGGAAACATTGAACCCAGGTAGAAGAAATGATTGTTGTATGTGAAGGAACCCAGTGTGTATTGGATGAATAACATGAACTAGGACATGTGGATAGTAAGTTGGAGGCCATGGCCTTGACGAATAGTCCTGTGACAGCTGATAATCCACAGAGTTTATTAGCAGGGTGTGGGACTTTCAGCCATTGAGCCCAGAACAAAGAGGAAGTACTGCAGATACCTCGGTGCAGAATTTGAGGATATACTATCAGGCTCATGCAAGCTCAAAAGCAGCATTTAAGAATGAGTGTCCATCTGGAGAGGTGGCTCAGAAGTTAAGATCATTGGTTTCTCTTCCAAAGGACACAGGTTTGATTCCCAGCATTCACATGGCATCTCGCAACCATCTGTAACTCTAGTCTCCTGGGATTCACCTCTCTCTTCTGGCCCTTGCAGGTATTGCAAGCATGTTATGCAGACATACCTGGAGGCAAAACACCAATAACAAAATGTAAAAAATTAAAAAAAAAATGAGGTTCCCCCTCCCTTAAATTTGTGTCCAGGTATGTGTATGAGGGCTTCACCATATTGGCCATCCCGAATTCCCCTTTCTCCTGTAATATTTGTAAAACAGTCTTATTCCCCTTGAATCTCTTTGGTGGGTTGGCAGGTATATTGTTTAGTTTCTGGAAAAGACACAAAATAGGGTCACTTGAGGTAACTTCCACTGAGGAACTGCCACCATCAGATTGGCCTGTAAGTAAGTCTGTGGAGGATTTTCTTGATTGATGGTTGGTGGGGGAGGGCCTGGCCTACTGTGAATGGTGCCACCCCTGAGCTGGTCCTGGATGCTGCTATAAGAAAGCAGGCTGAGCAAGCCATGAGGAGCAGGCCAGCAAGCAGCACCTTTCCATGGGCTTTGCTTCTCTGTTCCTGCCTCCAGTTTCTGCCTGAGCCCCTGGCCTGGTTTTCTTTGATAACGAATCCACAAGATATAATAAACGCTTGATCACTGTTGTATCACAGCAACAGAGAAGCAAACTAAAATGGAAACCGAACTAAGACGACAAAGCAGGACTTTTTACTCCCTTGCATAGTCAGTAAAAGTCAAGGTTGTGATTGAAGCAACAGAAGGCCTGGACTCAAACTGGGTCAATTCTTCGCTCCCACCCAGAGTGAATCCAGGGCACCACAGTGCTTAGCCAATGAGCTAAGTAGGCTCATCTTGAGACACCTTTAGTGTTTCTGAGGGCTCCCTGTTGCAAACACAGGCAACATCATACCTAACAGATATACACACGTGGACACACACACACACACACACACACACACACACACACACAGATGCGCACAAACATCCCTCGGATTTGCCTTATAATACAATTACGTCTGGAAGCAGGAAGCAAGCACGAACAGCCAAGTTTCTAATAATCAATTAACTGAGTCTTGACTCTGGAAAATGAGCTTCCTCCACAGTTGTTATTGGTGCCAGCAAATGGCAGTGGTCAACTTTTGTTGTTGGTTGTGCTGTTGGAATGATGTTTAAAGGTCGACAGGAGCTGAGAATGTCCTAGCTGCATGTTGATGCATACAGGCGATGCCTTTTCTACCTGGACTCACTTGGGGGATGACTCATCTAAAGCTCTTTGGGAGCACACACTTCAGAAGTGTTTGCACTTGAGTGGACGGATGAATAATTTTCTGGAGCAAAGTCCGTGGCTGATGGTTAGGGCAGCACTTATTTTCACCATGGAAGAATGGAGGAGCGGGCAATTTGGTTCATGCCAGGAGCATTCTCTCTGAACAGGCCTCATTGTTTTCAGTCAGTTTGCTTGAGATTCTAAAAAAACCTCAAACCAACCAACCAACAAACTAGCCAACCAAACAACCAACCAAATAAACAAACAAGCAAGCAAGCAAAGCCACAGCTCAGGTCTTCACTGGCCACAATTGCTCACCTGGCCTCCTTCACTCTTGAGTTCAACCCTTTGCTTTGTCATGGTTGCCAGAATCATCCTCACGAAGCAAGAATCCAGCTGGTGACCTGTGCTATCATGAAATTGTGTCTAGCTAGTGTCCCTCTGTTGTCAGACTTCTTTTCCTTCTTCTCTCTTCTTTCCTTCTCTCTCCTCCCCTCCCCCCTTCTTCCCTTTCAATTTCCCCCTTTCTTTCCCTTCTTTTTCCTTCCCCTCTCCCCTTTCTCCCCCCCCCCGTCATTTCCCCTTTCTCTTCCTCTTCCTGCCCCCTCCATCCTCTGCTCCCATTCTCCCTTCTCTCTCTCCTTCCCTTCCTGTTCCACCTCTAACCTCTTCACTCCTTCTCTGTGCTCTTGTCTCACAAGAGAAGGATGGTAGAGGAGAAACTTTTCCACACAGCAAGACCAATTTTCATCCTATATTCTTGCATATTGATTGGCTAGTTAGCCTTTGGGTACTGGCCTGTGAAGAGCTATTTATGGGCTGGTTGTTTCTCATTCATTTGACAAATGTCTTTGAACTTACTTGGATGTTGTTGCTAGTGGTACATCTACGAGCAAGGCAGAGTCCTTGAGAGCTTACATCTTAACAGGAAAAACAGACAGATGTGGGGAACATAATGCTATTGGGGGTGGGGTGGGATAAGTGCTATGGAGATAGACAGGTTGGTCACGGAGGAACCACAGACAGTGCAGGAAGAGGGTCATGCATGTTCTGCTGAGGGTGAAGCATGTTTCAAGGACCTCTTAAGAACATGCCTGGTTTAAGGAACAGCAAGCAGGCAAGGAGGAGGGAAAAGGGAATATGAGGTTAGAGAAGAGTGAGGGTAGATTATGTAGAGCCTTCATAATGACAGCTCTTCAGGATACCAAGGGAACCAGGGCTGAGGTTTGAACTGGACTACTGTTTGAAAATAGTCTGTTGGTGACAAGAGTGGAAATGAGACTGGCTGGAAAGAAATCAAAGTAATATTCATGGAAGAGGATGTTTACTTGGAAAGTGTTGAGTCTTCCTGTAGTTAAGGTTGTGAACATGGTGACCCCTGTCTGTAATTTGAAAACAGAGTTGACAGAGAGGTCCAGAAGGAAGATGCAGCAACTGGACGTGGCTCTGGAGTCTCTCCATCCAGGAAGAGAGTGGGTGTGGCTTTACTTAGCTGTATTATGTTAGAAAGTTGTTTGAATACCTGGTCAGGAGACTATCTGCCAACCTCAGGCAGCCCAGGGTGGATGGAGCGGTAGGTATGCTTTTAACATGTCCAGTGTCCATTCTCTCTTCAAAGGGTCATAGAACTCTTCTGTTGGGAACTGCTCTCAGCTTGGCTCCAGAGTCCCAGTCCCTAGAGTGGCTGCTGTGCTGGGAGCAATATTTGCGTAGGATTTGGAATGCAGTATATTCGCTGACAGCCCATGATGTCTGGAGTTTGGTTGGAATTACTGGGAAAAAGTCAAGTTTTCATTTAGAGATCACATATACAAATCACTTAGTGGGTATCTTTGCTACCATATGGCTATGACTTCCATGAGAATGGAGCTAACTTAGAATAAAGCACACAGGAGAGGAAGTGGAGCTGGAGTTACAGGCATTGGTGAGTGCTAGGAACCAAACCTCAGCCTTCTGCAAGAGCAGCAAGGGCTCTCACTCACAGAGCCCTTTCGGCAGTGGTGGGTGTTGATTTCTGTCACTTACAGTGAAGGCTAAGAAGTGGTCAGTAAGCGCTTTAGTTTTGTTTCCCACTGTTGTGATAAAATACCCTGAGACAAAGCCAACTTTAAGGAAGAAAGGTTTTATTTGGCTACAGGTTACAGCCCACCCCCCACCAGTCACAAACACAGAGATGATGGGGGGTGTAAACACACTTGTGCTCAGTTTGACTCCCCGCCTGGTGTTTCCCCCACTCTGAGGCTGGTTCTTCTTCCTAGTTAATGTCATTGAGATGCCCCACCCCCACAGACATGACCACAGGCCAATTTGATCTAGACAATCCCTTACTGAGATTCTTCTGTGTGAAGTTGATAACTAAAGCTAACCATTGTAGTACATCTAGGTTGTGCAAGATATTCCTGTGATCTCATCCTGGGTGGCAAACGGCCCCCCAGAATGATGCCCTGCGGCAGCCATGCTGTTTGAAGTAACCCAGGGATACCAGACTTCCTCCCCACTGTGAACACTCTACCTGCTCTCCCTCCCTCCCTCCACTGTGCCTGCTTCACAATAGGTTTGGGTGCCTGCACATTCCCTGTGCAGTATGCAGCTGATTCACTTTCCCTAGAATTTCCCGTTTTAATTACCCACTCCTGAACTCCTACTCACCCCCCAGGCGCAGATAACCTAAGTCCAAGATGTGAATGCCAAGATGGAGAGCAGTAGACAGTAATTACCTCTGTGAAGAGGGAGGAGAATCCAAGCTCAACCACTTGAAGTTTCTTTCTTATTTTTGCAATTGTGAGGTAAAACCCAGAAAACGCACTAGACAAACATGCTTGACTTACTGTGTAGCTATGAAGAAGCTCAGAAGGAGGTGTGATCGGAGTGTCGCCAGCAGTCAGTCACTTGTGTCTCCTCTGCAAGAACTCCTCCCTGACTTTTATAACTAATTTTATTTTTCTGTATGTGCTCCTACACAAAACAGTTTAATTCAGCCTGTTTCAGAACCTCCTAGAACCATACAGTATGGTTTTGTGTCTGACTTCTTTTATTCAATATTGCTATTGTAAGGTTCATTTATAGGCTTGTGGGAAGCTATTTCTCAGTCCTTTTCATTACTGCATAAGATTACACTCTTTAAAAAATGACACAAGTTATTAAATTATTCTATTGCTGATAGACAGTGAATTGTTTCTAATTTGGGTCTATTAAATCCTTAAGGTTTTTTTTTTGTTGTGGTTTTAATTCTTTAAATTTTACATATATGGACATTTTGCCTACATGTATATCTGTGTTTCACATGTGTGCCTGGTCACAGAGGCCAGAAGAGGGTGGAGCTAGAGCTACAGACAACTATGAGCTGCTGTGTAGGTGCTGGGAATTGAACCCATGTCCTCTGAAAGACCAGCCAGTGTTCTTAACTGCTGAGCCATCTCTCTAGCTAATCTGTTTTTGAGCAGGATCTCAAATAGCTTGGGTTGGCCTTCACCCCTGCAGGTGAGGGTGACCTTGAACTCCAGATCCTTCTACTTCTGCTTCTGAAGTGGTGGGATCACAAGTATGTGCCACTGTGCCTAGCTTCATAAGAAACCTTGGGGTGCATACCTCTGAAATCATGTGTGCATGGATTTCTTTAGGAGTCATATCTCAGGACAGAAATGAACGAGTGTACCTTCAACTCCTCTACATAAAGTGATATTGTTTTCTAAAACTGATTGTATCAATTTACATTCTCTCCAAAAGTACACGAGAGTTCTTGTCTTTTTTCATTTTTGCCAACATTTGATTTTTATTGGACTCTAATATTTTTGTAGATTCAGTCAACATATAATGGAATTTCACTGTAGTTTTAATTTGCATATTTCCCTGATTACTAATTAGGTTTCTCACCCTTTTAAGTGTTTATTAGTTATTCAGATTTCTTCCATTGTGACGGGCCTCTTCAAATCTCCTGGTATTTTTTTCTATTTTATTAATTAGATTTGTTCTTTGACAATTTCACACTTGTATTTAAAGCATACTGACCACTCTCCCCACCTCCCTACTATACCCTGTCCCCCTCATCTTCCCTACTCTTCTCTTTCTCATGCATTGTCTATTGCTTTTGTTTTGTGAACTTCTGAGTTGAAACAGGGCTGTCTGTATGACTGTGGGTTTGGCGTTATCCTTTGGATTCTGGTGGTAATGGATACACAACTGAAGACAAAGATTTCCCAATATCTATCAGTAGCCGAAAGCTCAGCAGTGAAGGGTAGAGCCCACGAGTCACACCTCTTCCATGATTGATGGAAGGGCCAGTCTTGTGGGAGCCCAGTGTAGGTAACTGTAGTTGTGAGTTCATGGTTGCAAAGGCTGTGTTGTTTGGTTGATATTTACATGATTCCTCTAATCTTTCATGTGTACTCTTTTTGGAAACCTTAGGTTTTAAGTGAGTCATTCTATAGAGATCATATATTTGAAGTTTCAAAGCCCTGCCTAACATTGTTTGCCTATTTTCTGGAGCATTTTAGTCCATTTTTACTTAATGGAATTGTTGATGTATTTGCATACTCTTTGAGGAAGTAGCTCAGTTGGTAAGTTGCTTGCTGTGTGAGCCTGAGGACCTGAGTTCGGATCCTCAGGACCCACATAAGAGCTGGGTGCACCTGTGTGTATCCATAATCCCAGCTTGCAGGGAGGGGAGTGGAGACATGAGGGTCCCTGGGACTTGTCAGCCAGCCTAGCCAACCAGTGAGCTCCAAGTTCAGTGCAAGACAGCTGAAGAGGCGTGCTGGCTGGTTTTATGTCAACTTGACCAAACTATAGTTACTTTGGAAGAGGCAACCCCGATTAAGAAACTATTACCACCACAACTGGTCTACAGGCAAACCTGTGATGCTTTTTTTTTTTTTTTTTGGCGGGGGGTTAATGATTGATGTGGGCAGGCCTAGCTCGCTGTGCGTGGTGGCACTCCTGAGCTGGTAGTCCTGTGTGCAGTAAGGAAACAGCTGAAAAACCCACAGGGAGCAAGTTAGCAGGCCGCACCCCTCCATGGCCTCTGCATCAGCTCCTGCCCTGACTTCCCAGGGTGCTGTAGAATTGTCAGCTGACATGAGCCCTTTCCTCCCCAAGTTGCTTTTGGTCATGGTGTTTATCACAGCAATAGTGACCCTAACTAAGGCAGGAGGACACCTTATATCCACCTCTGGCCTCCACACACATGTGCAGGTACATGTGTGCCACAACAGTACACAATTGTTTCTTCTCTATTTGTCCCTCTTATCCTATGTTTCTCATGTTTCCCCCTTCTTTTCACCATATTGCTCTCCACCCTCTGATTTGAGACCCGGTCACTTGCTTTTTGTCACTAATTTGATTTGGATAAGCTGACTGGTCAGCAAGCCCCAGGCACCTGCTTGTCCCCATCTCTCTCTCTCCTGATGGCTGGGATCACAAGCATCTACCGCCATGCTGCTTCTGAGGCAAGCGTTTTACTCACTGAGACGTCTTCCCAGCCCTCTTAGCTTATTTTCTAATTATTTCTTGATGTGCTCCTCCCTATCTTATTGGAAATTATATATTCCTTCTGCTGTGGTAGCGGTGACTCTAGTAAGTAAGCCACACATCTGTAACTTACCAGAGTCTAAACATAATAAAAACCTTTATTTTCTTCCTGGCTAACAATGCAGCTTTCTGAGCTCTGCTCTGCGCACATACTCCCAACTTGTCCCTTATCCGGCATTAACTAGCATCATCAATGTTTTCAGCAGCAGAAGCATTTAAATATGCTGCCCTGTTGCTACTGGAATCTAAGAATTGCCTTTTCACTTACCTGTTTGAAGCCTTCAGCCTATGTTCAACTCTCACCGAGGATTTTGCAACCCCAGAACAGAGGAAAATGTCTTAACCTTTGTCTAAAGGTGAATGCCTACACTTTGCCTTCCATGTTGATAGTATTCCTTTTCAACTATGTCTGTGGGTAAATTAGTTTAATATTATAAAAAATAGCAATTTATTAAATTTAAAAGCTTTTTAGAAAAGAATTTCATACCTGAGCACTGTACTTAACATTTCTATTCTTTCTCTCCCCTCCAACTCTACCTATGTCTCCCCAACTCCCTCTCAAGCTCAGAGTCTCTTGCTCTTTAATTGTTGTCTCTCACACATACATGTATATATAAATATATCTGCTAAGTCCATTCAGTGTTGTTTGTGTATGTATGTTTTTAGGGCTGACCGCTTGGGACTGGATACCTAACAAAGAGCTGGTCCCTAGAGAAGACTGATTCTCTCTCTCTCAGAAGCCATTAATGGCCTGTAGCTCTTCATCTAGGGGTAGAGCCTTGTGACATTTCCCTCACCCACACTGGCATGTCAGCTGGTGGTGGTGTCATTATGGTAAGTCTTGCTTAGGCAGTCATATTTTTGAGATGTCCTAGTTGTCTGGCTCTTAAAATTTTTTCCACTTCCTCTCCTGGGATATGCCCTGAGCCTTAGGTATAGGGGCCGTGTTGTAGAGATATCAAATTGGGATTGGGCAGCCCATGTTCAGTTGGTCTCTGAGTTTTGACCAGCTGTGGATCTCTTTACTAATCATCAGCTGCAAAAGCAAGTTTCTTTGATCAGAGTGAGAGCTGTGTTGGAGAAGGTACTCACCAAGGAAAATGCAGGTGCTGGATATTTGCAGTCAGCACCGTTGTTCTGTGTCTTATCTCCTCCAACCTCAAAGGATTCACATGCTCTAACCAAAGACAACATGTGCTAGTGCCGTCTACTACGGGGTGTGTGTGAGGTTGGAATTCTGTACCTCTGCACTTGTCACATCTGCTCCCTGGAAGACTCTCATCTTGTAATGGGGCCACTGGGAGAGCTTTACAGGTGGATTTAGTGACAATTAAAACATTACAATGACTTGAGTGTGTTGGGGTAGCTGTGCGTGTGGTACAGCACACATGTGGTCAGAGGACAACCCAGG
>CAJQZJ010003646.1:4230202-4266878 GCA_907164525.1 Lophiomys imhausi | reverse complement strand
CATGTGGTCAGAGGACAACCCAGGGAGTCGTCAGTTCTCTCTCTCCCACCATGTAGGCCCTGGGTAATCCAGCTGTGCGTGTGGTACAGCACACATGTGGTCAGAGGACAACCCAGGGAGTCGTCAGTTCTCTCTCTCCCCACCATGTAGGCCCTGGGTAATCCAGCTCAGGCCGTCACTGTTGGCGGAGGCGAGTGCTTTTAGTGCTCATCACACTGAGCCAAGATTTAGTGGAACTTCAAAGAGACGGCCTTGCATTTGCGTGCAGCACATTCCTGAAAACCCTGAAGAGTACAGCGGTCCATGGTGCATCCCTTTTCCAATGATTCCCACTGAAACTTTACAAACGCCTCTGTGTTGGAATAAATGCACGGCGTATTTGTTTTCCAGGGATGCTACAGCAAATCACCACAGGCTAGGTGGCTTAAAGAACAGGCATGCATTTCATTCCTGGAGGCTAGGCATCTAAAACCAAGGCATTGGCTGTAGTGTGCTCTCTCTCTGTTGTCTAGGGGAGAACCCTTGTCTCCCCCATATTCTCCGAGCTTCTGAGGAATGTTAGCAAGTTTTCACACTCCTTTGCTAGCAGCCGGATCTGTCTTCACGCGGTCTTTTCTTTGCACGCGTGCTGTTCCGCTGCACCTTCCCCTCTGTAGATGTCCAAATCACCCTCATATTACAACACCAGCTACGGGGTTAGGTCCTGACTGAGTATGGCCTCATTGCGATTCGGTTGTCCCTACAATGAATACACTTGCAAATAAATCCATACTTATGGGTCTCCTAGGTTAGATCAAACCTTAATAGATCTTTTGGGAGGACACAATGCACCCTACACACTGGAGTAGGAGATGGGATAAGAAATACTGTCACAGGGTCACTTGTCAACATGACATACTTGGGAAGAGGAAATCCCAGATGAGGAATTGCCTCCATCAGACTGGCCTGTGGTTACTTACTTTCTTTCTTTTTAAATATTTTATCTCCATACTTCTTTTTTTTAAGATTTATTTATTTATTATGTATACAGTGAGTGTTCTGTCTGCATGTATGCCTGCAGGACAGAGGAGGGCACCAGATCCCATTATGGATGGTTGGGAGCCACCATATGGTTGCTGGGAATTGAACTCAGGACCTCTGGAAGAGCAGCCAGTGCTCTTAACCTCTGAGCCATCTCTCCAGCCCGTGGTAACTTTCTTGATTGCTAGTTAATGTAAAGGGACCCAGCCCACTGTGGGCAGTGCCATTCCTAGGCAGGTGGCCTGGGTTGTATAAGAAAGGTAGCTGAGCAAGCCAGAAGGCAGAATTCTTCCATGGTCTCTGTTTCCAGTTTGATTTTCTGCCTTGACTTCCCTTGATGATAAAACTTACTATAAAGTGTCAGATGAAATAACCTTGTTCCTCCTCAAATTGTGTTCTTAAGTCAGTGTTTTGTCATAGCAGTAGAGAAGCAAGCGAGAACAAATACCTCTGAGAATAGCATCATCTGTTTTGCAAAAACCACTCTATTTGGATACTTTTCATTTATTTATTTATTTATTGTTATTATTATTTATTTTTAATGTTTATTTATTACTTCAAGTTACCTCTCTATCACAGCCTCCTCCCTCCACCCCTCCCGGCCCCACCCTCCTACCCTCTCCCCCCTTCTACCTATCCTACTCCTCCAGTGTGGGGCGCCCCTACATATCAGCCCCCCTATTTGGGCACTTCTAATTCTTTCACATTACACTGTAAAGATAAGCCAGTCCCCAGGCTGTCTGTCTACCCAGCTGTCTTGCAAACACTCTTGTGAATGTAATTCCAGATAACGTCTGCCGTGACCGCATGGGATTGAGATGTTGACAAGAGCACTGTGCACTCAGTATCTATGTCCCTTGGAGTGGTGGCACTGGGGAATAAGTGCCATCAGGTTAAATTAATCTTTCAGATGTGTCCCAAGAAAGTCTGGCTTGTGTGGGATGGCTCATGCCTCCACTATCACATTACCACTGAGCTCTCATGCATCTGGGGTGCTGGGAACCCTCTACAAGACCCTTGAAAGCTTTTGGCCACCGATGGGCCAACGGTTACAGAGAAGGGAGGAATCTGTGTCTGTGAGAGACGTAAGGTGAATCAGCCTCTAGGCTTTGTAACTATGCCAAGAGAAGATCTTATTTTTCAACACTCAGCCAGTGAATTGACCTGGACTTTTTGATTATGGCTGTGAATGTCTCAAGAGTTAACAGAAGAGGACAAATGCTGCCAGCATTCCTATGTCCTGTGTTGTCATGTGATGGCTAATCTTCATTGTCATCTTGAAGGGCTTTAGAATTATCAAAAAAACACATCCCTAAGTGTGCCTGTGAGGATGTTACTAGAGAAGTTTAACTGAGGAAGGGAGACTCTCCCTAAGTAAGGGTGGGCAACACTGTTCCATGGGGGAAGCCAAGCTGGACACCAACATTCATCTCTCCCTGCTTCACGACTGTAGGTATGATGTGATCCATCAATTCATGCCAGTGCCTTTCCACCATGAAGGATGGTGTACTCTAAAACTATGAGCAAAAAGAAAATTTTCTTTAGTAGCTTTTGTTAGGTATTTTTCTCACACCAACAAGAAAAGTAACTAACACACTGTCCCGGACTGCTCTCTGTTGCTGTGATAAAAACCACAACCAAAAGCAACTTGGGGAGGAAAGGGCTGGTTTGGCTTTCACATGGCAGTCCTTTATTGAGGGAAGCCAACTCAGGGACCAGGAGGCAGGAACTGAAGCAGAGACCATGCAGGAATGTTTTCTACTACTTTGGTCTCTCTGGCTCATGCTTACCCAGCTTTCTTCTAACCCAGGACCACTTGCCCCGGGATAACACTGCCCTCAGTGGGCTGGGTGATGATTGTACATCAATCATCAATCAGCGTAATTCCCCATAGACATGGCAGCAGATCAATTTGATCTGAGCCATCCCTCAGTTGAGACTCCCTCATCCCAGGCACTCTCCGTTGTGTCAAGACAATAAAAACTAACCAGGATACACACCATAAGAACTTCAATTCATCTATGGAGCTTAACTCCTATTTCACTTATTGTTCTTAGAGCAATGTTTGCCATGTAATATGCACTTAAAATATTGGTTGGATGGAAAAACCTACTGGCCATAATATTTTAGCCACTAGGTTTTTCTTGAGCTATTCGTTTGCTTTTGATTATACTAATTATGGAGTCCTGGTCCCATGGGACTGTGATGTCCTTCTTAAAGTTCTATTATGAGATACAAAGTGAATCTAGAATAGAACCTAAATCTGCCTTTTCCACCTCGTAGAGGGAGATCTGGACATGGCAATGCTGTCCTCCCCATATGTTGGGTCAGAGTATCACTGAGACTCAAGCATGAGATTTGAGAGCTGTGCAGGGTCTAGCCTGTCTCCTACTCCTACAAACTTCACAAGTGGAGAAACTGAGGTTTATAGGAGAAAGATCTTCACCCTAGCTAGCCAGGCAATCAATAAAGAGTTAAAATAGAACTAGAGAGGTGGCTCAGTAGTTAAGAGCACTTGCTGCTCTTGCAGAGGACTTGAATCTGGTTCCCAGCAACCCACATCAGGCAGCTCACAAGCACCTGTAAACTCCATCTCCAGGGGATCCAAACCTCTTTGGTTTCTGCATCTGTACTCATACGTACATATCCCCGACGTGTGTGTGCGTGTATTTGTATATATTATATATATATGTATAGTTTAAAACCTTTTTAAAAATAGAACTAGGCTGTCTAGTTTCTAGGACAGTGCTTCCTTTGGTCCTAGTCATCCTCAAGTTCCGAGTGCCAAAGCACCAGGAGCCCCAAGAAGAGGGAGAAGTGGCTCAGGGTGCATCTTTGTATCGTATCCCTAAGGAGAGGAAAAAAAAAACATAAAACAATACTTTAAGATATAATGCTAGGGGAGACAGATCAGTTTGTAAACAAGCACGAGGACTTGAATTCGACCTCCTATAACTTATATAAAAATGCCTGGCATTTGGGGAGTGTACCTTCAATCTCAGCTGGGGATGCAGAGGTAGATAGACCCCTGGGGCTCATTGTCCAGCCAGTCTAACTTACCTGCAGAACTCTGGGCCAGTGAGAGACTCCATCTCAAAAAGCGCCTGAGGTATGACATCAGAGATTGGCCTCTGGCCTCCAAATGCACAGGTACATGTGTACACACAAACACACACACACGTGTGTGCATACACATACACATAAAAGATGTGTTACACTTGCCATACCTTTAAAAATAGTAATTTTAATGGCTGTCTCACAGGTGTTGTCCATTGGCTGTGAACATGCAGTCATGCAGACCCTAACTAGCAATGCCATCCCTATGCGGCTTCTCTACAATGGCCTGCGGCCATCAGAAATGTGCTTGCCATGTGTCTCTACAAGTTCTGGTTCTGAGAAGTTGGTCATGGTAAATCACATCTCTAGTCACAAACAAAATAAACAAAGAAACGACCTTTTCTCAAAAATTGGAAGAGATGTCAAAGTGGCAATGTGTTCTTGGCTTTTGATTCCTATTGGCGTGGGGACTTTCTCAAGGATGTCCCTACTCAGCCCTGACCCTGTGACCAGCGGCATGCATTGGCGAGGCTATGGATGGGCGCCGCCTCTAGAGGGAAAGAATTATCACAGCAGAGGAAGACATTAGAACCCGCCCCGTGCATGCTGGAGTGTCTTCACTGAGGTCCAGGGCTGTTTCCTTCCTTACTGGTGACTTCGTCTTCATTTCGCACTGAGCTAGATGTGCTAATGTTGACCCTGTCACTCAGGCCCCTGGTGACGCTGTCATAGGATGGTGGGAAAGATGTGGCAGAAGCAGTTTCTGATTTGTCTGGGAGCCCACCGCTGTCATTTGCCATGAATGTAACATAGCCTTCCCCAGGGAGTGGAATGTCATCCTCTTCAACCCTGGGTACATTCAGGGGGTTGGAGAGTGTCAGGGAGCGTTGCAACACATAGCTCCGATAGGCCTTTTGGATGACTGTGGCTGAAATGTCTTCCTGCTTCCACCGGAGGGTGGTTGCTATCGGTTCATAGGATGCTTTGGAAAGATTAGTTGCCATAAACTTCTCTTCCATATTAGTCTTCAGAGAATCCAATTCCCCAGATTCTCCCAAGACATTCTTTGTGAAGGCAAAAAGGATGTCCAAACAGTGGATCTTATCTCCAGGGACCAATGGCAGGTCCATCTGGATTAATATATTCTGATTGGGTTTTGGGATTCTAAGAGAGCCAGAGAGTGTGTCTGCAAAGTCTGAGAGGGCAGAAAAGGCAATGAACTGGGTGGCCTCTGGGTCGAATTTCTCCCAGGTCTCATAGAACATATCAAAGTCGTCCTCGCTCAGGGGCTCTGTGCTCTCTTCTGTGGCCACATTGAAGTTCTCTAGAATCACTGCGATGTACATGTTGACCACGATGAGGAAGGAGATGATGATGTAGGTGGTGAAGAAGAGGATGCCCACTGCCGGGCTTCCACAATTGGAGCTATTGTTGGGCAGGTTGGGGTCACAGTAGGGAGGGCCCGTGTTAAGGATGGGGCTGAGGAGGCCGTCCCAGCCGGCTGACGTGGTGATCTGGAAAAGGCATAGCATGCTGTTGCCAAAGGTCTTGAAGTTGAACATGTCATCGATGCCGGCTTCATTTACAACATTAGCGAAGCTGGCCATGCCAAAGATGGAGTAGATGAACATGACGAGGAAGAGCAGGAGGCCGATGTTGAAGAGAGCGGGCAGAGACATCATGAGGGCGAAGAGCAGTGTGCGGATGCCCTTGGCTCCGCGGACCAGCCTGAGGATGCGGCCGATTCTGGCCAGACGGATGACCCGGAAGAGCGTTGGGGAGAAGTAATTTTCAAGTGTCGTAAGGATTGCAGAAAACACCAGACCTGTGAAACAGGGCAGACAATTATTTAATTAATGTCTTAAACCATGAACTCTGATTAAGTTGGCTGTGATCAGATTTCCTCGTCTTTTTCAGTATTAGCATCCGTATTCAAGAAGTCTGGGCTTCAGGAGCCTGACCTGGTTGTTGGCACAAGGTACCATTCAGTAACTGTTCATTGCAGTACCCATCACTCCCTCAGGCTGTTTTTTGACCTTTCTACTATATTCTTATCTTTCTCTGTACCTAGAATATCTTATTAGTTAGTCTCTATGGTTTGCTTAAAACCCTGCCTTCTTCAACACACCATGTGAGCATATGTAGGAATATCATAGTGAATTCCATTAATTTCTCCAATTAATATGCGTTGATGATCACAACAAACAACCCCCTCTCTTCCATAGCCACGTTCAGCTGCAAGTGACTGTCGTCTATTCTGCATTCCCACAATGCTTTGATTCCAACATGACATCCCCCACCGTGCCCACTTCTCCACCCTGGTTCTGTGCTCCTGGTAGGCCAGGACCCCCTATGATTCATCTCCCTGTCTCCTACTGTGATTGACTCAGTTCCTGGCACGTGGCCCCACAGATAATTGCATGGAACTCACATTAATTATAAAGAGGCTAAGCCGGGTGGTGGTGGCGCACGCCTTTAATCCCAGCACTTGGGAGGCAGAGGCAGGCGGATCTTTGTGAGTTCGAGGCCAGCCTGGTCTACAAAGCGAGTCCAGGACAGCCAGAGATATTCAGAGAAACCCTGTCTCGAAAAAACCAAAAAAAAAATTAAAAAAAAAATAAATAAAAAATAAAAAAAATTATAAAGAGGCTAGGAGTTGGGCATCTTGCTGACAGATAAACAGGAGTGGTTCCGGATGGCCAGCTGTCTGCACAGTGGTTTTAATTTATCTCTTTTATTTCCAGCTGTACTTGAACTCTATGTTAGGGCCAAGAGACAGGCATTTTCAGGGTCAGCTATGTCCCCTAATCCTAACCATGATTAGGGCAGAGAGGTGAAGAAGGCATGTACCCCTATGTGAGATCTAATATGGGATTGTGTATGTATTGATTACAAACTCGTTGGGAGACTCTTCTTTTTTTTTTTTTTTTTTTTGGTTTTTTGAGACAGGGTTTCTCTGAATATCTCTGGCTGTCCTGGACTCGCTTTGTAGACCAGGCTGGCCTCGAACTCACAAAGATCCGCCTGCCTCTGCCTCCCAAGTGCTGGGATTAAGGGAGACTCTTCTTAAAGTAACTTTAACTGGAACATTCTATCCTCCCCGGAAGGATCCACTCCTTCCAGACAAGTGGTATGCGCCTTTCGTTTGCTCAGGATTGCCCAGGAGAGAAAGAGAATGCACACTTGTAACAATAAATGTCTTTCTGGTGGGAAAGAAGAAAGATGGACAGGTGGGCTCTTCAGGCGGTTTCCCATCTGGGTCTATAAGGGATTCCTGTCAAGTGGATGGAACCAGGAACTGGTAGTTAGAAGCCATCATCACAGGGTCACAGGACATGTGGTCTTTCTGTATTGCTGATATAGATAGCCAAACAAGCAAGCTCCCATCAAAATGTCCTTTCAAATATCGTATTTTCAAAGATAGATAAAACAAAATAAACAAAACCCAGAACCCACCAGCCAACTGACAACAAAACCTTCTGTTATGCTAAGATGAGCCTAAGAGGCTAGGCCCTCTTTTGTTTGTGGTCTGTTTGATTTTTTTTTAAGGAAGCCTCACTCTCATTCCAAGGCTGACTTTGAACTCACTTTAGCCCAGCCTAACCTCAAATTCACAATACTCCTGCCCTCAGCATCTCAAGTGCTTGGATTCTAGGCGTGAGACACCATGGGTAGATTTCAGCACTAACTAACGAATGTACTTAACCAGAAGGGAGAAGACTTTCAGAGGCAATGGACGGGCTTACAGTGCTGACTATGGGGAAGCTTTCATAGATACACAAACCTCCAACCCTGACAGGCTGTGCATGTTAAGTACATTTAGTACAACTTTTTTGTATGTCAATCTTAACTCAATAAAGCACTTTTAAAAAATCCCAACACAGCAGCAATACCAAGACAAAACAAAGCCAGATTAAAACCTCAAACAAACAAATGCAATGCAAGATTCTGTTTAAACCAGGGTGGGGGAGTGATGAATTGCTGTCAGCTGAATGTAGATTGCCGCTAGCTCTTGATAACAAATCAATGGGAAATTAAACCCACAGCTGTGCCCTGGCATGAGAGTAGGTGGGCCAGGATATAACTGACCAGAATGTATTTATGATTCAAGACTAAATTGGTGAGTCAGGATGTGTCCTTTTAAGAGTCAAATGTCAGTGAAACCACAAGTCCAGGGACAATGTGACAGTCAGTCTTCATTGTTAACTTGACTGCATTTAGAATCACCCAGGAGACAATTCAGGGCACGTCTGAGGGCATTTCTGAAAAGTTAGCTTTTAGACCAATTGTAAATGTGGGTGATACCGTCCCAGGGCCTCAGGTCCAGGACTGAATAAAAAGGAGAATGTGAGCTGAGCACCAGCGTCCATTGCCCCTGCTTCCTGACTGGGGATACAATGTGACCTTTTACTGCACGCTATTGCTGCTGGGCCTTTCCACCAGGATGGCTTCATTCCTTCTTAAACTGTCACTTTAAAACTCAAGTTATTTTTCTCTCCAGTTGCTTTTGTCAGTTTTCTGGTCACAGCAGTTGGAAGAGTCACTAATACACCCAGTGTCTTGGTTGTTGGTGGGAGGGAGGGAGCTAGTTCATTAGAAGGACACAAGCTGGTCTGAGTTCCCGCCTGCCTCTAACAGACTCTGTGACCTTGAACAATGTCCCTAATCTCTGAGGCTCCATTTTAAATGTATAAGAGGAAGTCAATGGCACCTTCTTCACAGGGCTGCCGAAGGTTCGTGGTGCCCAGCCCTGTGCTCAGAACTCGGTAAGAAGTCAGTTACAGAGGCTCTGTTTCTCACATCAGATTCCAACTCTGGACACGACACCACTATACCCAAGATGCAGAGGCTTCACCAACACCCAGTGTCTTTACAGCACTGAGTTTTCATTGCCTGGACTCCTTCACTTTTCTGTCACCCGTGATAACGTGGTGAAGCCCAGTGAGCTTCTTTATCTGAGAATATCCTGGGGGCATTTAAGGTCTGCTGCCTTTGGGAGGCTGAACATATTGGGCTCTTCTAACCTACACCATGTGTCTGAAAAAGTGAGTTGAGGCTGGGGAGGTAGTTCCGCGGGTCAGGCTGTTATAAAGCGGGGTATGGGAGCGTGTGTCTGTAATTCGGGTGCTCTTACAAGGTGGGAGGTGAAGACAGGAGAATCCCCAGAAGCTTGTGACCAGCCAACCTGGTGCAAACTGCAGAGAACACTAAGAGACTTTGGCTCAAACACTGTGGAAGGTGAGGGCTGACACCAGAGGAACCCTCTGGGTTCCCACATGTACATCATCACACACACACACACACACACACACACACACACACACACACACACTTTTTAATGAGTGAGTTGGCTGCTTCCTTGGTTTGAAAAAAACAGCTAAATGACCCCAAGCAGGCACGAGGCTTGCCACTTACTCCCGATGGACAGGATGACCACTATGAAGTCGAACACGTTCCAGCCACTGGTGAAGTAGTACTGCCGCAGGGCGAACATCTTCATGACGCACTCGCCTGTGAAGACGGCCACGAAGAACTGGTTGATTCTGCCCAGGATCTTCGTCTTCTCCTCACTCTGCTCGTCAGTCTCCACCATCATAGTGACCATGTTGAGGCAGATGAGGACCATGATGATGATGTCAAATGCTTGCCTGGTCACGATGTCAAACACAAAGCCCTGGTACTTATTCTGAGAAAGAGAGGGAGGCATCAGGCCGGTCTGTTTTAGCCTCCTACTTCTAGCTCTTAGCTATGAGAGCTCTTCAGGCTCCAGGCTTGGGCACCCGCGGCTTCTTACCCATTCTTCCCTCGGTTGCAACCTCTCCAGCTTGTGAGTTGACATGTGTGTGGCTTCTGCTAATTATTTGCCTCTATCACCAACTACAACCTCTCTGAGGGCAGAAACTGTGTCCATCCAACATTTGCCTAGTGCCTGTCACTGCAGTCGGTCCTCAAGACATTGAGTGAATGGAAGACAGTGTGAGCAGCTGTGAGTAACCACACCTCAGCATCTGACAGCCATCCACAGCCAGCTTCCACTAAATCTGACTCTGTACAGAGGCACTTACTGAATGGGTACTGTGTCCAGGGTCCCACATATGTGGTCGCAAGGGTCAGGGAGAAGAGCCCGCTGTGGTCCTACCAGGGTGCTTCCAGAAGCTTCTAGTGGAAGAAAGTGCTGGTACAAGGTTGAACCTTACTGGTACTTCACAGTGGGGGTGGGTTGCTACCCTGCTGGGTTAGAGCGGAGAATCGGACCAGGGAGGGCCTGGCTCTGTGTGTGACTGCTGGCTTACTTCCTGGCATGAGAGGGGTATTGCTGAGCCGCTAAGCCCTTCCATATTATCACTGAAAATGGAGGAGAAAAAAAAAATAGAGGGCTATTCACAGTTACATGACTTCTACTTGAACCAAACAAGCATCAGATTAGGGTTAGGTATTCCACCTTTTGACTGTTCCAGGCTCGGCCTGTGGGCAGGGCTCAAATCCTGATAACCCTCTGTGCTCTCAGCGGTGATGGAGAGCCAATGATAACTGGCAGCTCGGAGTCTATTATTTTCTTATAATGCGGGGCATGTGAAACCCGCTGTTAGTGATTTCTATAAGAGAACACATTATAGAATAAAATCACCCCATCTTGAAGAACCTTTAGCTCCTTCTATGGATAAGACAAGATTTAGAATGTAGACTTTACCAGAGGTGAAGGGTGGGTGTGGGTCCTGGGGGTTGACCTCGGGTCCTTGAATTTACAAGGTAAGTACTTCACCAATAGTTGTCTCTCCAGCACTGTGTGTGTGTGTGTGTGTGTGTGTGTGTGTGTGTGTGTGTGTGTCCTCAGAAAGCCTTGCACACTCTTGCTCAGACTTATCCAAACCCAGCTATCTTCATCTTATGGGATTTGGAAGGCGCCTCCTGCCCTTACAGAGTCTGGAAACTCCCGCCATTCATTCCTGGTCTAATACTCGGAGCAGATTCTAGAACAGCAACAGACTGAGCTCATTATTGACAGATAAAGTGTGTCAAAGATTCTTCTCCTTCCTGTAAATGTTCTGGCAGTCTGGACTCACTGGAGTAACCTGTATGAGAACCACCCCGCGGTGTAAGAATTCCAACCATCCTTGCTATTTTGTGCTCTGTTTCCAAAGCCACGATTGAACTCTAAGGTTGTTGAGAGATGCAAAACTCATCAGACAAGCTTTCTAAGCCTGGGGACCTCATCACTTCCACTTCTAAACGTACCCCAGATCTCCCCCATATAGTGCTGGTCAGGCTTCCACTCAGCCCAGGCTTAAGCTGAGTTAATTCACAAACCTGCTCTGGGAGAGAGAAACCTGGGGGGCTCACCAGGGGCCGTGGGATGGGCTTCTGGGGTTTCTTGGAGCCCAGCTTCTTCATAGCATTGTAGTACTTCTTCTGCTCCTCCGTCATGAAGATGTCCTGGCCCCCTAGGTAGAGGATGGGGACACGCCGATGTTATTAAAATAACAAAATCCCCCCAAAAAGCCAAAGCATGAATGTTCTGTATAGGAAGGACCATTCCAGCCTTCTCATGCCATCTGCCAGAAGGATCAGAAGACATGTGGCCTGAGAGGGAATGAGCCCATCATAGACTCCCTGCTTGGGTTTCTGCAGCCAAATGCTCTACCTCAGCACTAAATACTCTGTTGGGAGCAGCTGGATGTGTCCACTGCCTGGGTTTCTGAAGCAAAGCTGGTTTCTTTTCTACAGTACTAAGCATGGAGAGGGCTTGGGAATGGGGCTCTAGGAGAAGATGCAGGCACAATGAGGAAGTCCTTTATGCCTTTAATGCTCATATTTTATATTATAAATATAACTAAATCTTTGGGATTAGGTTCCTATGGAGGCAAAAACCTTTTCCTTCCCAAGAGGACTAGGACTTTGCCAGTGTCTGAGACCTGGGCCCTTCCTGAGATGTTCTGACTTGGTCCCTTGAGTGGCAGGTGCTGGGGCCCTTTCTCTCCCTCTTGTTACTTCTTAAGTTATCTGTGACACTTGACTCCAGCCCAGAAGACTGAGATCTCTTTATTGGAGGATGGGAAACCCTGGAGAGGTCTGAGTTGCTAACAATGCAAATATAGCTCCCCTAGCAGCAGCAGGCACCAGACAGTGGTGAGGACCAAACCCAGGGGACAGAGATCAGCTTGGTGCTACAGACAGGAAGTGCCGTATCATTGGCTTTTAGCCACGAGGCCACAGCTGTCCGGGGGATAGGAAGTACAAGGTTCATCACCGCTGCGGCTGAGACCCTTGAGCCCCACTTATCTTTTTTTTCTGTTGATTGAAGTTGTCGATTATGACCCCAACAAAGAGATTCAGTGTGAAGAAGCCACCAAAAATGATGAAGACAACGAAGTACAGGTACATGTCCAAGTTGTCCTCCCACGTAGGCTGACTGTTGATCTGTGGTCAAGGCAAAGTGGGAGACGCAAGGAGTGTGTGTGTGTCCTAGGTTTTCCCTAAAAGCCAACCCTGAGACAAAGGCCTGGTACTTTATCCTATGAAGCAGGATTGAGGGAACTGGGGAGAAATGGCAGGTGAGAATGTGAATTCCAGAGGACTCCAAGGGCTGAGGGGACATTCGTTATGCGTGCCACAGGAGGAAGGGGCCCTTCCCCATCAGCAGGACTACTGTTAGGATTTGAATGTGAAGTGTCTTCCCTAAGTTCATTAGTGTTTAGACAATTGGTCCCCAGTCGGTGCTGCCATTCAGGAAGGTTGTGGGACATTTAAGACGGAAAGGCTGGCTGGAAGAAGTGAATTATTTCCTGTCCACTCTGCTCCCTGACTGGGACTGCAGTGTGGACAGCTGCCTCCCTCTCTTGCTACCACAGCCTTCCAGGCCTTGAGGGCTGTAGGCCAAAGCGATCTCGTTTCCATTGCTTCTTGTCAGGTGTTTTTGGTTATAGCAATGAGAAAAGTAACTAACAAAGCCACTTCTACTCGGCTGTCTGTTGATGTTCAACAGTGAGCAAAAGATGTGCTTTAGGAGCCCAGAAGGGAGCAGGCTAGTCGGGCTCAAATGCACAAAAACGTAGCAGCTGATGCTGTCACGGAGATGGGTTGTAGGAATCTGTACGTCTGACTCTTCTGCCACCAGGCTATTTAATTTAAATCTTGTCACAGATTGATAGAGTCAGCACAACAGGATGGACAGACAGGAAGACTATGGGCGTGAGGAGTGGACACTCACCTCTCGGGAATCGACAGCTGCATACATAATGTCCATCCAGCCTTTGAAGGTTGCCTGGAAACAAGAAGTGGAGGACAGTCAGTCAGTGTCTGTCCACTTAACTTGTCCCATCTCAGTCCATGGTGGCTCAGTAGAAGGGAGCAGGGATGCTAAGTGAAGAGGCCTGGGGAGCAAAGAGCTCAGGCAGAAGGGGAAGAAAGGAAAAAGTCTTTGAGTGACTTGGCTAGTCTCACATGACTTCAAGTAATGCAGAACAGTGGGGTATTGAAGACACAGAGCTTTCTAGAATGTGGCCTGAGCTGGGACTCCACTTGTCTAGTTATAGGGACAACTGATACGAGCTGTTCTATGCTCTGTTGGGGCCATCATTTTTCCAGTCACTTCCCCAGCTAATGCATGTGACATAAGAACATGATACACAGCCAGGTGTGGTGGCACACACCTTTAATCCCAGAACTTGGGAGGCAGAGGCAAGTGAATCTCTATGAGTTTGATGAGGCAAGCCTGGTCTACAAAGCGAGTCCAGGACAGCCAGAGCTGTTGAGAGAAACCTTGTCTCAAAAAACCAAAACAAACAAACAAACAAAATAAGATACACATCTGGAAGTAGGAATAAGACTACATTTTCTGCCTCCAGTTTTAGCACTCTTTGTTTTGAAAGGTCAATGATTTTTTTTTAATTTTTATTTTTTATTTAGATTTTTAATTTATTCTTCTTTCATATATTACATCCTGACTGCAGTTTTCCTTCCATTCTCCCTGCCCAGTTCCATGTCCTACTGCAGACTTAGCATTCTTGTGTGTGTGTATGTGTGCATGTTTGTGCACATGTGTGTATGCATATGTGTATATATGTGAGTGTATATGTGTGTGCATGATGTGTGTGTATGTGTGTGCATGTAATAAATGTGTGTGCATGTGATGTTTGTGTGCATGTGATGTGTATATGTATGTGTGTGATGTATATGTGTGTATGTGAAGTGTGTGTATATGATGAATGTGTGTGCATGTATGTGATGTGTATGTGTGTGTATATTTGTGTGTATGTGATGTGTATGTGTGTATGTGATGTATGTGTGTGTGATGTATGTCTGTGATGTATATGTGTGTGTATGTATATGTATGTATGTATGTGTGTATGTGATGAATGTATGTATGTGATATATAT
Source organism: Lophiomys imhausi (assembly GCA_907164525.1). NCBI lineage: Eukaryota > Metazoa > Chordata > Mammalia > Rodentia > Muridae > Lophiomys > Lophiomys imhausi. Next base: position 4,252,425 of record CAJQZJ010003646.1, on the reverse strand, counting down.
GTGTGTGTTAATGCATGTGTGTTCAGAAGACAGGAGGTTGTCCAATCTCCTCTATTGTTCTCTGCCGTATTCCCTTGAGACACGGTCTCTCACTGAACCCAGAGCTCATGCTTTGTTCTTCAGCTAGGGTGGTGGTCAGCAAGTTCTAGTGTTGCTTCTAATTTCACATCCTTAGCACTGGGGCTGTAAGGGAGTGCTGTCATGCCCGGAATTTACATGGGTGATGAGGACCTGAGCTCAGGCCTCACAGTTGCCTAGCAAGTGCTCTTTCTCACTGAGCCGTCCCCTGCCCAGTTTTAGCATCCTTGAGGTCTCAAAAGCTAGTGTGCTTTGCAGCATGTCTCAGACATGGAAAGACTTTGCTTTCTCCAGCCTGTTGCGCATTTGATGGGCTGTTTGAAAAGCGTACTTGTCCCACATCTCCAGAGGTTAAGCAGTGTCTCGCAGACCTCAGCTACACAGAGGGAGGTTACTTGTCCCTTGAATACATGAGCAGAGGGTGGGATACAGGAACCCATAAGCAAATAAATGTGGCAGATATATAAGGAACTGTAAACACACCTCAGTAAACACAGGACTGAATGAAGACGTGGGTGCAGACATGTGATGCACAAGTGACCAGCATGAGGACATTTGCCTGCTGTCGCTAATATTATCCATAATTGCAGCAAACTTAATTAGCTGTGATATAATTGATTATCATACAGGAGATAAGGAGAAGTGAGAGATGGAGCACTATATACATGCCTGTTCTGTAATCCCATCATAAGCCATCTCCTGATATAGCCCCATGGATGGTCCATCTTTCTATCCTATTATCTTAGCCAGAGTTAGCTAACTTTAGCCCCACGAGCTCACACTCATTAGTAAGGGCTTCTTGTCTAGGGTTGTAGTCTTGGGAAATAGAGAATGGCTTCAGCTTACATCCAGTGCTGCCTCTTGTAGCATCTCTATGTAGTATCTTCTGGAAGAATCTGGAAGCTCCAGATTTACTAAGCAGCAAAAGGGATGTGATGGATCTCAGAATTGACTCACCACCTGAAGAAGTGCGAGGTAACCCATAGCAACGTTGTCAAAGTTCACTTTCACGTTAACCCAGAAGAAATGGTTGGTGTTGTTCTGATTGTGACACTCAGACTTGTTATTCACAATTGTTGAATTCACGACAGAAAATGGATTATTGCTGGTGTCGATGCACCTAAAAAATTTCCCTGCAAAGAGGTTCACGCCCATGATGCTGAAGATGAGCCAGAAGATGAGGCAGACGAGGAGGACGTTCATGATGGAGGGGATGGCGCCCACCAGTGCATCCACCACTACCTGATGGGAAACAGAAAATGACCTGAAATCCCCAAATGCCACCTCTCCCACACACACATACCTGCACGTGGAGACTGGGAGACAGCCTTTGGTATCATCTTCAGGAATCCCACCTGCCTCCTCTGAGGCATTCTCTCATTGACCTAAAACTCACCAAATAAGTAGGGTAGGCTGGCTGTCAGTGAGCCGAGGGTTCTGCCTAGCTCTGTCTGTCCAGCTGAGATTATACGCATGCACCTCCATGCCTCCCTTTTAAAATTATGCTTTTCACATGTGGTCTGCTTTCAAGGTGGGCACTTTACTGACTGAGCCATCTCTCCAGCCCACAAGCTTATTTGAAAACTCTACTGTTATTCATGAAGCTGTGGTGACTGCTTTGTGTCACTGATGGAGGTAAGACATCGAGGAGACTGACAGCAATAAAGAAGGAAGGGGGTGAGTGGGAGAGAAAAGCCATAGGACATGAGACTGTGTTTAGAGCGACGATGCTTTTGGGTGGACTCTGGGTGAGGTGCTGAGCTCAGGTTATCTTAACATTTACCAGGAGTGTCAGAGAAAAGACTTACTTGTCATAGGAAATGGAATGGTGGGTGCTTTGGAGGTGTTTAGAGATAAGAACAAGAGGCAGAGAATAACCAGGACCACTTCTCTGAGGGAGTAGGGTCTGAGGCCTGGGGGTGGTGGCATTTGTGGGTGACAAGGGAAGAGGTTCTTAAAACTTGGACTTGAGGGAGACCAGAGAGTTATACTATGCAGTGTTACCAAAGTCTGATCAGAAAGGGACAACACAGAGCTGATTCTAGAAGTGGGATCTGTCACTTTGGGTCAGTGGTATAGAGGGTATAGGATGGGGAAGTTGGAGAAAATTTGCCAAATGTTGTCCATTAGAGAAGTTTTGAAACAGCTCTTACTCTCATGCCTTCAAATCGAGATAGAGCCCGCAGTGGTCGGAGGGCACGGAGAGTCCGAAGGGCTTTGATGGATGCCACGTCTGAATATTCAAGGATCTTTGCTATGAGGCTTGTCAGAGAGATCTGGTGCAGGGAGAGAGTAGAGCATTATCCTAGCACTCTAGAATGTCAGCTGGTGGAAAGAGACTGCAATCCTATGCTCAGTCTTCCCACCTCAGCTCTGTCTATCTACCATTGTCCTGGCTCCCACCTCATTGTTAACTCTTGAAAGTCTTTTTCTTCTACTGAATTAAAATGTTCATTAGTATTTATTAGTTATACATAATGATGGATTTCATTATATTTTCACGAATATATATAATATATTTTTATCATACTCACCTCCCATGATTTCCTGTTGTCTCCCTTGTCCTCCAGTTGAACTCTGTCCTCTTTCAATTAGGTTCCTTTTTACTTTCATATATATATATATATATATATATATATATATATATATATATTGGTGACCCAGTGAGTTTCATTAGGATTGCTTATAGGAGCGTAGGCATTGAACTAATGGCCCCCCAGTAAGAAAATGTCTCTCCTTCCTCTGACGATCAGTAGTTATCTACAGATCTTTGGGGTTGGGTGGGATCTCAGGAGCCCCTCGTCAATCACAACAGGGTATTGACGGGCCCAGTCTTGTCTAGGTAATCAGCACTGCTGTGAGTCCAAGAGGGGAACGTACATGACATGACCAGAGACAGCATTTCACAATACTCCATCCTTTCCTGTGGATCCTACATTCTTTCTGCCCCATCTTCTGTGATGGTCTCAAAACCTACCCATTCCTCACATAAAGTTTCTAGGCAAGAAAACCCAATCTCACTCATGTGTCTTCAGACACTTGTGGTCAAACTTCTTTTTCTCCTCCAAGGATGCTAGCTGGGTTCCAAGAACCTTGAAATTCTGATTGACTTTCAGAGATTTGGGGAGCTGATGTCCCTTCATTGGGCCTATGATAAAGCTCATTGTGTAACTTTAAATGAGAAATGTCCCTTGCCACCTCTGCTCATCTGTCTGCGCTGTTGTACATGCAGCTCAGGGGCCAGCCCATGAAAGGGTGCAGTATACATTCAGGGTGGCTCTTCCAATCCCAGTCAACAATCAAGGCAATTTCCCATAGACATGCCTACAGGCCAACTAGATCTAGAGAATTCCTCAACTGGGACTCTCTTCCCAGGGGATCCTAGGTGGGCATTTTAAACTGACCATTAGGTTGGAAAAGAAAGTATGGAAAGATGGTAGACCAGATGGATAAGAGGATGAATGAGTAGAAAGATGCCTGGGTAGATGGTGGCTGGGTGGGTGAACAGAAGGTTAGGTGACTGGCTGTTTGGCCAAAAGGGTGAGTCATAAGATAGACAGGGTTAAACGCCAATGGGTGAATGGGAAGAAAGAAGGCAAGGATGGAGGGATGAGAAAAAGACAAATGAGAATGGATAGCTAGAATGAAAAGGGCAGATGGAAGAAGTGAAGATGAATGAACTCTTGGGAGGAAGGAATGGAGGAGGGAAGGAAGAAGGGAGAGTAAGTGCTGGAATAGATAGGAAGAGGGGTGTGTGGAAGGAAGGTAGACAGCCATGATGAAGAAGAGATTATCTCTTCCTCCTCCACCTTCTTTTCTTCTTGGTTTTTTGAGACAGGGTCTCTTCATATCTCTAACTGTCTTGAAAACTATCCGTAGACCCAGGCTGGCCTTGAGCCCACAGAGATCTGCCTGCCTCTGCCTCTTGAGTGCTGGAGTTAAAAGCGTTCCCCACCACACCCATCTTAAGGAGAGACTTCTTAAGGTGATCAGGACTGGAAAAGAAAGAAATCTATGCAAGGGAGAGCTCTTGGCAGGGTGGCAAGCCAGAAGGGAACATTTCCTTTTTATTTGTGAATAGTTATTTCAGATGCACAGAACCTGTGACTCAGATTTCAGGCCCTTAGTGAGTCCCTGCGGCACAGTGGCCTGATACTGCTGGCACACTGCATCAGGAAAGAAGGGAGCTGCATGCAGGCCTATTGTGGAGTAATTGCCAACTTAGGCTAGACAGAATGTACTGTACTGGACTCCAGTCAGATCAGGAGGCAAATACCAAGCACAGACATGTTTCCTGACATCTCTGATGTGCAAGACCCTGGTGCAGGTGGCTGCTGGAGGAAGGGGACAGACCAACAACTCATGGGTCACCATGTTCACTGGAACCCTTAGATTGATAGCAGTGAGTAAGTAACACAAGTTGCCATATTGAAAAGCTAAAAAGGAGGAGGTCTAAAAGGTGCAGAGCAGTGGGTGGTTAAGTTGATGAAATGGGGGGTGTGTGTGTGTGTGTATGTATGTGTGTGTGTGACTGATTCACTGATTCAGGAATTAGCAGTCAGGTTAGGAGAATCCCTATATATGAGCTTCAGCAGGACCTTCTGTTGCTTTTGGTGCTACCAGAGAGGAGCCGGTGCCCTTAGCTCATAGGTTCACCACCATAGCTGCACCTTGGAAATGCCTGGCAGTTATCTACAAAATACTGAGGCCTGGAGCCCATCTAAGACCAGAAAGGTCAGAATCTCCCAGTGTCCTGCTGGCCCAGGGTGTTTTTAAAAAGCTCCATAGGTATCATCCTTAGCACATCCAGGGTGGAGACCATGAAGCCAGCCGGCGGGCTCTGTTTGAAGACCACAGCTCCCCTGAGACCCAGAGCACCGGCAATGGGTAAAGGGACATGAAAGTCTGAATGCCTTTGTCATCTTGCTTTGGATATAAAGGCAGAGGGCTGTAGTGGTTTTACCTAACAGAAGCCAGGACGTGCAGGCTCACCCGGGCGGGGGGGTCACCGTTGCCTGAAGTGGGAGCTTTCTGGGGCACTGACGCTCAGAGTTATCCTGACTCAGCGCTCAAAGCAGCTTCCGAGAGAGCTGCATCTGCGCTGGCTGCAGCCACCTCTCCACGGTGAGATCCCCACCTCCACCCAACAGCCCTCATGGACCCACTCACATTCACTATGAGGAAGTCCAGCCAGCACCAGGCATTGGTGAAATAGTTTTTGAAGCCATAAGCTACCCACTTGAGCAACATCTCAAACACGAAGATGAAGGTGAACACCCGGTCAGTGTACTCCAGCACAGACTTCACTCGGGGCTTTTCTTCCAGGTAGTTATCCTCAAAGGCCTGCAGAGAAGGGAGGAGAGTGGTCTATGGCACTGGGGTCCTGACCCCCAGCAAGAACCAGCCAGCCCTGCCCACAGCCTCCAGGGAACAGCCTCAGTAGCTGGTGTAGCTGCGGTACTTTTCTTTCTTTGCTCTGAGGATTCGAGATGGAAAGTGGAGGAGGCACTGTAGGACATAAACTGAGACTTCGCAGCCCACAGGGACACGCAGCCCTCGTACTTCACAGGGCTGTTGGGTACAAGTGAGAAAAAAAAAAACTCAAATTGGATTTTGGAGACAAACCAAAGGGATGTTCATGGTGACTTATTTTAAAAATAAAAGCATAGAAGGATACCAGCAGGCAGTCCACAAGAAAGGAAAGAATCGCCAAGAAACTTTTGAAAGTGAGTGCTCCATTTCATGGGTAATCAAGGAAACTGAAAAAGAGACGCCAATTTTTCCTTTTTATCGGAGGTAAAGATGGAAAAGAACAGAGATGGCCCCCATCCATCGTTGGTGTGTCTGTTGGAGACTCACTTTCAGGAATGAAAAATAACCAGTCTTTGGGAGCCAAATAGGTGTCAGGAAGCTAGTCAATCTATGTCTGAGGATGTGCTAAAGACACTGGGCACTAGCAGGGTCCACATGACTCTTGTCATGAGGCTTCAGCCCCCCAGCTGCTTCCTGGTTTGGATCATATTGGATCCCCACCTTCAGGACAGTCCTAGCCACTGACATCTGGGGCTTGGATTTATAAGGTCTCCTGTATGCCTCCATGTGGCACAACTCTGTGATGCCCTGGGCAGTCAGGGCTCCTGTGGGATCAGCGGAGGCCAGCCACCATCTCTCAGCTCCTGTTCCTGCCCCACCCTGCTCTCCTTCTTTGTTTCATCCATAAGTGCCTCTCAATAAGCTGCTTGATCAAGATACATGGCTTCAACATCTGGATCTTGGACCAAACCTACACCAGGCAGGTGTTCAAAAATCTCCAACAACCGTTCAACATCCTTGAGCATCATTCAGTATCCCTATTATTCAATATTCTTGACAATCATTAAATATCCCCGATCATCATTCAATATCACTCAGTGTTTCTGATAGTCATTCAGTATCTCCGATTGTCACTCAGACTCAGAGTCTCCAATAAGTGTTCAATATCTCCAAGGCAATGGTCAAGATGAATGACCCATGTAAGGTGTATAAGTGGGCACTGACTGAAGAAACGAGAGCACAGTCCTCTAATGGAGTATGTTGTAGCTGTTAAATGAGCTTGTGTAAGCATATTTCCTGAAGAAATTTCCCAGGAAATTATAGAATGCACACATACATTTATTTTTATAATATTTATATATTCTGTGCATAAGGAAGCTAGGAAGAGCCACACCAAAATGCTTTCAAAGTGAGTTTCTCTGTGAGTGACAGGAAAGTGGCTGATTTTTTTCCCTTTACCTTTTTCTATAATTCTGAAGTTTTTTTTTCATTTTACTTTGTCAGATGAAAATTCATGTTATTTTTTTTTAAAGCACTCAAAGTGAAAGTATAAAGAAGCCTAAATTTGGTGCATATCTATTTGGTCCCATAGGAGAGGAGATGGGGAGTGAACAGGAGCTGCTGGGAGTGGGGCTGGGGCAGAACAGCTGTTTCAGGATTTGAGTGTCCCCTTGGGAGCAGGGAGGCTGGTGCTAGACTGTAGAGAGAGAAGGACAGGGAAGGGAGTGGGAACGGGGTGCAGAGAAAAAAGAAGGGAACCTTTAGGGGAAGGCCCTCAGAAAGACAGGGGCTGTGAGGTGTTGAGGAACACCTTCCGGTCCCTTGCCCCTCCCTGCACCTGCTTCTTCCACACGCTCTTCCTTAAGGCGGAGGCCATATGCTGGACAACTCTGGCTCTCCTCCTGGATGATCTGGCAGTTCTTCAGTTCTCAGGCATTCAGCAGACTGTTTTATTTTTAGAGAGCAAATGACACAGGTCAAGCAAGACATGGGACACAGTCACGGGTAGAGCGTCAGGAGAGCAGGGCTGTAGTCCCAGTTCTTAAGCAAATTAGCTTGGACCCCAGTTGGGTCTTTGGTGCCAGCATTCTCATGTATGAAGCATGACCCGCTGGGGACAGAAAGTCCCTTCCAATGTCTGTGTCCACTTTGCTTTATTAGGATGGGTTCTCAACACTCAGTGAGCCTGAGTTCATGAGATGACAACCTTCTTCCCTTGTTCAGGGTGCAGCATTCAGCCAACGGCCTCAGGACTATGTCAGATTCTACTCCCTGAGACCTTGCCATTTGGCATGGATCTCTGCTGCTTGTTGGAAGTGCAAGTTCTCAGGGTCTGTCATCAAGTCCCCAAATGGGGCCTGCATTTCCACAAGCTCTCCAGATGACTAGATGTGAGGTGGTAGCACTTGGATGAACTGTGAGATCTCAAGAAGTAGCAGGCATGTGGTTTGTTAAGACAAGGGAAGGTAGTCTTGGTCTTCAGAAAAAGGCAGTGTGTTTGGGAGGTCAAAGGTTTGAGGATCCATTATAGGAGAAATTAGGTTTTGCTACTGCCTAGTTGGTGATGTTGGGAGAGTCCCCTAACCTTTTGAGCCTTAGTTTTTCCATCTATAAAGTGGGAGACATGCCTCATTGCTTGAAGTTTGGATCCAGGTTCAGAATGCCATGCGAGGGGAGTGCTGAGCACCTCCCATCAGGTGTGTTGGGCTAGAGCTCTCCTCCCATCTGTGGCAGGGGACTTTCAGCGCAAGGTTTGGGGGGCAGCCCACTGAGGCAGCTCCAGCTCCAAGGCCTGTAGATGGAAGCCCACTGAGGCAGGGAGCCCTCTCTCGCTTACCAGGGCTCCACTGCTGAGCAGGATCATGAAGATGATGAAACTCTCGAACCAGCTGTGCTCCACGATGCGGTAGCAGGTTTTGCGCACCTGCCAGCCTGTGGCCCAAGGAAACTTACTGGTATTCACCTTGCAGCAGGGACAGCAGCGAGTGCAGCCTGCAGGGAGAGGTGGTGGACAGTGCCCTGGTCAGCTCTAATTGTCAATTTGACACATAAGTTGCCCTATGGGCATGTCTGTGGGGACATTTTCATGACTGTTGATTGATGTAGGAGGGTTCAGCACCATGATGTAGGCAGCACCATTCCCTAGGAAGGTGGTCCTGGACTCTATAAGAAAGCTAGCTAAGTATGAACCTGTGATCAAGCACAAACAGCATTCCTTCATGGTTTCTGATTCAAGTTCTCTGTTTGAGCTCCCTGCCTTGACTTCTCTCAGTGGTGACTGTGACTTGGAGGTCGAATAAGTACTTTGCTTCCCTTGGTTGCTTTTAGTCACAGTATTTTATCATAGCACAAAAGGTGACCTAGAATAGATAGTGAGGGACAATCCAATGGATTGACTTGTTCTGACCTGCAGAGAAAACACTCTGCTGGGAAGCCCACCACAGATGGTCGCTAGAGGCTACAGCCTGACCCATGCTGGACAGGGGAACCACCATATGGCTGGGATAGGGCCTGGGTCCAGGTTAGTGGAACCAGAAACTCAACGGAATGTTACTCCCCACAATGTCTACTTATTTAAAGTCACCAAGTCACTTCATAGTAGGAAGTATTTATCTATTCATCCATCATACAAGTGTGTATGGAGAATGTAATGAGCCTCACTTCTGAAAATATGAAGGGGAAGGTAATCAGTGCAGGCCTTACTTTTCAGAATGACACCAAAGATTTAAGGGAGCAGACATCCCATGACTCTCCTGGGATTCTTTACATCCTCAACCAATTCTCAGCTACACAACAGTAGTGTCCCTTTTTCCTTTCAGACTCAAGAGGGCTTATAGTTTGGGAAAGTATTCCCCAGGGTGAGGATGAGGCAGGTGCAGCAAGCCTATCCTCATGGCATAAACAGGGCTTGTTCTGACACGGGTATCCCAACTGTAGTGACCGTTTGTTTGGTTCCCATGAAAACCTGGCCATGGTTCTGGACACAGAGGTCCTCAGGTAAGTGTGGGGCAGGATCATGGGGAGGTCTGTACACCATGTACCTTCTGTGAAACAGTCATCTGGCTCATCCAGGTCGTCTGCCAGCTCAGGGATTTTCCTCAGGATCTCCTCTGGGTCCAGGCAGTCCACCGTGCTGCCCTCGGAGGAACTTGTGTCGTCCACTGCCTGCAGTGCAGGGGTTTGGGGCAGTGAATGTGGCGTTTTGAAGTACCCGGGGCATCTGGTGGGCTGGGATTCCTGAAGGGCAAGCTAAGGGCCCTTGGGGCCCAGGCTCTGCTGTCTGCTGCCTTGGCATCCTCGTGTGTCTGGGACTCAGCAGCTAAGGCCAAGACATGGATGCTCCCCGAGGAGTCCTGTGGCTTAGCTGGGCCAGGATGTAAACCTCCGGGCCCTGATGGAGAGCTGGCAATGGCCCGAGACACCATAATTATACCCATAAAGATGCTCAGCTTTCAATGCACTTGAATATTTAATCGAGGAGCTGCGTTGTGGGGCCCTGCTGTCCTCTCAGTAGCTCTGGCCTGTAATGTCTCCAGACGAATTCAATTAGTAGCCAGAGCAGCTCTCATGCTAGTGAACCTGATCTCTCTGCTAATGGAGCCAAATGGTAGGGTGGGTCCCCATCTGTCACTGGCAGGCCCCTCCCTGCTTGGCCAGGGTCATGGCCAAGAAAACAAAAACAAAATTAAAACCTACACTCATGAGTTAAGTACCAAAAGCATGGAGTATGGAAGGCTAGTGAGGGGGTCCATAGAACAACTTAAGAGGGACACAAAGGCCACATGCAGAATGCCACAACCCTCATCCACCAGGGACTAAACGGCTTGTGTTCAGGGCCCCCAAACTCCATCTCAGTCCACTCTGTTTTCTTGGCCTGCTGTGGTCAGTCTTGCCTGGGCTCAAAGCCAGGAGCTGACATTCCTCACACTGAATGGCTCGGTGGTGTGTGTGTGTGTGTGTGTGTGTGTGTGTGTGTGTGTGTGTGAACTGTGTTCACCTTATCTTAGCCCAGTTCAGTGGCTGTCACACAGCTGTGTTTGGGGCGGAAGTGCCAAGTTAAAGTCTTGAGTTTCTTATAGTGGCAGTAAAAGTGCTAATATTTGGCATCTGTGAGTATGTGTGCAACTGTGTATGAGGGTGCATGTGCACACACATGCATGTGTGGGTGAAAGCCAGTGGCTAAAATTAGATGTCTTCCTTAGTCCCATTTTTTTCCCTCCACATTGTTTTTTGAGGCAAGGTCTCCCAATGAACATGAACTCGCTGACTTGGCTAGGATGGCTGGCCACTGAGCACCAGGGGTCCCCTGCCTCTGTCCCGCCCCCCCCACTGCACTGGGATTATGGATGCATTGCCAAAGCCAGCTTTTAACATGGGTTCTGGGGATACAAAGTCAGGCCTTCATGCATGCCCATCAATACTTTACCGACTGAACCATCTTCCTTGCCCTGAGACACTGAATCTTAGTAGGTATCTCTTTGCACATAGACTCTCCCCCAGGATTTGTAAGCAACACTGCAGTTTATTTTTACCATCATCCAGCCAGTGTTCTCCCTGCTTGGTTTCTGCGAGGCTGTCAGTTAGCTATGCACCTGTAGACAGCCTCCCTCCACCCCACGCTGATCATTTGAGAGAATGATGTGGACAAAAGAAAGAGGGGAGCATCCCCAGGAAGACTCCCTCGCCCAGGAAACACCTCCAACTTCAACTGTTGTCTCTGAAAGATTACTTGAGTTTCTTTGTTCACTGTCTTTTGTTCCCTTTTTTTCTTGGCTGTCATTTTCTGGGCACTTATTCCATTTCAGACAGGAACTGAACATTTGATGAGCAGCTTCCAAATAACCTTACCAAATAGTCTCTGCCAGACAGTTCTACAGATGGAGACGAAGAAGCTTAGAGAGCAGGAGCTGGCCCTAGGTCCCACAGCTTGGGGAGCCACACTCTTTCTTCCCGTTCTTAACCACTAGCTAGGAGTGAGGTTCAGCAATGCAGCATAGGAGTGAGGTTCAGCAATGCAGCATGGTGTGCTTTAAAAGGAGGTCCTGCAGTCGGGGTGCGGCCTTGTCTAGCCCTAATTCTCCAATAATACCCACAGTACCGGTCCAGCTGTCGAACCTCTCCAGGAAGCTCACATACCTACCTCAGCAGGGATCTGAGGGGTTGCTTCACTTTTTGGTCTCTCACCCAGGTATGAAGCCAGGTCCTCAGAGGATGTTCCAGAGCCTGGGCTCCTAGGTGCACAGTGGTCTTCACACTTTTTGATTTGCGGCAGCTGTTCCTGCTGGTGAGAGAGGGCAGATCTGGGTAACTCAGTCAACTTCAGTTAATGATTCTGAGTCTGAAGAGCTTTTTGCATGTGACAGGCTTCCAGAGCTAAGGTCCCCACACATGCACCTTACACGCATATGTACATGTGTGTGAAGTAAGCATGGAGGCTATAGGTCTGTATGCAACTCCTGGCTCCATTTGCAGCTGTGTGACCTTACAAAAACCTATCTAATCTTTCTGATCTTTTTTGTTCCATCTTCAAAATCAAGAAGGTGAGATTCACTTCATTTTGTTCTTCTGATCAATAAATATGTTAATGCTTATATAGTACATTGCAGGAGATTTGGCTCCGTAGATGGCAGCTATGGCCATCAGAATTTTGACAGAAGCCAAACTGGTCATGGACTAAAGTCATTTGAACACTCTTACCCCAAGGACCCTAAAGTAACTGAACATGCCCCTGAGTGGCAGACAACTCCCAGGAGGTGACATTCTGGCCTCGGCTATCACTCACACAAGGGAATCTAGAAAATGATTGTTGATCACAGCAGCTTCTGGAATACAGAGGAACAGCTATTGGGGAAGAAGGCAACGAGAGAGCTGTAGATGCAAGACATAGCATTAATGGCCCTCAAGGGTTCCTGTACCCCTCATTAAACACAATGGGTGCCCTCAGTCATCAAGGTTAACGAGGGCTGATGTATCTAAGCTCTAGGAACCTGTGCAAGGTACTGAGAAATATGAATTATCAGAAGGTTTCAGGGTGCCTTCATGTCTTTGATTCCAAAGGGAATGCCATTTCCCGCTGAAGGGAATGTCATTCCCTCCTGACATCTCTTGCCTGGAAAGTCTGTATAGGTGTCAGAGAGTGACCAGGACTTGCCTGTTCTGGAGGAGAGGAGATGAACCCACTTTCTAATGACATCCTGGTATTGGAGGCATACCCTTAGCAGCTCACGCAAGAGCCTGGGCTGCTGGTACAGGGACAACAGTGTGAAAGACAATGTAAAATACCTTGGAGTGGTCTGGGGCTTACTTGCTGCCCCCACCCCCATTGCCTCCTTTGGGATGCTGACCCTTTCTTCTAGGCCTTGTTGGGGTGAAGTGGTGCCTACTCTGGAATATTGGGCATGGCTTCAGCTTCTATTTGTCTGGGTTGCCTAAGCCTGGCTTGCCAGAGGCTCACAGCTCTGTCCCTGCAATGTTGGAAAGCCTCTCTGGTGGTTAATCTACCTGGCCAGATTTGAATCACCAAGGAGCCACATCCTGAGGTGAGTCTTCGGTGAGGAAACACATACCCTGGATGTGGGGAGTGCCATCCCTGTAGGCAAGGGTTGATGGGGTGGTGTTAAGCATTCTAAATGTTAATTGGTCCTACTTGCTGTCTGTTACTTACATCGTCTCTGATTGGTTAAATAAATGCTGAGGTCTGGAGATTGAGCAAAGACAGAGGTAGGTAGGACTAAGGTGTGCAGGCTTCAGAGACAGAAAGCATCTTGGGAGAAGAAGCCTCCAGAGAAGAAGCCAGGAGCAGGAAGAAGGAGGAACACATGCCATGGGGTAGATTAAAGAAGATCATTCCACATGGCCTGGAACATTGGCCTAGCATGGAGAATAGCAGTCCAAAGGGACGTATGTATATATGGGTCATATTTGGGTAATAGAATTATGAGCTAACTTAGATGGGCTAGGATTGCACAATCCAGGCCAAGGCTTGTTAAAATCCATCTGGTGTCTGTGTGCTCATTTATAATGGCTGGTTAAGGATTAACAACCAGCAAAACCAATTAAATATAACCTAAATACTGGTAAATAATTTAATTAGCCTATTTTTTTCTACAAGGGGTCCTGAACTGAATAATGAGGACTTGAGCTGAGTACCAGTGTTCATCTCTCTCTGCTACCTGACTGTGACCCAGTGTAACTACGTCATCCTCACCACAATGGACCTTCAAGCCATGAGCCAAAATAAGCCCTTTCCCTTTAAGTCGCCTTGATCAGGTGTGCGGTCACAGCGATGAGAAAAGTAACCAAAGCCTACTTACCAAAAGTTCTCTTTTGCATAGTCATTCTCTGCCGATGGTCTCACCCCACTTCCTGTGGCTCTGTCCACTTCAGAGAACTCTTACCTGTTCTTTGGGGCTCTCTTCCTGCCAGGAGCTCTGAGAACCCTGCTCAATATCTTCCTCAAGCTCGTCCAGGTCAGACTCTCCCTCAGCAATGGGCACAGAGACCCACACATTAGGATTGGTAATGAAGTCCCCATGTTCCTCCTTGGGGCCACCAAGAGCTGGCTTTTCTGGATTCCCCACTGCAGTGTTGACAGCATCAGTAGCAATGTGGTTCTCAGCTTTGGAGCTGGTGAATGGGGGTTTCACCCCCAGTTGGGGCTCCACCTTAGGCCAGCGGGGTGGGCAGTGACTGCTGAAGTAACTGGTAACAGCCTGACTGGCCCGATGGCCAAATGCCTGTATCCTGGCCAGTGCCACCTGCAAGTTGTTCACCTCCCCGTCGTCCTCTGGGGTTGTGAGGTTATCGGCGCTGAAGGAGTTCAGCAGTAAGGCGATGAAAAGGTTCAGCACCTAAGAGAAGGCATGGGAGGGAAGATACATGCATCACTTTGACTGGCAGTTGGGAAATAGAGAGAGAAGGATATGGATGCTGGGTCTTCCTCCTTTTTATCCAGTGCAGGACTCTGGCATTCAGATGGCTCTCCTTTCCTCAGTTAAGCCTCTCTGGAAATGTCCACACAGGCACAACCAGAGGTGTGTGTCCTAGGTGAGCCCGTAAACCACCAAATTGATAATTAATATTGACCATCACAGAGGCTGTCCAGCACCTTCACTGGGTTGGTCTTGATCACTGAGGCTACTATGGCCTGGGCTGTTCCTGCCCACCTGGAAGACTTGGGTCCTGGAAGAGTGTATGTACCCTGGGCACAGCTGAGGAGAGCTTTGGGACTGTCTTACACACCCTGCCCTTGTGGACAAAGCTTCCAAGCACATACTTTGCCTCAGTGGGGAGGTCATCAGAGGGGAGCAAAGGGACATCAATGGAATGATGAGCTCAAGGGTGTACCACTAAGAATCAGCAGAAGGCATTTGTGCCCCAGGGACCAGGGGAGGGAAACAGACAAATGTCTGAATGTGTTTTTATCCTCCCAGCTGAGCTTCCTCATGTTTTTACTTCAGATGCAAATGGACTGACTTCTAGAGTCTTCAGTCCCTTTCGCATAACAAAGGGGCTATTAGAAGACCACACCTTCCCTTCACAGAGGCCATCAGTGTCCAGGAGGTGCCCACCGGAAGAGGGGATGCTGAACTGGGATGGAGAAGGGGTGGTGGGAGTAAATAGTTCTTTAGAGGTACACCCCCCACCCCAAAGCCTGGGAGCAGGTTGAAATAACCTGATCGGCTGGGTGCTGTCCTGCCTATCTCCCCGTTCAGAGGCAAGCTGAAAGCATTTTCACTCTTTGGATTTGAGCATGCCAGATCAGGGGAGAAACTTTCCTTTGACAAAGAACTTCTTTGTCAAACTCATTGAATTCCTGGACAGAGCACCGGGAAATCTGCACATATCATCCCCTGTAATTTAATTCTGCCCATACACCCATGAGTAAGCAAATTAGGGCTTAGGAAAGTCACTCTCTGGTCCTGAGTCACTCAGCTGGAAAATGCTGGAGCGGGATTTTCCTGCTCTGTCTACAAGCTTGCTCCTAGCAAGCCAGGCTGCCCCCTGAAGCGCACACACGTCCCAGTGTGCGTCCCACATGACTTTGATAAGTTTCAAGGCACTGCAATGACTCAAGATTGTGTGTGTGTGTGTGTGTGTGTGTGTGTGTGTGTGTGTGAACATGTGGCACTGGGTACCTGAGGACAACCCTTGCTGCCATTCCTCAGAAGCAATCCACCTTGTTTTGGAGACAGGTCTCTCACTTGCTTGGAACACACTAAACAGGTGAGGCTGGTTGATCAGCAAGTCCCAGGAAGCCACCTGCCTCTGCCTCCCTAGTACTGGGGTTACAAGAGTGTGCCGCCATGCCCGGCTTTTTCTTTTTTTAAACGTGGTTTCTAGGGATTGAACTTAGATCTTCATACTCATACAGCAGACACTTTATTGCTGGGCTGTTTCCCCAGCCTGTAACTCAACCTGTGAGGGGTCCACGACTCACCACCAGGTTGCCCAGCACCATCACGGTCAAGAAAAGGATGAGGCAGATGGACTTCTCGTTGACTTCCATGCAGACCCACATGTTCTCGATCCACTCTCCGCAGAGGATCCGGAAGATGATGAGGAAGGAATGGAAGAAGTCACACATGTGCCAGCGCAGAGGCTCACCCTTCAACTGAGGGAGGCCACCATCACACCCGTAGCCGTCCCCGAGAAGTTGCTTTCCAACCAGGGCGAAGATGAAGACGATGATGGCCAGGATGAAGGTCAGGTTGCCCAGGGCCCCCACTGAATTGCCTATGATCTTGATGAGAGTGTTCAGAGTGGGCCAGGATTTGGCCAGCTTGAAGACCCGCAGCTGTGGAAAAAAAGAGAGCCTGGCTCAGGTCCTGGTTGCTCTTCTCACTATTATAACCAAAGTCTTGACTGGAAACCAAACTTGTGGGACAAGCACCAAGTCATCTCACAAGTTTGGGACCCACCAGAGGCTACTCTCAAAGATTTTCCTTTTATAAATCACTCGGAGCGATGATCACCTTCCAGTAGTCCCTAAATTGAAATGTACTGTATCCACTGGCAAACCCAGGGGCCTCACACTGGAGCGGTCAGCCTGTCATCTCTATTCTGTTTCATAGCCACAGACTGGATTCTTCCTGGACACAGGCCTGCCCTCTGACATGTGTGTAGCTGTGGTTGGGACTCACAAGAAAGACAGCCTCACTCTTGACCTGAAGAGGGGTTAACCTCCTTCACTTAGGGTGTGATCCACTGCATTGGACACACATTGGTTAATTGGGGGGGGGGGGACATTTAATATCTTGGGACAGTTGACAGCATCTGTTGTCACTATTAACTCTGAAGCACCAAGTATGATTTCATGGATCCAAAATTCACAAGTTCATTGGATCTGCCAACTAACCTCCTTGCTTTACTGAAGTCTACTCATGCCTGGTGTGGTGCCTAACTGGTCTGGGAGGTACGTGGCGAAATGTGGATGAGCCCCTGGTACCTAACTAGTCTGGGAGGTACGTGGCGAAAGGTGGATGAGCCCCTTCTCTTGTGGAATTAATGGTTATGGACGGAGATAGGATGAAGACTCAAATATTTCATTGTAGGGGATGGGGTCACAGCTTAGATGGTAAAGTGCTTGCTGTTAGAAGCATGAGGACTAAGTTCAATCCACAGCATCTGTATAAAAACTGGGTGCAGTGGTGAGCACCTGTAATCTCAGCACTGGGGAGGCAAAGACAGGAGGCTCCCTGGGGTTTGCTGGCCAGCCAGCCTTGCTGAATTGGTGAACTCCAGGTTCAGTTGGATAAAACAGTAAATAATATGGGTCTGCTATACTCTTATGTCAGTGCCTAACTCAGCCATCACTAGAGAAGCTTCCTCCTGCAGCAGATGGGAACAAATACAGAGACCCATAGCTGTATATTATGCAGAGAGTGAGAGACCTTGGAACACTTGGTTTCTGTTAAATTCCTCCCTTCAGGGCTCAGGGAACCGTGTGCAAGAGGAGGCAGAAAGAGTGTAAGAGGCAGAGCGGATGGAGGACACCAAGAAAACAAGGCCCTTCGAGTCAGCTGGGCAAGACTCATATGAACTCACAGAGACTGAAGCAGCATCCACAGGACCTGCATGGGTCTGCACCGGATCCTCTGTGTATGTATTATGGCCTCAGGTTAGTGTTTTTATAGGACTCCTGAGTGTGCAAATGAGTGGGTCTCTGATTCTTGTCCCTTCTCTTGGGCTCTTTTCCTTCTGCTTGTCTTGTCCAACACCAAAGTGATAGTTTTGTCTTATCTTATTATATTTTATTTTCTTGTGTTTTATTATTATACCTTAGAAGCCTGCTTGCTTTCTAATGAGAGACAGAAAGGGATCTGGATAGAAGGGGAGTGGGGAGGAAGTGGGAGGAGTAGAGAGAAGTGAAACTGTGTAATCAAGGTATATTATTTGAGAAAAAAATGTATTTTCAATAAAAGAAAAAAAAACAGTAATGTGGATAGTGATTAAGGATCACTAGTGATATTAAGATAGTGATTAAGGTGATGTTGGCCTCTGGCCTTCACGAACACAACCATTCTACACACAGTTGCTCCACATGAGCACATAGACATGAACACATGGGTGTGCACACACACACACACACACACACACAGAAATACACACACAGAGAGACAGAGAGTCTTAAGTGTAGATGCAAGTAGGCTGAGGTCTACAACAGAGCAAAAGTACCATGCACAAAGATGCACAAACATTTGAAAATACATTTGTGTGAACCTCTAGTTCTCCAGAAAGAAATACACAGGCACCACTGTTGGTGAGTCCATCAACATGTGTGGATGGAGCACCTACCAGGGGACACACTCAGGTCTAGGGCTAAGACATGGTGCTGAACAGAAAACACAACAGCCATTTTATCGTCCACAAAGCAGGGACAAACCCCAAAAGAGCAAGTGTGTGATGTTCATATTGTGTCTGTCACCTTGTCTGTGAGAGGAGCCATGCTCCTCTTAAGCCCGATCTCAGATGGACTCTCTTCATAGTGGAAACAGACACTGAAGGACCAATCCTGAACTGAGATTTGCAGAAGCAACTGGCAAACACAGAGCAAATGGAACAGAGGTCATTCAGTGGAGCCCTTTGCGGAAGGTATCAGGGAATGCATGCAGACCTTCCTAAACAGAAGTCTTCATTCTCAGTAAGTTTTGAACAAATGAAAATGGACAGGAGAGATAAGGTCCTGACTCTGGACAGCAGCCACCCACCACACTGCAGAGCCTTCAGGATGGCGAGGGACTGGGGACATGCTTATTGAGACCTGAGCAAAGTGTCAGGTGTCCTACCCTAGTCAGAAGGACTATCATCAGAAGAGCAAATGGCAGGCTGAAGAGATGGCTCAGTGTTTAAGAGAGCAGACTGCTGTTCAGGAGACCAGGGTTTGGTTTCCAGCACCTGTGCTGGATGGCTAATACCACTTGCAACTCCAGTTCCAGGGTATCTGATGCCCTCTTCCGGATCTAAGGACACTGCAGTGATACATGTATACACAAACACACACACACACACACACACACACACACACACACACACACACACAGAGACACAAACACACACACAGACACACACATACCTCTATATATATTCTATTCCATTCTATCTATCTATCTATCTATCTATCTATCTATCTATCTATCTATCTATCTATCTAGCTCTGTGTTAGGCATTTAAACTCACCTTAATTTGACTTGACTAAGAAAACTCATGGTTTCCTTAGGTGAGGAGGGAGAGTTAGAAATTACTACTAGAATCTCCTTAGTGAGACTGTTAATTGCCATTATTAATTCTTATAAAATTATAATAAGCAAACTGTGTATACTCCAAAATCTAGGACATGAATTGAGTCATCTTTTATTACTTTTTTTTATACGAGACAAACAACAGCCATGACCTGGCCACTTGTGCTCCAGGGATATCTGGGCTTAGAGTTTCGGAGTCTCAGCCAGTCATCAAACATTAGGGAGTGTCCATTGCTGGGACTGAAGGTTAGGCAGCCCACTGGCTCCTGTGATGGCTAAGTGGATGAGGCAGCTAGCAGTGACCTGTGTCCACACTCCCCCCCCCTAATTGTTCTCCACAGTCTTTGTTCAGCTTAGCATTATGACCAAAGATATTCTTCATGGAATCATGCAATAATTTAAAAACAATTATTTTTGATAGGTGCTGAATATTCATCTATCATTAATATACTACTTCTTTGATTAATCTCATAATTAATATAAAGCTTCTCTGAGGAAAACAGGCTAGAGAGAAGTAGTGGACATTTATTTGGTTAGAACTGACTTGAAGCCAATTTCTTTTCTCTCCTTCCCCCTTCTATTTTTCCCTCTTGCTCTCTTTTCATATTTTCCCCTCCTCTTTTTTCTCTCTCCTTTTCTTCTCTCCCTGCCCCCACCCCACCTCAGGTAGATGGTCTGGTCTTAAACTCACTAGATAGTGACCTCCAAGGAAGTCAGTGAATTCCCTTATCTACCACAGGTGCACAGCCCTACACGGGGTTCTGTGTGGCGCTGGGGATGGAGCCGTCACTTCACATGTGCTGAGCAAGTCCTGTTTTTCTTTACTGAGGATGCTTTCTTTCTAGAATAGAGTGGAAAGCAGGTCTGATCTCCATGGGGGAGGGCGCCATTTGATGATGAAACAGGTCTTGTGGTTGTAAAAAGTATTAGAAGGCACGGGTACCTGATGGAATACACTGGGTTCTCCTTTGGTGTCTCTCTCCACCAAATATTGCAGAAAGTGTTGGACAATAAAAATCATATGTCTACTAATGATGCCTAACATAAGCACTTCATCCAGATCTTAAACAAATGCGAAGGTTCAATTTTCTTTCCTTCAGACCCAAAGAAAGGATGCTGCAAGTGTTTGGGATTGTGCAGTTGGGTTCTGATGGGTGGGGTGGAGGTGGGGGCAGTTTAATGCACAGTTGCTTTTCAGACCCTCTTCACTCTCTCTGTCTCTTCACAGCCACCACAGAAGCCACCCAGTGGAGTGGGGACATCGTGGAATGGAATATCCACACTGCCCCTAGGAGCAAAGTCTGCAATCAGTATCATGTGTGCTATGCCCCTTCACAGACTAAGGAGTGCTGCTGAAACGAATTTGTTTTATTATTTTGAATAGTGTAGAAATTGGTTCACTGGAAGGAGATGCTGCCATTTCAGAAGCACAGAGTGTATACCACTGGCTTTGTGGCCACATTGAGAACAACAAGAAAACTGATAGGAAAAGGCTTGGAAAGTGTTTTTCTCTGCTATTCAGTGGCAAACACATGGCTTGCAATAATATCAAGGTAGAGCATGAGTTTCCTGAGCCATCAGCCCTGAAAGAAGGGTTTGTGAAACCCTGGGGTTAGGAGGCTGGGAGTGGAGGCCGATGGGGTAGAGTGCTTGGATAGCACACCCCAACCACCAGGCTTGCGCCTCAGTACCTCGTAAACCAGGCACAGTGGTGCATACTCATAATCCTAGCACTTGGGAGGTGCAGGAAGGCGGATCAGAAGTTGAGTCATTTTCAGCTCAGAACAAGCTGGAGGCCTGTGCTACACAAGACCCTGTCTCAAAAAACAAACCATAAAAGAAACATCTTGTATTTACTATCAGCTCATGACTGACTGTGTTTGTCAAGATATTCTACAAAAGACACATGATTTGGAAATACCTCACTAAGTTCTAAGAAATGAAAGGAAATAGAATCCAGAAATTTAGCTCTTCGAAGATTCAGGAAAGCATGATCGCTGATGGTAATAACCGACTCTAGGCAATGAGATCACATCTTTGGGTTTTGAAAATGAGTTAAATTTTCTAAGGAAAAGCAGCATTTAAGTCAGGATCGCACTAATGATGACTCATCATTTCTCTTTAGAAAGAAAGGCCTGGGGCAGGAGAGGAAAGAATTGAGAATTATGTTATAGAATGAGCTTGGTTGCTCTACAATCAATGTCTGTCAGAGAAACGGGGCCAAACGGCTGAAGATTGATGCTGTAATGTATGGAGAGAAATTGGGAACTGTCCAGGCAGCCACTGGTATGTCATTTCTTAGTTTTGGAAGCTGCTGGCCCTGCACTTCCTACATAATCAGATATATTTATCCCTCTCAGGTCTCTGAGGTGGTTGAAGGATAGATAGCTAGAGTCTCATAGTTAAATTTTGAGTTGTTTAGGAATCAAGAGGGTGTTCTGGATCTAAGAAGATGTTTTTAAAATTGTGAGGCAAGTTAGTATGAAAGCTGAGTTAGATATAGAACTTTAAACTCATGGAGATGGTTAGATAGTAGAATGTTAAAGTCAGGTGCCAAATACATATGGACTGGACATTGGGAATGTATGCTAAGCCATATAACTCATAATTGTGGCCTATTTATTTCTGTTGTTTTGTATTGTATTTATAGTTATAAGAGAAAGAATCATTTGTTGGACTGAAAGGGAGAGCTGTTGGGGGGAAAAAGAAATACCTTAAACCAAAAAAAAAAAAAAAAAAGGGAAGGGGATGGGGGGTTGGGGGGGGGGGGGGGGGAAGGGGGGGACCTGGAGGGGGGAGTAGGGAGGGGATTGTGATTGAGATGTAACTTGAAGAAATAAAAAATAAATTTTATATATATATAAAAGAATGAGCTTGGTGAGTGTACCACAATACAGACCTGCAACCAGTTAAGTGTTTAAAAGAACGATATTACACAGTAAATCAGGAGCCCTTAATGAAAAAGACCCAGAGCTTCCAGAACTTAGAAACCCCTGCCGCCCATTTTTCCATAAGTGGTAGGCAAACCCTGCGGACTGAAAGACCATCTTCAGGTGCAGCAAAGTCCCTTCCTTAGGAACCCAGCGAGAACCC